>CM075808.1:20849655-21449655 GCA_037975025.1 Excoecaria agallocha | reverse complement strand
AGTGCAACAAGATTTTAGATATGATGAAGAATCGAAAAAGATTCTAGCAAGGGAGATCAGACAATTGAGGAACAAGTAAATTCCTCTTATCAAAGTACCTTGGCAAAATCATGGTATACAATATGTAAATTAGGAGCCATAAGCAACCATGAAAGAACAATATCCAAAATTATTTAAAATAGGTATGAGTTTCGAGGACAAAATTCTTTAAGGGGGAGAGATTTGTAAGGCCCTAATTTTTACCTTAGTAGAAATGCATGATTAAATGGTAATATTCATGGTTAATGCTTAATTAATTATGAGAAATTCAATTTTGGGTAAATAGGGCGAAGTGGTAATTTTATTTATATTGTTTATGTAAGTTATTAAGCACTAACAATTTTAAAAGTTTGTAATTAAAATTAAGAAAAATAGATTCAATGGTCAATTATAAATAGAGAAAATATGGGGTTGACTTTATGAAAAGAATAAAAGAGAGGGGACATCTTATTACATCCAAATTAATGGAGGACCAAAAGGGAACTTCTCATCCCATTTAAATAGTCTCAAAGCATGTATGTAGGAGAGAGAAATAAAGGCATTGTGTGTGTTCTAGGAGTGGGATGGCATTTTGATGAAGAAATTGCTCTCTTTATTTTATCATCTCATTCTCTAAATTATCCTATTCATCTCCAAGTTTTGCAACGAAAAATTTTATTGCGTGTTAAGTGATTTAGAAGTTTTAAGTGAAATCATCAAGGCATGGTTTTTTTTATTTAATTTACTCTCTTCTTATTCTCCTACTATCTTGTTATATTGCTTTTCCAAAATAGAGAATATGCTAGAAATTGAAGCATGCATGAAATGTAATTTTTAGAGGAAGAAGCTAAGAAGAAAAAAGGCAAAGAAGTAGCAAAGAATTGAGGAAAAAGTGTGGTTCGACCAAGGTATTGGAAATGATATTTTTATGTTGGTTTTTAATGTAATCAAATGCTGAAAATTTTAGAAAATATGTGGATATGGTATGAGTGAATGAACCTAAGAGAATGAAGTTTATTTTTTTATTTTTTAAATAGGAGTTGCGAGAGACAATGCATGTAAACAATTATTGGAACCAGCTTCTATAATTTTTGTATATCTTGAGCTACAGACCTTTAATTAACATTATTTTAGTTGGTAATTAAACCTAATTCATTTAGTTACAATTTTTTAGGAGAAAACTAATATTGGTTTTGCTTTTATGTAGTTGTAATTTTTAATTGAAGTTGGAATTGAACTGCAGTCTATTATAGAGGACAGTTTGAAGTGTATTGTATATAAATTATTATATATAGGTTGAAATACTATGATCAAAAATTTTGGTGGAGATAGACTTATATTTCTACAATTTCTATAAAGAAAGCATAGTTTAGTTTTAACTCTACATATGTCAAATTATAGGTTGAATTCGGAACTGTTGGCAATACTCTTTTCAATAACAATTCTTCATGTTTTTGCAACATCTTTAAATATAAAAATGCTATTGATGTGAGTTTTAATGTTGTTGAAACAAAACAGTTTTTGGATCATTTTTGTAGAAGATCACTTTAACTATTAATAGCTTCTGCTAGGTCAAAAATAGCTTTAAAGATAAGCTTGAAAATCTATCTTAATGTATAATTGTTGCAAGAATTTACCACAATTTTTGTATACATTTTTGGGATTTTTTTAGCATTTAAATGAATTTAACATCTTTAGAAGTTCTATTTTTTTCTTATCTCTTTGTAGAAATGATCTTAAGTATATTTATAATGTAAAAAAAATACATAGAGAGAGATAAGTTCTTGGAATATATGAAACACTATAACATAGTAAACTATAAGTATGATATTGAAATATATTTATGATAAAGGTATGTTGTTATTCACCTTATTGACATAACATAATCATGCTTATGTGTTATAGTTGTATGACATGTCTATACGTTAAAACGTCAATTTATATATAGATATGACTATCGGGATATAAATGGTCATGTACAAGTTGATCATAAGGTTTTATGAGGTAGAGAATATATGTTTATATGCTAGAGACTATGTGTTTGTTGATATCACATGACTATATGATGAAGCATATGTATAGTGATTGCAAGTTAAGGTAAGATATTATTTACCTATTAGAGATAACATGAAAATAGCATTATATGATGACTATGTCATGCCTATATGTATTATGCCAAAAGATTAGTCACAATAATATAGTAAAGTACATGATTGCATTGATAAATGAGACTGTGTATACATGTACATACACTAGAGATGGTATGGCATTTCATTGATTACTTATATGAGAAAAATTGTTTGAATTGTTCTATAAACTATGCATACATACTTATGTAATAAAGATGGTATATCATTTACATGATTATAAGCATGTACTATTTAAAAAAATAAATACAACCTTGCCTTATAAATTGAGTTAGATCATAGTATTGCTTGCTAGTAGAGTCTAATTATTGATAGATAGGCATCTAAAGGGATAATTACAGATATCACTATTTGGCCCATATAGGTCTAGAGTATAATTGATCCAATTTGGATCATTAGCCGACCTCGTTTGGGTTGCTTGACCAGTCTAGAGTATAGTTTGATCCCATTTAGGTTTATCGAGTTGATATCTTCGGATATCCACCATTTATGTACCTAAAGGTATCTATTGTTCTCACTATCCACATTCAAAACCTAACCAGGCTAAAAATTCCAAGTATAGTAATAACTACAGTATTTGATTTAAAGCATGATTTGCTCAAATGTTATTATTGTACCATATGATTGTTTCTAACTACATAAATTGTACCTCAAGTTAGTGTGATTGCTATTTATCTTGGTTGCCTTAATGCTTATATATTTGAGATGTTGCTACAATTACATATTTTTTATCATTGATATTTATATAGTATGTTGCATCTGATGCATATTGATTTTGTATGCCGATGATCACTATGTGTGGTCATCCATCATGAATTATTTTCCCACTAAGCTTTATAACTTAGTATGGGTTATTTTATCCATAATTTAAACAAGAACATATTTTATCCATAATTTATGCATATTACAAACAATAACATATGTTTTCAGCCATAATTTAAACATAATATAAAATACTTTTACAAAAACTCCCTGCATCAATTCTATTCAGTTCCTTGTTAGCCTATCCTGATGTAGAGAATGTTTCTTAGCAAAAATCTTATCTACAGAACTTACACGGATAAACATAACCCGTGCTAAGCTATAAAGCCTAGTAGAGATAATAAAACATAATGGATAGCCACTCATAGTGGTCATCAAAACAACATGAAATAAGAATTTTCATATGCATGCATATATATACATAATTGAAGAATTCATATTGTGTCACAAAAATTGGAGTTATAGCAATTCATGCAATTTTGCAATGTAATCAATTCAACTAGCATCACAATATATCCATAAAACTTTGTGATAAACAATTAAGTCTATACTTTATATTATTGATTCATTTATAACATTTAACATCTTATTCAATCTGAGTAGAGCATAGGTGTCATCCAATATACACATATATATTCATAATTTGAGTACTATAATTTCAATCATAATCAAAATTAGACAATTTCATATGCTTAAATAATGAAAAAGAAGCATATGTGCCTTTTGTTCAATTACTGTAATTGTGTAAAATAGCATGCTAAGTTCTAAAAGTGGATAATAGGAACAGTGGATACCCGAAGGTATCCGAATGATGATATCCTAAGATATCAAAAATTTAGACCCATATAGGGCCAATTATACTTTAAACTAGTCAAGTGGACCGAGATGGTCGGCTAACACCCCAAATAAGGTTGCTCTTGATCCAAACGGTATCAACTATACTTTAGACCCATTCGGCCAAAACTATAGTAGCTAAAATAATCCTTATAGGTGCCTATGTATCCACAATTGAACTCTATTTGCAAGAAATACCATGTTCATGTTCATTTTGTATATCAATACTCTACTTATTTATTCCATTTGCACGGGTACATAATCATGTAAAAATATACCCTCTCTAGTACATGAACATATATGCATAATTCATAGCATAAACCAAGCAATTTGCTTGTATAAGTAATCAATGAAAAGTTATACCATCATTAGTGTATATACATGTATACACAATCTTATCAATAGAAAAAAATAATTACGATCATGCCATTTACTAAATTGTCTATAATTGACATATTTTTATGTAACTATGCTTTATCAATTATTTTATTTTCATACAGTAACACTTGCCATTTTGTTATCATTGTAACTATACTTTTGGCATAAACATACACTACAAGAAAATTACAGAATAGCGACAAAATTTAGCGAGGTAAACAAAAATTGTTGCGAAATTATTGGTATAGCGATGAAATTGCGAGGAAAAATGAACTTTGTCACAAATATTGGTGGTTGTGAGAGTAAAACATAATATTGCAATGATTTAGCGAGGATATTATCAATTTGTCACTAACTTTGGAAGCCAAAATCTTGGTGCAAATTTTATCGAGAAATTTGCAAGGAAATGAGTCAAGCAAAAGTACTATATTTAGTGAGAAATAACATTTCTCGCTATTTAGCGAGGAACAAATGTCCTCGCAAAATTAGCAAGCATTTAAAGCCTCGCTAATGGCAATGTAGATAAGGGAAGTCAACTAGATGACGATTAGCGAGAAATAATAATCTCGCGAATTAGCAAGCGTTTAGATCCTCGCTAAATAAGCCGTAGTGATTGTAGTGCAAACATTAGCGAGGGTTATAATCCTCGCTAAAATAGAAGTAGGATAACAATTAGTGAGAAAAAAGTGCTCTCACTAAATTAGCGAGAGTTTAGGGGTCAAAAAATTAGCAAGGCTTTTTTTCCTCGCTAATACCAAAATTAGCGAGGGAAGAGATCCTCGCAAATTTAGTGAGGTTTTTGTGGTTGCTAATTTAGCGAGGCCATATATTCTCACAAAATAACTGTAGGATATAACAAAAATGCAAGGCAGGGCACCCACATTAGCGAGGATAAATTTACTTGCTAAATTAGCGAGTGGTGAATTCCTCACTAATAGCGATGCAACAAATTTCCTAGCAAAATTAGCTTGAGTGTTGCTCGTCGCTAATAACAATGCCAATTCTAAGGTAAAACAGGCTAAAGTGATACGACCATAGAGAGGGCAAGTCATGATGATTTCGTCAATCAGCATCACAAGTATAAAGTACTCATCCTTTTGGAAGCAAATGAAGAATTGGGCCAACTTGAGTCATAAAGGGCTTATGCAACTTTGGGCTTTAATTGTACAAGTCATGTGCTTTATTTATAATTCACATGACTCATTTAAAGTTGTATCTTAATGGGTTTAAGGGGCTGATTTGTTTAGTTTTTAGTTAGGGCTTTTAATTCATTATGTTTAGTTGGTTTATTGAACAAATAAGGCCTTATTTAAGTGGGCTACACGCCACTTTCACTAAGGCCCATCATTTTAGTTTTGTTTTAATTCTTTAAGTAGGAGAATGGGCTTGTTTTGTCTTATAAAATTCGGCCACACCTTGTTTAAGGCCTTTTTAGGGGTTGTTTTAGCTTCTAAGGGTGATTTATTACTTCTTAAAGAGGTTATTAGACTTGTTTAAGAAGTAAAGAGTCTTTAGAATTCCTAAAGAGGTTATTTGGCTTGTTTAAGAAGTAAAGTGTTAGGGTTTTAGTATAAATAGCTTGTTATAAGTTGTAACAGGAGAATAATCATTGAATCAAATTATAAACTTTTGAGAGTTTTCTCTTGGCTTTAGCCGAAATTCTTTAGAGAGATTGTGAGATTGCTTGCTTTCTTTTCTATTGCATCAAGAATTAGGATTACTTATCAATCATTTGATTGTGGCGTGTTCCTATTCTTCTTATCCCGATTATTTGCGTTTCCATTCACGTGTTGTTTGGGGGTTCAATAGGGAGGGTGTTTGTCTTCTTTGTCTTTTGAAATCAAAGCGTATGTTCAAGGGGTTTCGGGTTCTTTAACCTTGGGGTTCCGCATCATTTGGTATCAGAGCCAAAAGAAAGGTAAATTCCTATTTATCTTAGTGTTAGGTTTGTGTTTTCTTTTCTTTGATTTCTTTATGTTTATGCCGAATTAGGTAGTGATATGTTTTGGTTTGTGTGCTTTTGTGTGGTAAATTTAGCATTTTCTTTTCCTTACCTTGTGTTTTGTTTCATTAAAAAAAAACAAATTCTAGCAGTAGTAAGCCTTTAGATTAGTGAGTGAATTAAAAAAAAAAGAGAGAAAAAAAAACGTGGTACTGTTCACGACACTGTTCACGGTACTGTTCATAAAAAAAAAGAGATAAAAACGTGAAAGAGAAGAAAAATAGAAGAAGAAAAAAATTAAAAAGCAATTGAGCAAGGGTAGTTTATATAGAAAATCCTAATCCTTTCATAAGTGGGAAAACTAATCCTTTTTGCTTTTGGATTTGGAGGAGCAGCATATACACTTTTTTCAAACTCCTTTGGGAATCCTTTAAAGCATAGGAAATACAATCCTTATTGCTTTGGGTTTAGGCTTTCAAAAAATCCTAGTCCATATCTGATTTGGAATTACAATCCTAGTCCTACTTAACCAAGGATTTACTTTGCAATTATTGAACCACCATTTGTGCTATCCAATTGCTATCCATTTGTGCCACCATTTTTATATCATTCGTTATCCATTTGTGCTGCCATTTGTTATCCATTTGTTCCATCATTTTTTTTGGAATCATTTGATCATTTGTGCTACCATTTTGATATCATTTTGCCATCATTTTTCCAATCATTTGCCACCATTTTGTTACCATTTCTGGCATCATTTGCTATCATTTTTGCCACCATTTTTTTCTATCATTTTGCCATCAAATTGCCATCACTTTGCCACCATTTTGCACACAACTTGATACACTAATCAAGCTTGTTACATCATTCGGCCTAGTGATAATTTTGGCTCTAAATTGAATTGTTTTTGCATGCAACCTACTTCAATTAGGTCTCTTTGTTGATTTCTTGCTTTGTTGGGTAGAATATTTAGGTTCTATATTTGGTTTACTTTGTAGTGAATCAAATTCATTCATTTTATCCATATTGTCATTTTCCTTGATTCTTGTTGCTTATTTCTTTGTTTTATGCTAGCTTTTGTTCCATTTACATTGTTAGGGTATCATTGCTTGTCCAATACTCTAATTTTGTTATCATCAAGTGGTACACCACTCTTGTCCGTGTATCACCTCCATTGTGTCTAGAGTCTCCTTTTCTAGTTTTGAGCTATCTTTTGTTGTTAGTATTATTTCCTTGTTTTCTTAAACATGCTCAAGTTTTTTAATTTGTGATTTAAATTCTGAAGTGCAATTTTGAAGTTGCAAGCTTGAGAGGAAAAAGGCAAGAAAGTGAGAGGACATTAAGAGGATAAAAGCCAAATTTTGAGTGAAACACGAGTGAATGTGAGGATGTCTAATCACAAGTCCAAACGACATTTACATCAAGATGAAAGGAATGCGTTTAAGGAAGATATAAATTTGTTAAGGCAAGACCTTAATAATTTTGAATGGTTGGTTAGACAATATTTCGAACCACGAATTAGAATGGAGGAGAGCAAAGCGAAGAGAAAGAAGGAGAAAGTTATCATGGAAGAAATAATTTGTGAACCTGAAAAGGGTGATATAGATATAGGCTTTGATAGTGAAATTACTCAAGACCATGAAGAGGATGTTGTTGATGAGCTTAATGAGAAGAAAAAGGTTTTGGGTGAAGTTGAAGATGTGGAGAACGTGGTTAAAAATTTAAATAAGGTTGTTTTAGAGGTGGAAGAGGATAATGATGTTGTGCATAATGGAAAAATAATTAAAAGTGAAGAAATTGTTGATTGTTTGAGTGCAGGTGAAGAAGTTTGCTTAGTTGAGATGGAAGATTCGCAAGTTACAGTTGATTCTCTATTGATTAAGAAGAATGAGTTGCACATGGGAAGTGGAGAAAGTCAAAATCATACCGCTATATTAAAGACTAACCATGTTTTGCATAGTTCTTTTGTTTATAACTTGCAGGATCATGATGAGTTCCTCAATTAAGAAACATTCATATTATTTCCACCAATGCTGAAGATCATTTAGGAAGATGAATGTATTCCTCAAGTGTCAATTCCCAACTATTGCAAGACAAAGATTCGAGGACGAATCTTTTCTAAAGAGGGAGGGAATGATACGACCATGGAGAGGGCAAGTCATGATGATTTCTTCAATCAGCATCACAAGTATAAAGTACTCATCCTTTTGGAAGCAAATGAAGAATTGGGCCAACTTGAGTCATAAAGGGCTTATGCAACTTTGGGCTTTAATTGTACAAGTCATGTGCTTTATTTATAATTCACATGACTCATTTAAAGTTGTATCTTAATGGGTTTAAGGGGCTGATTTGTTTAGTTTTTAGTTAGGGCTTTTAATTCATTATGTTTAGTTGGTTTATTGAACAAATAAGGCCTTATTTAAGTGGGCTACACGCCACTTTCACTAAGGCCCATCATTTTAGTTTTGTTTTAATTCTTTAAGTAGGAGAATGGGCTTGTTTTGTCTTATGAAATTCGGCCACACCTTGTTTAAGGCCTTTTTAGGGGTTGTTTTAGCTTCTAAGGGTGATTTATTACTTCTTAAAGAGGTTATTAGACTTGTTTAAGAAGTAAAGAGTCTTTAGAATTCCTAAAGAGGTTATTTGGCTTGTTTAAGAAGTAAAGTGTTAGGGTTTTAGTATAAATAGCTTGTTATGAGTTGTAACAGGAGAATAATCATTGAATCAAATTATAAACTTTTGAGAGATTTCTCTTGGCTTTAGCCGAAATTCTTTAGAGAGATTGTGAGATTGCTTGCTTTCTTTTCTATTGCATCAAGAATTAGGATTACTTATCAATCATTTGATTGTGGCGTGTTCCTATTCTTCTTACCCCGATTATTTGCGTTTCCATTCACGTGTTGTTTGGGGGTTCAATAGGGAGGGTGTTTGTCTTCTTTGTCTTTTGAAATCAAAGCGTATGTTCAAGGGGTTTCGGGTTCTTTAACCTTGGGGTTCCGCATCATAAAGTAAGGAGACAATTGCGAGGAAAAGATATATTGCTAATTTAGCGAGAGTCTATTACTCGCTATATTGGCAAGGATTTAGGCCCTCGCAAACAACACTATAAATATTTTACACCCTTACAAGGCAACAAGAGGTAATATTAACATTAAATTAGCATGAAAATAGATGCTTGCTATATTTAGCGAGAGATTAGTACCTTACTAAAATTGCTAGAATTCACCTCTCGCTAATTAATAAATAAATTTTCATTAGTCAATTGCGATGCCTTTTTGCCAAGCCAAATTTAGCATGGATTTGTTTTTCTCACTAATGTCTAAAATAAAAAATAGCGCGACCAACATTTCATTTAGTGAGATTTAATTGAAAATTTTAGTCTCTCTCCATTTATCTAAAATTAGAAAAATCCCTCTCTTTCTCTGTCGGTTTGCCCTACCTAATTTGCCGCCACTCTCACTTTGTTGTTTCTATGGTTCTTCTCCTGCTTTATGCACTGTAATTTGCAGTTGCCGCTTCGACCAGCTACTGGCCATGGATGTCGTAGTTTAACTAACCTCTTAAGGTACGTTTTTTAGCTCTATTTAAAATTTTAATTTCTTCAAGCTGGGATTTTTTCCTTATATTTAGGGTTAGGGAATTTTTTTCCAGAAAAGCAGTTTGTGTTATGGGCTGTTATTTATTTCTTGTATCTTGGGTTCTTTTATGATGTTTTTGCTGTTCCTTGGGTTTGTGTTTTAATTTTGTTAGGCTATTGATTTTAATTTGTTTGTTTTCTATTGCTGCGTTTTGTTAGTGCAACCTTTCTTGCTTTTGCTTTGTTCTTTGGTCAGACTTTTTGTCTCTGTTCTTTGGCCGTTTCATGGCCTTTTAATTCAATTGAAAGCTTATAAAAAAAACATTTTGGATCTCATGAAAATGAAAATTAAGAATTCTAACTTAGGGTATTAAGAAATATTTGGTTACATGCAAATCTAGGATTTGATTTTTATAGGAAAAGAATTTAGTTAATACTAATTTTACATCTGAATTTTTTGAAATGTTTGATTTAGTTTTAATGAATATTTTTCTAAGAGTAATTATGGAACTCAAACCCTACTAATTATCTTAGTTGTTTCATTCTCCAATTAATAAGTTCACAATTTGCTTGTCTAGATCAAACTTTAATTGGCTAAATTATAGTGGGTTTTATGCTGCTATTTTGGAGAGGGGTAATGAAATCATCTGTGCTGCATCCATCAGGTATTGCACTATTGGCCATTTACTTATATATAATGTCATGCTTATGGTGTGAAATAAAAAAATGAAATAGAGAACTTTCTTAGAAATGATATTGATTTTAGAGGAAGAATTATATGGTTTCTGTTAGAACTGGAGATAGTTCTCTTATCTGGAAACTCACATTGGATCTATAGGTGTTTCTTAGAGACTCTCTTAAGGTACATTTTCCCTTGTCATGGATAACTTTCCTTGCTAGTTAATTATTTTCTATAGCTTTTAAAATGCCAACATTTGTTATAATATCTATGGCAATGTGTATTAGCATGAAGTTGAATTCTAACCATTACATTTTTCTCCCCATGCTTGGGTTAGGTTCCATGAAACTGATGATGGTTTCAGTTTGTTAGAGTTGAAGTTCGACTTTGTTGGTTGAGTGATTAACCTGGTAGTAGTTCTGTTCTATTTGCTAATAATAGTTGTACAAGCATTTCATGGTTCCCCTTCTACCCCACCTTTGCCATTTACTCTATTTTCATATGGAATACCTTGTGAGATATTATATATCTCTTCTTTCCTGTGATTACTATTCTTTGTTTTTTCATTTCAAATAATAATATTAGTAGCATGGTATCAAAAGTAGCTTGTGCTTAACCTACTAAAAACATTTTAATTGATGTATGAGGATGAACAAAAAGGTCCTTGAGTTTTCCTACAGGGATTTCATGTCATTCTGCTTTCTTGAAAAGATAATTATTTATCAATAATCTTTCCAAGATTTCTTTCTTTCTTTCTGTTCCTTGCAAATTATTATAGTGAGAATGAGATGAAATCTTATTTTGGCTGTTTTCTACATCAAACCTCTTTTATATGGCATGAAGTTTGCTATGCTTGTTTAGAATGAAATTAATAGTGAATTTTGATCAGTAATTATTTATTTATTACTTTTTTCAACTTTTTTAATTTAATATGGCATTGTGTTTTTGGTTTGTCGGGTGAATATTTGCCTGAACCTGTGAAAGCACTCCAAAAAATTCTTAATTTGGAGCATAAATTGAATTATGTGAGGGTTGATTGGTTTGGTAAAGTGCTTGTAGTGCAAACAATTGAAATCAGTTCGTGTGCTTTATAAAAACTATGAGAGATTAATCACATAGTCAAGTTTGGTTTATTTTTATGGATAAATTTGTGTTAAAAGGTCTGCTGTGAAAAAAAAGGAAATCCAGCATACAGTAGTTGTAACTTTTGAATTGAATGAAGTTTTGAGATAAACTGACAAATATAGTGATGAGACTTGGATTTGGAATTCTTGTATTATACATCCTATTTCTGGTAAACAACACAACTTGGTCTGCATGGTCTATATTTGTCGGGTGTCTAAGGGTAACCATTTGTTCATTTTTAGGCAGCTCTAATACACAATATGTAAATCTGACGTATTTGTTCCCTAATCCGTGTAACTCTATGGTTATTTCTAGAAGAAAGGCTTGTTGCCATGGTTGGTTGATCTTTGTTAATAACATTGGGCATTCTGTAGTAGTAGAGTTCATTAATCAATTTGGGTTATCAGTTTCATATCATGTGAATACAGAATCTGTATAGATTACTTGAATAGTAGGATTATAAAGCATAGTTTACTTGAATAGTAGGATTATAAAAATCATATGCACATTGAGACCCAAAGTATGTATAGCATATTTAGACACATACTAATTTGAGGAGCTGTCATGTACTTGCTTTTGCTGTAATGGGCTATTCGTGTTGTTTGGTGAAATTTTTAATGTTCTATAGAGGAATTTTAAGAAAATTTAGTCATTCAAGAATGGTTCTATTTTTTTTTTTGGAAATGTATACATTTTTTCATGTGTTTGATCTTTCTGAACTGGCTTGCTTTTTCGCTTAGTTTTTTACTGCCATTCTTAATGTTTTAAATTCACTATTTCTTGTGGAATTAAGTATAAAAATATATCTAGACATTTTATTGAGTATGGCATCTATTCTTTGCTGGTTGAGTGATTAAACCACAAAAATATTTCTTTTTCTAGTGGTCTTGGCATCTATTCTTTACTGGTTGAGTGATTAACTTGGTAGTAGTTCTGTTCTGTAATTTTTGTTTTTGTTTCCTGCTGTTAGGCAGCTATTCTAACATTCCCCAGATCACCAGATCTACTGCTGGACAGATGAACATACCGATGATGGTTTCATTTTGTTGGAGTTGAAGTTACTTTTTTATATAAACGGTGCAGATCTATTTCATCTTCTCACTATAAGTGAAACAAAATAAACTTTATCTTTGTTATTATTTAGCATCTTCATTGTTATATTTGCTCTGATGTTTTGGCCTACAGTTTCCACAGTGAGTTGATCAGCGAGTTCAACAAATTTAACAGTAGATGGATATGCAACAACTTTTCCAGCAGCAGATTGAGGAGCAGTTACGTCTACTCGCATCTCGTACTGACTAGGTTAATGGCTCAAGTGCTTCACAACATGATCCATCTATATGGTTATAGATACTACTTACATCATAGTTGTTAGTGTATGTTAGGACATCTTGGATATCATTGATCATTGCTATATATGTATATGTTATTTTTGATATGCAATTAACAATGATATGTATTTGTAAATACCTATTTTTGATATGCAATTAACAATGATATCGATTTTTGTGGTTTATTAAAATAGTAAACTTTTTATATTAAATTAAGTATAATTAATTTTAATTTAGTAAGAAATTATTATGTTCAGACAAGTGCTAATTAGCTATAAAGTAGCTGTAAAAAAATTCAAGCTAATTTTGCTACAATTTAGCTGTAACAGAATTGAAGCTAATTTTGCGAGAATTGAACAGCAAGTATTTAGCGACAGATATTTTATCGCCAATTGATTATGAGATAGAGAAAAATGGGTAAAACGGAGAAAAAAATAATCTCCTTGAAAAATATTTAGCGACAAAAATGTCGTTGCAAAATTCATGCTGGCATTTAGCGAGGATAATTTTCACGCTAAATTTTGCGATAAGATATTAGTTGCAAAAGTGCTTGCTAAATTTTAGCGAGAAATTAATAATTAGCTACAAAATTATATCCTCGCTAAAATATAGCGACGACATTTGTCCTCGTCAAATTCTGTTAGGATGACTTTCGTTACAAAATTTTTTTCCTCACTAAATCCTCACTAAACAGATTTAGCTACAAAAAAGTATCATTTAGCGAGGAAAACATTCCTCGCTATTTTTGGTTTTTTTTTTAAGTGATATAGGTAACATATGGTCCTCAAATAATGTTATATTTATATTATCCCAAGTAGGTAAATAATAACTTACCTTAGCATTGCAATCACCATACACATTCTTCATCACATAATCATGCCTAATATTCTTTATTAAGACATTATTATATAATTTATACATTTAATTCCCATTATGTGCTGCTTTTGTAATACAAAAATACTCAAGAGATTATTAAGATTGTTATTGGCAAACTCAAATAACAAATCTGCATAGAGATAGAAATTAAAGTTCACCTTGAAAGCTATTTTTAACCTATCTAAAGAAATTTTTGGTCAAAATGATCTTATAAAAACATGGTACATTATATTTCTAGTTTTAGGAACATTAAAAATAACATCAATATCATTTTTACATTTTTAGATACTATAAAAACATTGAGAACTTTTCCTAAAAATAGTGTTGGCAACAGTTCTGGATTCAAGTCACTTTTTGACATATTTAGGAACATAAACAAATTATACTTTCTTCATATAAATTGTACAAATATAAGTCTATTTTATCAAAAATTTGAATCATAGCATTTTGACTCATATAAAATTAATTATTTTCAAAACATTGCAAACAGTTAACTAAAATAGACGTCAATTTAGTTTCAACTTCAAATAAAAATTAAAACAATTTAAAGGAAAAACCAAATTTAGGTTTCCGTTACAAAATTATAGATAAATGAATTAAATTTAATTTTCAACTAGAATCAAGTCAATTAAAGGCCTACATCTTGAGATCTACTAAAATTACAGAAGATGGTTCCAATAATTCTTCACATGCATTGCCTTTCTACAAGTCCTAACTTGATTATTATACTTCATTAACTTAGTTTTATTAACACATGCCTTACTCCATATTTTACAAAGATATCTAGCCTTAAACACATTCAAAATCACCACAAAACACTCCATCCCTTACCTTGGCCGAAACACAATCCCACTTCACCCTTAAGCTACCTCCTTGCCTTTCTTCTTCTTCTTAGCTTCCTCCTCTACAAATAATGTTTTTTTTTACAATTATGCATCAGAATTATAACATTCTTTCTCCTTAGGAAAGCAATACATTAAGTAAGAAGGAGTAAAAGAAGAGACAGATTAAGGTCTTGAATCATGTACCTTGCAAAATTCCTTTTAAAACTTATAATCACCTAGCATGCAAGTTGAATTTTTAGAAGAAACATGAGAGATGTAGAGAGGAAATGATGTCCAACATAAAAAAACTCTCCCATTGCATACATTTCTCTCATCTTTATGTAAGAATTTAACCTTTTCAAAAGGGTGGATAACTTCTCTTTTGGTCCTCCTAAAAATTAAATGAAATAAAATGCCCCCACTCCTACTTACCATTCATAAATTCAACTACAACATTTTCCTCTTTAAATAATTAGCCCACCAATCATTCTTTTATAATTTTAATTAAAACCTAAAAAAATTAGTTCATGTATAATAACTTATAAGCACAACAGAGTTAAATTATCACTTTGCCCTTCTTACCCTAAATTGAATTTATCCTAATTAATTAAACATTAATTAAAAATATTATCCTTTAATCATGCATTTCTACTAGGGTACCCTAATAAACATTGTAACACCCTAGTTCCTTAACTATGGATAATCATCAATCATCACCAATCATCATCATCATAAACCTAGTAATGGTCATGCAGAAATAATAATAATAAGACAGGCCATCATTACATGCCATAATAAGATAATTAAGCTTATAGATAAGATTAACATAACATAAATGGCCTTCAAGTATCCTGATATCCTCAAGGCAACTGCATCATAACCGATCCTCTAGAGCTTATCTTGAAACCTACACGAATAAACAAACCCGTGCTAAGCTATAAAGCTTACTGGGGAACAAAAACTATGGACAAGCTCTTACAATATTATTCATTAAACCAAATACAATAATCATAATAACATAAAATAACATATGATGTTCCATTATTTATCATGCCACAATGGGCATTTCGGGAAGCTTTCAACCTTAACTAATAATGCCATCATTACTAAAATCAAAAGCATTATATAAACTTATCTTGTCCCTAAAACTTGTTAATTAACGATCATTTTTAATGTTCTCCTATTTCTTAGAACAATTCATGCACCTTATAATTCTTCTTGTCTAAAATATTGATATTATCATTATATTCTTACAACCTTCAACTCAATACCATTAATCAATTTGATTACCTAACATGCACATTTATCGCTTATTCGCATCCAAAAGAAAGTGCTCATGTTATATAACCTTGCAATAGAAATTGCTAGGCATGCTTTCATTACATATATTACAAACTTACCATTTTGTTCGGGTTTTTTGCACGTGTGTTCCTTAACGCTATATTATCTTTACACTTTAAAAATCATATAGACTCATATCATATAATGCTTCGCAATTTGATTTATGTTATAATTATACATAAACACATACAAACATAAATGTTCATATACATACTCATGAATTTGCATGCCATTCCAAGGAATAGGTATTACACCTCATTATTAACTGACAAGGTCTTCATACAAGATGCAAACATTTTTCTAATTATCCCATACTCATATTATTATGCATGTCATAGTTCATGTAACGTTTAATTCAATATTGTAAGCTTGTGGCCCAACTATGCACCATGGAACCAACCCTCACTAGTACTCACATGGTGACCTTTCTCATAGTTGATGTAAGACATCACAATCAAGTACTACATAACCTAGCATTTCATTTCATGGAAATAGTTTACAACTAACTGAAATTTAGAATAAATCACTATCATGATTCCAATAAATATAAGTGAAGCGATCGATACATACATTACTTTATTTCTTAAACCATTTACATCTTTCATAGCCTGCCTAAATACTGTTCAAAAGGTGCATAACGGGAGCAATGGATACCCGAAGGTATCAAACTATGGATATCCGAAGATATCAAACAATAGACCCAAATAGGGTCAAGCAATGGTTCCAGTAAGGAACAAACTATGGACCCAAACGGGGTCAAATGATGGTTCCATTAAGGAACAAAACCCAAACAGGGTCAACTATAGCAGCTGCGACTGTATCCTTTAGGCATGCCTATCTAATCCACAACTAAACTAAGACCCGCAGGCTTAACTTTTTAAGACATCTTTACTTTAGCATATTCTTCTTTACTTAGCTCATCATTTGACTTAAAGTCACTTTTCATAAAAGAATGCATATCATTCTTATCATACATCAATGTTGAGCGTTAAGCTCCATTACATATGGATGCTATCATATGATCGTATGCTTGCATTAGTTTTCTTTCGTTCATATCATGATAGTTAAGTGCTTATGCAAACAATAATAACATGTCATCTTTCATGATTAGCATTGTGCGTATCCACCTACACTCATACATATACATATTAAACCAAGCTATTCATCATAGCATGCTCGAATCAAGTATACCCTATAAAACTTACATAACTCATAAATAGTTCTCAATAACGTACCTTGTTACTGCTTACCATGAGTAGTTTCCCTATTCTCATAATTAATCGCCTTACAACATAATCATATATAGCAGCATTCAAGCATTCATGATCCATATTATAGGATAAATAGGTTCTCTTATAGCTTAAAGTCAACACTTATTCATCTTTAGCCCTTTTTGCTTACTTTTATAATCTATTATATCATAGGAAATAAACTATCTGCCTTAACATTATCACATATAACATAATCATCTTATTTGTACTTACTATTTTATAACATTATTTTCTTAGGTGAGTTGTATAAGATTATATCATCTTAATAATTAGAACATTACTTGAAGACTTACAACTTTCATTTTACATCATAGGGTATGAATAGCAAATGAGTAGGATCCTTTATATCAAGGTTCACTAGAGTATAAACAACAAGTTATACAATTTAACATAGTCGTATATACTTCAATCATCTTACTTGTATTTTTCATCTTATAATATTTTATGCTTAGGTAAGTTATGTGAGGTCATTTCATCTTAGTCGTTAACACACTACGGATGTTCTTGTGCTAATCATATTGTATTACAGGTATGAATAAACAATGGACAGATTATTACACATTACTAGTAATCCTTACTTCTTCTTGTGACCTAGAGTATAACCAAACTTCTATGATTTCATAATTTAACATAGCATGTTATGTTCCCTTTCTTTTAACTCGAACATGAAACCTTGCACCTATTCTCTTATTATCACTAGGCTATGTTCTAGTATTTTCATATCATTATAGAGGGATTTCAATGTGAAATATTTTGGACAAAGCTGAATCACATGTGTATAATCATTATAATATAATCAATTACAACACTTTCGTGTATTCCAATGTTAGTGTTCATTTACTACCTTTATTCTTATATATCGCTTCATTTAATCATATTTAGTGTCACAACTTATCTTTATTTTATGCTTGAAATGCTTTTAAGTTACTCAAAAAGGTTTAGTCCAGCTTTGGTGACACAAAAGGGCTTAAAAAATCATGTTTGGATGAAGTAGAGAAGGGTACGAGTCATGAGGGGTGTCACTACTCGTGAAAGGAAGCAAACTTCATGACTCGTGTACTTGTTCACGAGTAACATATGTCACGAGTGGTGATTGGAGTTACGAGTCGTGAATAGTCATAGGCAGTTTTTTGAGCTCAACTTGTGAGCAGTTTTTGACATATCAAAAGGCATTTTTAGCACAAATGATCTTCTAAACAATTATTCCATTATGTTTCTAGTTTCTAAAACATCAAAAATCATCTTGATATAATTTCTATACTTAGAAAAAATTGAGGTCTGCTCCTAGTGATTGGGAACCAAACTGGTCGTGAATTCAAACTGAATTGTGGCCTATTTAGGGACAGATTTAAGACTTGGTTTCTTCATATGAAATATAGTTATAGTAGTCTATTTTCAGATGCAAAAAGAATCACTCAATTTGGAGTTCTCTAGCTCAACTTATAAGAAAAACAGTACAGATAAGTCTGTTAGCAGTGTCACACACGTGGCCATGTGTTTCCAAGAGGAAACACACACGTGGCCACGGGTTTTATGAACAAAGAATGTGTGGCCATGGGTGGGAACAACTAGAAATTCACGTGGCCATGGGTGGGAACAAGTAGAACTTCACGTGGCCATGGGTGGGAAGAAAGAAAGCTTCACGTGGCCATGCATGGGGAAGAAGGAAAGCTTCACGTGGCCACGCATCCTCAAAGACAAATCAACGCATGGCCATGGGTGAGAAGGAGAACAGCACATGGCCACACATGGTAAAGAAGAAAACCACACGTGGTCACATATGGGAAAGCAGAAAGAATCACGTGGCCACACATAGGGAAGAAGAGAAACATGTGTCGCCGTGTGAGAGAAGGAACTAAGGAAATCCAAAATCCCGATCGTGAAAAACATAAATTTAAAACCCAGATCTCACTTTCCCTCTTACTTATATGATAATTTAAGTGACTAATCATGTTATACTCATCAAAACACACTAGATTAACCCTTAATCTCACAAAGAAACACATGCAACAAGAGATGGGAAATGTGTACAGTAACTTTTCCAAATAAATCTCACACCTCAAAATCAAGCTTCACCTCCTTTACACATGGTTCCTTTCTTCTCTTTCACTTGATTTACATGATTCTCTCTCATTTCCTTACACATGATGACAACAAGATCTTGTAATCTCTCATCAAACATCACAAATTAAAAGAAAAGATGAAGAAATCTTTATGGTAAACATTACCTCTGATGTTAACTCCCAAACCCTAGCATCCATCTCCAAACCGTGATTTTAGAGAGAGAGAGAGAGAGAGCCTTCAAAATACCGATCTCCATCTCTCCCAAACCCTAATTTATAGTGGGATAAATATCTCACCAAGGGAAATTCCCACAATGCCTTTACACACAATAATCTTCTAAATTTCCATTCCTTACACTTTGACCCCAAGACTTTCTAATTCACTTTAATTGTATCCTCTTCTTTAATTATAATTTAACTTAACTCATATACTTATATGCTGAAATTACCAAAATACCCCTCTTGGGACTTAACCTCGATAATTTCAAAATAATCCAATTTACCTTAATTAATGGTAATCCTCATTAATTAACAATAATCCGATTAGGGCCATGATTGGGTCCTTACAAACATACCTATCTATCCACATCCTAGACACAATGCAGGCAGTTGATTATCTTTCCTTTATCTTATATACTTTGCTCTTTACTCTACTAAATAATATGCATGTGTGTACATGTATACTAATGTATAACTATGTACAAAATAATCATATTCATGTCTATTTATTACTTTCTATAAGCAGGTTATCATGGTCACAATTGAGTATTTCTATTTTATACTTGTAATATGTTCAAAGCATGCAACCCTTTCATATGTATATCATGTTGATACTTGACATCATACTATATTTAATCTTTATAATCAAATCAAACAGGTGAACCTGTCTATAACATATTTACTTTTAAGGTATACCATACAATTAAAACCGTTTGATAACTTGCTTATATGATCATATTTGCCCTTCTTCATCAAAACTATAATTATTAGAAACATTATATATATAATTTTTATCCTTTATCAATTACACTTTTATTCTAACATAAGTATGTATGTATACATAAATGTGAACATTTATTTGCAAATATGAAATCACATGATTATTCAATACTTATAAACATGAAATCATATAGCATTACACAATCGCAATATGACAACCTATATTGACATATGCATACAAACATTCATGTACTATTTCAAGTAAAAATTTAAGGTCATATATATATATATATATATATATATATATATGTATATGTATGTATATACCCATGCACAAATCATATACATAGGTTATTGTTAGTTTCATGATTACCTTTACATTGTAAAGCTATCATCCTTTTCAATTATAAAGCTTCACCTCCCCATATATGTTCACACTATATGAATTTTTAACATACATCATATGTGCATATATATGCATATACATATATGCATCTTCCATTTCATGTATTCATACAATTATCTATAAACCATATCCTATTGTAATTATTTACAATCTCATGATAACATATTAGCATAGGCACAAATGCAAACTTTTACTTTCTCAAGTAACAATGAAGTCATGTTAACTTAGGTCCATTGTTTATTATATAACATATTACTATGATACTTTCTCAAATTTATAAATCACTTCATGCCAGTTTTTCCTCATTAACATTTATTTTTCAATCATTTCTTCATATCCAATTCATTTATCTTTTACTTAGTGTCATGCATTTCATATTCTAAATCAAGTAACAATTATTGCAAGCGTGATAATTTCGTGAGCACAACAGAATAGGGAAAATTATATGAGATGAAAATAAAAGAAAGAAATAAATGAGTGGTCATGTAAGGATCCAAAATAGGCCCTAGTAGAATTCAAGGGCAATTTTACATTATTAAAGTATAATTAAACATTATTAGATGAATTATAATGTTTTGTTTGACCTTTTGGTACACTTTTGACTATATCTCGAGTTATAGAGCACCAAATTAGATGATTTAAATTGGGTTTGAAAATATACATTCATAATTAGAATTCATATGAAGAAACCAAGTTCAAAATTTGTCTTTAACTAGGCTATATTTAAGCATAAAATTCGGAATAGTCAGCAGCCTAGTCACTAGGAACAGACCTCAGTATTTTGTAAATATCTTAAAATATGCAAATGATATTGAGATGATTCTTGATGTTTTAGAAACTATAAAAATAGCATAATAAGTTTGTAGAAGACTACTTTTGTTAAAAACACTTTTTGTAATGTCGAAAATTGCTTACAAATTGAAATAAAAAAAATCTATTTGTGATAGAGGATACAATAGTCAAGTAATAATAATATAGTTTGAAGGCTAAATTAAAAGAGGATGAAAATTTAGGGATCAATTTATTAATATGGAACTTGAAGGGTAAATTATAAAAAATGGAAATAAAGGAGAGGTTGATTTAAGAAAAGAAAAAAAATGAGTGGAACAATGTGTAACATGCAAATAAAGGATAAAACTTAGTGTGACATGCAACATTTTGAAAAACCAAAAAGAGAATTTTCATTTTTTTATAAAAGCTGAGTTTGGTTGAAAGAAAGATAAATATAAGAGTGGATAAAGAGAGGGATGAAAATTGCTTGAGAAATTTCAGAATTTCTCTCATTTATTTCATTATTCTACAATCTCTCTAAGTATTCTTCAAGAAATTTCATTGCATCTTGGTCATTCAAGAACAAAGTGGCGTAAATCATTAAGAAGAATAAGATTACAAGAGTAGAAGAGAAGATTTGTTACAGAAGTTAAAGTTAATTTCAGGTTTGGGAACTATTATTTCTTGCATGCATTAATACTTGTGTTGATTATGGATTCTATAAGTATATTGACTTGAATTAAGATATTAGGCATTAATATGATAGTGTTGTCCAGAAATTCGGATTGACCTCCAATGACTATTTTGATCATAAGTTGGGCTTTTGAACTTCGAATTTTATGATTCTAGTTGTGATAAAACCGGGACTTCTGTATCTACAAATGTTCTAGAAATAACAATAATGACATTTTGCCTATAAGGTCCTTAAAAATTCCCAGAATAGTAGCCCTTTTGCATTTGGTGGGTCATTGGAGCAGTAGGTGTTTCTTATCTTATAACGCCTAGGATATACATAAAAATGACTTGACATTTTTATATTATATAGACACGATCTTAACTATCAATTGTTAAGAGGAAAAGTTTCTTGAAAAATGTCATTTTCCATGTGAAAAATATTTTGCAAAAATCGGACCGTGAGCAGTAGAGAGTGAGTATGTTTAGCATGAAGGGACAATTGCAAATACATTATTAATCACTTAAGGACTCAATTAACAAGTTCTCAATCAACAACATTACTAGGATGAGCATGTTAATGGATAATTATAATATCTATAAAGTAGGAACTAAGGGTTTTTAGATTAATTTAACTTAATAATTTGATCTATAGTATGGCATAGATATTATGTACATAAATGAAAGTATATAATTGAGCTTAATGATTATTAATAGCTTGTCATTATATGATATTAATTATATACTGATGTTTTTATGCATCAAATTAGAGTCTAATGTCATAGCATTAAGTATATACAGATAAGTGCATATTAAAGAAACATCCATACAAGCTAATTATGGAACAGTTTGTGGTAAAAATGAGATATCTTTGTGTACAATTGTCAGAATGCTATGAGATTAATTTATATGCATAATAGACTCCTAAATTCACATTTTTTATGTAGTAAGTGTGAATTAAAATCATATGCAAGCATGTCAAATGTTGACTTGAAATTCATAAGGACTGGATGTACTGTTAGGGAACAGACCTTAGTAAATTGGGCATAACTTTTGTTAGAGTTGTTAAAATGCTACAAAGTAAAATTATAGTAAAACTAAAGACATGGAAGTATAACTTTGATGAAGAAATTTTGGTCTAATTGATTCTTAATTTTATTCTATGTATTTTTATAAGTGGTAACAAATACTGTTTTGTTTATATGAACAACCTATAGTTTTTCTCATATATCTTGAGCTATAGATAAGATATTAAGATGAATTTTGATGCTTTAGAAACAAGAAACAAAGAGGAATAAGATTTTAGAAGGTTATTTAACCTGAAAAATGACGTTTTCAAAATCATAAGTGGCTCACAATTTGGGCCAAGAATGCTGCCCCTATGCAGATTTGTGTAGGCAGAATTTTAATTTGTTTTCTATATTTGCTTTAAATATAGATATGTTAAATATGTGTTTATATGATAACACATTGAATTGGATATAGCATGTGATATTATTATTGATAAAAGTCCCTAAGTATATATATACATAAATACATGTTCACATATGTATTTAAGTAAAGATTGCTGACAATTATATCAAATATGCATATGTGATTGAAATTAAATACTTGCTTGTTATATGCAAAATTATTTATATGTATATACTCCTATAAAGAGTAAACGTGTATTTCAACATGCACTTATACTATGAAATAAAGAAAAA
Organism: Excoecaria agallocha; assembly: GCA_037975025.1. Lineage (NCBI taxonomy): Eukaryota > Viridiplantae > Streptophyta > Magnoliopsida > Malpighiales > Euphorbiaceae > Excoecaria > Excoecaria agallocha. The sequence continues at coordinate 21,425,993 of CM075808.1, read as the reverse complement.
CATTAGTATGATCATGTTCACATATAGTGCCTTATTGATCACATGTTAAAGTACATAATGTGATGACATATGCTTAATAGTAAGTACTTGTCTTGTTATATGCCTATATGAATACATGTGTATATATATATGCATATACTTGTGATTATGAATCTTTTTGCATGATCACATTCGTATGATGTGCTATAGTCCAAAGTTCTTATAATAAGGCATATTTTATAATGAGCACTTGAATAGGTATGACACATTACATTATTGTCATAGTATGATCATGTTAATATGTGAAATCTGATGATAGCATGATTAATAAAGTATGTGAAGCATTATAGAAACCTTGCATACATAATTATGCCATGGCAATAATATGTCTATTTTATGGTTATACATGTGCAAATTAACTAGTTGAGTGCAAACATGATATATGAAAAGAAAATTAAATATAGTATTGCCTGCAATTAGAGTTCAATTATGGATAGATAGGCGCCTATAGGGATGTTGCAGCTCCCACCATTGACCTTTTTAGGTTTAAAGTATAGTTGATCCTATTGGATCATGCATAGCCCTACTTGGGTTGTTAGTTGACCCCGTTTGGGTCCATTTGACTGGTCCACCGTATAATCGACCCCATTTGGGTCTATTGTTTTGATATCTTCGGATATCCACCATTTTGATACCCTCAAGTATCCATCGATCCCGTTATCCACCTTTCGAACTTAGGAAAGCTAAACTATAAGTACAGTACAGACATTAAAGTATAAGATACAAAGCAAGCATCATATAAAAATTAAAGATATTGCTTGATTACATGTCTAACATGATTTGCTTGTATTGTTTCATTAGTTTAAATAAATAGAGGTTACCAAGTAACACATGATATATGTATGCTATTTATAATTGGTTCCAAATATTTGAAATTACTTAAACGAGTTAAATGCATGAAGAATTCTCGGTTAGTATACAATACAAGCATGCTAAGTTAACTGTTAAGCTTTTCAAATGCTTTTGTTGTTTACTATGTGAGGTTATTAGATTTGTCAAAATTTTCTAATCCATTAATTACATGTTAAATAAATGTATATATATATATAAAGAATGTTAAGTGTGATTACATATGATGTAATGGTAACATCGAAATGCTTTAAAAAGTTGAAAAATATGCAAGGTAAAGATATAATAGTTTAATAATAATAGTAAGTATTCAAACAAATGAGAATGTATCTTATACCTAGAATATATTATACATATCTATAGGGAATATAAGTTATTTGAATACAGTATCATGTTTCTAAGATATTTAAGTATATCAAAGTGATCACTAAGATCAACTTGTGGGAACTCATAAAGTATATATATAAATATTTGTAAATAAGTGATAGAAATATGGCTTAGTTAATAAATATTTGGCAATTGATATTAATACATAAATAATATAGTCATTAATATTTGACAACTAGTAATTCAAAGTAATTGGTCAAGAGTAACATATAGAAATCCAGAAAGTAAGCTTGATGTAAAGGATTCAAAGTAATGAATGAATAATGATAAAGGTAATAAATTGATAAGCAAAGGAAATATCAACAGGTATTGATATTGGTTATAAGTATAACAAAAGAGAATATAATTATGGGAGATTATTGTGAATATTGTTTTTAATGATTGGTTTTTGTTCCCCACTAAGCTTTATAGCTTAGCACGGGTGTTTCATCTGTGTAGGTTGCAAGTAAGGATTTTTCCCTGGGATGATATCTGCAATGGGATGGCCAACACAAGAGAGAGATTGAAAGTATAGTCTACTATTGAATGCATTTTGATTACAAGATTCTTATTTACTTTGACAAAGATGTGATGTACAGATGATTAATAGATGTAAATATTATATTGTTTAAAAATACTCTTAAGTATGCAGTAAAGTGTTAATAGTATAGTTTATATGTCGGATTTATGTTTGAAGTTTGAAACAAAAATATTTCGAGCATTAAACCTTGCAAGCATGCTTAATGATACAGAATATAGTGTTTACAGCTATGTAAGGGATAAGGGTGTTACAGGTCATGCTCTATCGAGACCACAATAGGGTCACAACCCCTATAATGTCATGGATTACAACCCCTCAACTCACAAATTACAATAGTATAATCCCACTTTCATCTAGCAAGCTATCTAAATCTTCATAAATTTCTTTTTTTAAACTTCATTTAATAACATTACAACTTATTGATAGGTTTAAATCCAAGGGTTACTATAAAAAAATGACATTCTCAAGATGGTAATCTATAAATTTATGCAGTTAGCTATCTATAACTTGTTCTACACATAGATCTTTTAACCTTAACAATCCTTTTGGCTTAAAGTCATCTTGATTAAGCAAATACACTTTAGAAACAACAACATGTAAGAGGTTTTAATAACTAATTGCTAATCCTTTCAAACCAACATATTTGATCTCCATCAAACAAGACACATGCAAGGTTTAAAATCTGATCTAATAACTATAAATCATATCACCCTTCCAAAGGCATCCATTACACATTATAGCTATATTTTAATACAATTCAACCACATGCAACATGAAATGAGTTCCCAAACATGGAATGCAACTTTAATCTTTTTCAAAATTCTTCTTTTTCTCTCACTTCCTTTTCCTTATTTTGATCCTTGCCATCTTATCTCCTTGAAGACATTTTCACCAGGTTTCTCTCACATGCATGATGAAAAAATATGAGAAAGCTCTGTAGGGAATAAAAGGTTGGATTTTCTAATAGAGAAAGAGAAAAAGTAGTTTATAGATTCATGGAGAGAAGAAAGAGATGGAATAACATATTTTTAAGAGAGAGAAAAAATAAGTATTTCTTTATTTTCCATGATGGAATGGCCAACTTTACATCCCAACTACTTCTTAAATACAAACTTTTGCATGAAGCTTTTAATGGGAAACAACATCATGCCTGGCTAACCATAAATTCAATTAAAATCTTTCCATTTCTCATATTTTCAAATGCACACCCAACTTACTTTTCTTATATTGCAATTGACCTAATCTTTAAAATTTTATTCCAATTATGCATAGGAATAAATAATAATTTACCCTTAATACATTAAAAGAATAAATTCATAAATCTTGACTTGTAATGCATCATTTAATTATTCTTAATTAGACATTATCACATTAAGAATAGCCATGAATCCTCTTAGGGTAAATGTTGGCTCCTTATAGATCACTTTCTAATTTTTTATATAGCCCTAATGAATTGCCATGCTAACAAAAAGGCATCAATCACTCTACTTTTCAAAATTTCTTTTAGACAAATGATGGTCGTGAAAGGTAAGGTTCACTCTCAATTAAGGTATAATTGCAAATAGCGAGGTTCACTTTCAACTTAAGGATAACCAAAAAAAGTAAGGTTTACTTTCAATTCAAGCATAGTTATAGACAAAAGGGTTTGCTTTCAACCTAAAGCACATTCATAGATAGTGGGGTTTGCTTTTAGTAAAAACACACTAGTAGATACAGGGGTTTTCCTTTAAACTAAGGCACACCAATAGACAATAAATTTGCTTCCAAACCAAGTCCCATCTATAGCTAGCAGGGTTTACTTTTAAACTAAAGCATAAGCTTAGACAGTATGGTTCACATTCAATCAAGGTATAACTGTAAAGAGTGGGATTTGCCTAAAATCCTTTGAACATGCATTCAAAGTCTCTCAAGAGCACAAAGTCCACTTAAAGTGCATCAAAGTTCAAGATTCAGCAAATCATAGTCAAGGTATGCCTATAACCTGGCATCAACCACTCCACTTACAATGTTTTGCGAGCCTTCTTAACAAGCAACTTAAAGATAGCCTCCTCAGGTAACTATCTCTCTCCTTCACTCCAAACTTTAAGGTCACCTAGGCACTTAATGTACTAGCCTTCCCAAACATGGGGTAGTTAAAGACACTGTGTCCTAAGAAGGCTTTTGTCATGGTTACTTGATGAGAAATATTGCTCTTTCCAAGATAACAAATGGAGGATTCTTGGGGTCTTTTCCATTTTTGAATACTATTCTAAAAATTTTTTTGGCTATCTTATCCTTGTTTCATGCATTTTGAAAGAGCGAAAGAGTCAAATAATGAAGAATATTTAGAAAAATGTATTTAAAGGTTATTTTTTTTTACATTTTTGCATTGCATACCCATGTAAGGCTTTTGCACAACTATGCTATCAATGAATCTCTAAATTATTTAGCCTATTTATCGACTTGACTGTCATTTAAACCCACTTACATAGCCATGTAAGGTAGAAAATTTTTCTTCTTAAGTTAATTTGACAAGTTGATTGCCATAATTGATTTACACTTATGCAAGAGGCCTTGTATGGCTATGCAAGTTAAAAGTTCACCCATTTTTTATAATCAACATGACTTATTTGGCTTCCACATTCATCTAAATGAGCTTGCATTCCCGTGTAAACATTCCTATATGTAGGTTTGGATGCAAAGCATAAAAAAGGTTGGAGCAATTACTGGTACAAAGTTTTCCTCTAAAGTTCTTCTTTAGATTTCAGCTCTCATGTGTTAAAGTCTTTTCAAACATTTTAATGTGCAAAGGGTCCTAGAATCCAACATTCTATGGTGTCTTTCAAGTGAGTACACTAAAGGTAGTATTGTGAGACCCCTTACATGACCCTAATTGAAATTTTCATGATTTTAGTAGAATTTTTATTTGATTAAGATTAAAATTAAATGAGAATTTCGTATAAGTATGGGACAAGGGATAAATTATGTTTTTATTATTTTAATTGCATGAAAATAAAATTTAATAGTGTGGTTTAATATTAATTGAGGGTATAATTGAAGTAAAAAGTATTAATTTGTGGTAAATTTATAATCATGGAATTTTGGGGGCCAATTGTGAATAAAAGCATAAATTGAGAGGTCAATTTAAGAGAAGGAATAAATTGATAGGTCAATTTAAAAAAAAGATTTAGTGGAGGGGTCACTTTATAGCATGTAAAAAAGTGTGTGTTCATGGTGTGACATGCAAAGTTTTGAAGGACTAATAAGGACATTTTTCTTGTCACTATATAAAAAGATTTAAAGGAGGAGAGAGTTGTGTGAGGTGGTTGGATCTGCCATTTGAGAGAAGAAAACTAGAAAATACTTTCTCTCATTTTCTTTTAATGTCTTTGAATCTTTTTCAAGCAATTTAAGTGAAAATTCATGTTGGTTAATTAAGGCAATTAAGTGCAAAAATTTAAGGTAAATAATTTCTACTGAATTTCATTATCTTCTTCTTCTTTTCATTTTGGTTAAGGTAAATGTTGAATAAGTGCTGGAACTTTTAATTGATGATGATGATGTTTGTTAAGGAGAAGCGGAGGGTAGAAAGAGTAAAGGAAAGGAAATTGCAAGGGATTGAAAACTAGTGGAAAATTGGCCAAGGTATGGGATTAGGGCTACCTTAATACATGTGAATATGGTTCCTGGAACTTGTTATGATTAAATTGAATTTGTAGTAATTAAAAGAGAGTACAATGTAAGAAATGTGCATGAAGGGATGAGATTAATATTTTGACCTAGTGACTGAAAATTTAGTGTAAGTTGTAATAGAGTCCTCTAATTGTAACAAATCAAATTTCTGTAGTTATATAAGACATTTTCCTACAAAATTGAAGAAGGAACCTACCTTCAAATTTTCCTCTAGATATTTTTTTATGATTTATTGAATTTTGGAGAACTTCTAATTTCGAATTCTGGACCAGGTTAGGGGAAATTTAAGATATCTATATGTACAATGATCAGAATGAAATGAGATTAATTCCTATAAAAAATAGACTCATAAATACACATTTTATATGAAAGGAGTATCACTTAAAAATATATGCAATCATGTCAAATATTGACTTGAAATTCGTTGAATCTACTTGTACTGTTAAGGTACAGATTTTTGGTATTTTAGGCATAAATATTAGTAGAGAAGTCAAAATCTTATGCTGTAAAATTTTGGATAAACTGGATACCTAAGAGCACGTTTTTGATGAAGAAATGTTGGTCTAAATCCCTCTTAATTTTATTCTATGAATTTTTATAAGTGACAGCAAACACTATTTAAGATTTATGAACAGCCTATAGTATTTCTCAAATATCTTGAGATATAGGTAAGATATTAAGGTGAATATTGATGTTATGGAAACTAGACACATAGGGGAATAAGATTTTTGATGAACATTTAGCCTAAAAATGACATTTTCAAATTCATTTGTGGCTCTCAAATTGAGTCCAGAATGCTGCCCTGTGCAGATTTTTAATGTACTTTATCTTATGGTTTTCAATTAATTGAGCTAAATATTTTTTTATGTGATTGCAAAATGAATTGGATAGGGCATGTAATATGACTATTAATATAAGATTATATGTATACATATACATTCACAGGTGTACATGGGTAAGGACTTGTGATGAATATATCTCACATATATTTGTGATGAAATTTGTGTACATGATTGTTTTATGCAATTAATCTTACATATTCATACTTAAATGATTGAGCGAATTATATTTGAACGTGCACTTATACTGTGAAACAAAAAATACTATATATGACTATGTTCATGTGTGATGCCTGAATGAGAACATAATGAAGTATATTATTATGATGTTATATATTCCTATTCACTAGGGATTATGTATTTGTATACATGATCACATATATGAGATATGCTATATTGTAAAGCATTAATAATGAGCACTTGAATAGGTATGATGCATTACTTGATTAACATATCATGATTATGCTAATATGAGATATCTAATGATGGTATGTAAAAAGTAATTGTATCATTAAATGAACTTACATATGCAGTTATGTCATAGTAACAATATAGCTATCATATGATTATACATGTACAAAATGAACACTATAATTGCAAGCATGATACATAAAAAGAAAGATTAAATAGAGTTTGCCTGCAGTTATAGTTCAACTATGGATAGATAGGCGCCTATAGGGAATTACAGTTGTCACAGTTGACCTTTTTAGGTCCACAGTATAGTTGATCCTGCTGGATCTTGCACAGCCCATATGGGTTGTTCCTTGAACTTATTTGGGTCTTTGGCCGATCCACCATATAGTTGACCCTAATTGGGTTTATAGTTTTGATATCTTCGGATATCTACCATTTTGATACCTTCGGGTATCCACCGATCCCATTATCCACCTTTAGAACTTAAACAGGCTAAATTGTTGTGTTATTGTATTATAGTTAATTTTAGATAAATAAAGCATGATACATAAGATAATATATTTAACTGTATTTCCCATTGCATATATGATAGTTGGATACTTTTGATACTAATCCTCCTATGTTATGCTTTAATTTCAAGCATGTTAATATAATATGAGATTTGATTGTTAATTATGATATTCTATTCTGTAATTTATTTATTTTAAATATGTTATTCTTGTTATTATCAACTTTTGTGTGTTATATGCTTCCGACAATCGCTGTGAGTGGTTGTCTTTCAAAATTAGCATCCCCACTAAGCTTTATAGCTTAGCACGAGTTATTTAATCCGTGTAGGTACTGCTGTAAAAGTTTTTGCTCGGGAACGATCTCTACATCAGGACAAGCCAACACCTAAGTCGTAGAAGTTGATATAGGATTCTTTTTGGTTATATTTTTGTGCAAGTTCTTTTGCACGTTTAATATGTATAAAAAGGGCTCTTAAATATATATATATATATATATGTGTGTGTGTGTGTGTGTGTGTGTAATATGAAGTAAGTGATGTAATAAGTTTAGTAAAAGAATGCTAAAGCATGCATGCATATAGTAGCTAAAATGCTTAGTCATAAATATGCTAGATCAATTGGTAAATGTTATTCATGATAAGATATGAAGTTAAGACAATTATAACTAACATGAAAATGATGAGCATGTTATAGAATAAGCTATTACACATACGTAATTAAGAGACTGAAGTTGTGGGAAATACCTAATTGATGCATAGGATACCTATGTAAATATATTATTTGATATGATAAATGTATACAACTTTGGGTTAATAACCTGCTATTATGTGATTGAAAGGTATAACATGATACATGATATAGGCATTAGATTAGGGTGTTTCAAGTATATAAAGTCTTATCCTTTTGATTCATTTTTTGACATTGTAAAGTTTATATACTTTTTATTCAAATGTTATAAATTTTCTTTGTTAGAATAGTTTTAGCATTTTTATTGTTTTATTATTTTTTGTTAGATTTGGCTTCTTAAAACCCATTTTAGTTTTTTTTACCATGTGAAAAAATAAATTGAATGATTGCATTACATCCTTTTTTTTATCTATTTTGATCATGTTTCTTTGAAATGGTTACTTTATAACTCATTTTAAAGCATTTTATGGATCCTATTTTTTATCCCTTTTTGGACTCATAGATTGACAAGGACATCACCTTAAAGGGGAAAAATTACTCACTTATTTGTGAGTGCCACTATCCATCACCTAATGTCGGCCAAAAATAAGATTTTCTTTTCTTTTATAAGTAATTGAGTTAATTATATATCAATTAATGCACACTCGTGCAGTCCTTGACATATACTTAAAAATTTATTTACTTTTCTTTTTTATTTCATTATTTATTTTATTCTATTTGCTTTTACTACTACTACTACAACTACAACAACAAGCAACAACAACAACTACTACTACTATCCATGTTACTGGTGCTGCTGTTGTTATTGTTGTTCTTATTCTTATTCTTATTCTTATTATTATTATTATTATTATTATTATTATTATTATTATTATTATTCCTACTACTTATTGTGGAAAACCCTTTTGTGAGTGCATCATAGCAAGCACTATAGGTAAGTCCATACCTCTATTATTTTATAACAAAAAGGTGTTTTAAGACCGCCAAAAGAAAATGACACCAAAAATATTTATGTTAAGTAATTTTTATTTTGCTAATAAAATATGGCCAATGTCTTATTTCTCTCTTTAAAATCATGTATAAATATCAGCTTTTAAAATGTAAAAGCTTTTTGTTCATAACTAAATAACGTGGGATGTTTCTCAATAAAAATTTAACTAGTAATCCCTGTCTTGAAAGCTCATAATGAAATAGATCTTCATAAATTTCCCAACTCAAAATACATTCCATTACACATTTTGCCCATATTTCATGTAGTTAAATCCACATGCCAGATGAGTAAAAACCCTTAACCATTAATGGAACACCAAATCTTCCATCAAGACTTCTTTCTCTTGACTTCTTCTTTTTCCTCTTTCCTTGCTATTGCATATCTTGAAGATTCCTTATCTCAAACTCTCACATGCAACTTTCAGCAACTTAAGAGTGTTATAATTAGTTAAAAAAACAAAATTCATCAAGAAAAAAAAGAGAAAAGAGAGATGTTTATGGATTTTACAAGAGAGAGAGAAGAGGGATTACACCTTTTAGTAAGAGATGAAGGAGAGAATGAAAATTTGCATTTCTTTCTCTTTTTTCCTTGCCAAATTCGTTCTCCTCATCTCAAAAACCAAGAAAATATTTTTTTCTCTCCAACATGCAAAGGTTCTAACACTTAAATATAAGGGCAAGTTGTCTTTGTGCTCCCTAGCATGTTAGAAATGTGTCCCCATTTGTTCTTTATTTCCAATTTGACCCCATGATTACTTTCTTTTCATTAATTGCACCCCATCTTCCTTTATTTTATTTATTTTATCTAGTAATACATAATTATATCACAAATGATCACTTAACTATAATTTCTTCTCAATTGCACCCATGTATACCATAATTTTAATTGACTTCTAATCATCTAGCACATGAGATCATTAATCTAGAATGTCTTAACTTATAATAATTCCTCTTATTAAGCTTGATTAGAAATTAATAACATGATAATGCCCTTGAATTCTATTAGGGCCTATTTTCGGCCCTTACATTGGTCTTCCTCTTCTTGTTGTCTTTGGTCCCTATATAAAGCACGAAGAGTTTTTTTCAATTTTAGGAAAAATTAAAGAATATTATTACCACTGTTGCTTCTATGCATTTAATAAATAAAACAAAAATTATAATACCAAATCTCAATACACTACAAAAGAAAATGAAAAAAGTCCTAAATGAACCTTTTTTTATCCTAAGCTAATACAAACAAAAATTATCGATTCCCCAATAATGGCATAAAAACTTGTTATGATGTAAATATTGTTACCCTAGTCTCTAAGACTTAGATAGAGTGAGTAAAGTGTTGGGAATTATCGGTTACATGCATCTCATACATAAGCAGAATTTAAATTTTTTAACCAATAGATCTGATCTTGCCATGAATTTACAATATACATATTAATGAGAATAAGAAAAATCACCTTTGATTTTTGTTGAACAGATGATTTTCCTTCTCACCGGGTTGTTGCAAAGCACAGTGTCCAAAATTGAACATCTGCAATGAGTAATCCACACTAGAGAAGGATTGAATGAACCAACAGAGGGGAAATACAAGCTGGTCGAAATCCCTTGATGCTAGCAAGGGGAAAGTGGTGGCTAGGGTTTCGAGAATGAGAGAAACTCTTTTCTATTAATTGTTCACCTTGTTCCCCTAAAATCCTATCACTTGGATTTTTATAGTTAGGTTAAAAATCCAACTTTATAATAGGATTAGGCTCTTTAAAATTGCTGGAGACATATTAAATGGGCTTCTGGAATTATTAATAATATATTTTGGCTCAATTAAATCCAATTTAAGTCCTTTCACAAAAGACTATGCACAAAACCCACAAACTAGGCCCTTTGTGTACTTGGATTTAATCACCCAAATGAATTCCAAATCCATCCAAATTAAATATGTAGGCTCCATAACACTTACAAAATATATTTAATTTATTTTGGTCCAAGAATTAGGACTCTAAGGCCTTCTGTCTATAGTTGGAGTGAAACCCTTCCTCTAGAGGATTTCTGCGCCAAAGCCATTCTTCTAGGCCTCTTTTATTTTCTCCAATGGATCTATTAATTATTATATCAGCCCTAAAACACTTATAGTCCAATAATAATTAATTATGAAATACAATATTTCAATTAGGTCCATTTTACAGAACATTTCTAAAAATTTTACGAATAATTTTACTTTATCATAATTAATTAAACTCTTTAATTAATTATTCTCTTATTCACTTCTCTATTCCAATAATAATATCAAATATTATTTTTCTTGTCATTTTACCATTTTATCCTTTTCTTTATATGTGTGTGACCTATTGGATTCTTGTCTATATTGGCAATATAATATGTAATTGTGAGTTCTATTTAAAACTCACATGATTTAAACTCCTTTAAATCATTTTATTAATCCCTATTGATATTTATGATACACTATTATACAAGTCATGAGCGGCCACTATCTAGACATCAGGATTACCCAAATGTCAAGAAAGTTAAGTGGTTTGACTATAATCCAATTAAATTAAGGTCTATTTTAATTAATCCAATTATTTAAAATCACATTAATATATTAGATATATCAGATTTACAAGATTTACAAGATTAAAAATCGTTCTAAACATGAACACACCAAGAACACACAAAGAACACCAATTTATAGAACTTTTCGACTAAACTAGTTTTCATGCAAAACATGTTCGATTTTAATTTAGTTTGATCCTATGGCTTAATATCACATATTAAACACATAAATTATCATCAAAATGATCTTAGAGTAGATCAATAAAAAATTAATTTAGAATAGCCCCTAAACTTTATTGAAAAATAAAACCCTACACGCCATTCTCAATGGTTCTTTTCTCAAAAGAATCATTTTTATTTTTCGTTTTATATATTTGATCACATACATCTAGAAATAAATATTTTTCATTCATGAATAATCAAATCTGATATTTTAAAGTTCATGAAATAAATAACTCAAAAATAAAAACTATTTTGCAAAATATAGAATTGTAGATTCATGACAAAACCGAGGCTCTGATACCATGTTGAGAATTATCGGTTACATGCATCTCATACATAAGCGGAATTTAAAATTTTTAACCAATAGATCTGATCTTACCATGAATTTGAAATATATATATATTAATGAGAATAAGAAAAATCACCTTTGATTTTTGTTGAATAGTTGATTTTCCTTCTCACCGGGTTGTCGTAAACCACAATGTCTAAAATTGAACACCTCCAATGAGTAATTCACACTAGAGAAAGATTTAATGAATCAACAAAGGGGAAATACAACGATGGCCAAAATCCCTTGATGCTAGCAAGGGGAAAGTGGCGGCTAGGGTTTTGAGAATGAGAGAAACTCTTTTCTCTTAATTATTAACCTTATTCCCCTAAAACCCTATCACTTGGATTTTTATAGTTAGGTTAAAAATCCAACTTTATAATAGCATTGGGCCCTTTAAAATTTCTGTAGAAATGTTAAATGGGCTTTTGGAATTATTAATAATTTATTTGGGCTCAATTAAATCTAATTTCAGTCCTTTCATAAAAGACTATGCACAAAACCCACAAACTATGCCCTTTGTGCATATACTTGGATTTAATCACCCAAATGAATTCCAAATCCATCCAAATTAAATATGTAGGATCCAAAACACTTACAAAATATATTTAATTTATTTTGGTCCAATAATTAGGCCTCTAAGGCCTTTTGTCTATAGTTGGCGTGAAACCCTTCTTCTAGAGGGTTTCTGCGCCAAAGCCATTCTTCTAGGCCTCTTTCAATTTTTTCAATGGATCTATTAATTATTATATCAGCCCTATAACACTTATAGTCCAATAATAATTAATTATGAAATAAAATATTTAAATTAGGTCTATTTTATAGAACATTTCTAAAAAGTTCTGCAAACAATTCTACTTGATCATAATTAATTAAACTCTTTAATTAATTATTCTCTTATTCACTTCTCTATTTCAACAATAATATCAAATATTATTATCCTTATCATTTTACCATTTTATCCTTTTCTGTATATGTGTGTGACCTATTGGGTTCCTGTCCATATTGGCAGTATAATATGTAATTGTGAGTTCTATTCAAAACTCACATGATTTAAACTCCTTTATATCATTTTATCGATCCCTATTGATATTTATGATACACCATTATACAAGTCATGAGTGGCCTCTAGCTAGGCATCATGACCACCCAAATGTCAGAAAAGTCAAGTGGTTTGACTATACCCTTCCATTGAAACAGTTACTGTGCAATTACTCCTTTCACCACTCTTATCTCAATTAGATTCTAAGTATGGATTTCTATCAATTCATATAAATCTAATTATGTATGTTTTATTAATTTAACCATTGTTTCCAAAATGCCCATCATGGATCTCTATCCATCTTGGCATATTACTTTGGCCAGAGATTCTCCAAACAAGGTAATTATAGAATCATGCGAGATAACTTTCCTTAATAAATTTGGGATGGTGAATCCTTTGTCAATCAATCAACTATCTTCAAGTAGATCATGATATACCCAACCTCCTAACTATGTTCACCTCCAGTTGGATGTAATCAGTTATGGAGTCAAAGTATACCACTTGTTACTTAAGATACTTTGGTGATCTCAAGTCCAAGGATACTTGCACAACCGCTATGAAGAGATTCCTTACTAACCTAGATTGAATATCCATGTAAGGATTCTCTTTGTAGGTCTGTACTGAACTTGTTCTTCTAACAAGCATCCACATGTTAGCTTTGATTATTTCCTATAATCACAGTTGTAAGAACCACTGTTTGAACCATTCAAGAAACATAACATGTGCTAGTCTATCTGAATTAAAAATGTCTTGTCTTGTTATTTATATGACTAGGGATATTTAGATATTAACACATTTGCATGCAATAGACATCTCATATCATGAACATTTTCATGATTTCCTTTGCACTGTGTTTATAATATCTAGGACTTCATTTATTAATTTAAGAATATGAATTCATACATATGAAATACATCCCTTTTACATGGGCTCTAGGGCACACTCCCTAACATAAAGTATCAAACACAAGGAATAACTAAAGGGTTTGATTTATATTAACCGAGTATATATTTAAATGGATAGACAAATGTAACTTGAATAAGTTAGTTATACTGAAGTCCTAAATCATTAAATTTAATAAACTAATCTTAATTTCTAACGAACAATACAATCCAATGAAGTTGTTAAAACTACAATAAATGAATCGATCAATAAAAGATTCAATTGCCACATATGCATGCAATGATTGGAGAGTATGGCCTATTGTGCCTAAGTACAATTCTCATTGTTAAATAAGGGCATTCCCATATATAGTCTATAAGTACTCTCCTATCATTATGGGGATAGATGAAAATAATGAGGTTCTATGCCTATTCTTTTTACCTCTTAAAGTGAAACCATTGTTTCCTAAGTGATTTCTAACCTTTAAGTAAATTCAATTGATCATCCACCAAAATACCCTAATTCCTATTATGAACAAATTTATTGATACATTATATATGGTGATTAGGCATAAATAGCACATTAAGCTTCTAATTGAACTTAAATTATTCATACATTTAAACAAAATATATCATTAATAAAGATAAATCAAGAGTTGTAATTCTAATTAAAAAACTTAGCATAAATATATATTTTCAAAGCAAACAAACACCAAGAATAAGAATAAAATCAAGCAAAATTATAAAGAGAAAAGAGAAGAAATTTGTTGATGATTCCTTAATGTTTTTTCTGTTAGTGTAAGCCCTAGCCCCAATACATTGTTATAAAGCATTTAATTTAATAAATGAGGCATTTGTTTTATCTATTGTATTCCTATGCATATAATTGATAGAACTATCCAAGAATGTTGTTTCAGTTTAAGTTATCATGTGTGAGGCACATGGTTGTAAGACCTTGAAACAAATGAGACTTCATTCTAAATATCCCTAGTCAATCATTATTATGGGAATAACGAATGAATTAAGACTAGTATGCTCTCTCTGATAAGATCAGTTCTGTCTTACGGATCATAAGGACAATAGTGTCAATCAAAGATCATAGATACATGTTTAGAACATGGTATCTGGATTCGATCCGTTCATGAGAACACTACATGGTATTAGTCATAAGTGTTTCGTATGTGAAAGTTTTGCATCGGAGTTCTTAGACCTAAAATCTCTATTAAACTCTTTATGAATTTCTATGTACTTTGACATACACCTAACGTGCTCATAACAGGGTGACAAGTATGGGTATGCTTGGGTATGCACTAATCCATGTTAGAAAGCATGAGAGAAGTGAAGGGATTACCCCTCTTAATAAGAGATAAAATATCATCCGCCACTTGACCAGTGAACTGAGAAGTGTATGGCCATAACAAGATGAAATAATGAGTAATCATTATTTATCTGAGAGTTCAGTGTCACTGGAATATCAAGAAAGGAATTAGTATATATAAGGATGACTAGTTCCATGCCTTATATTAATTCAGATATTTATGGGTAACGGACTATGCAAAATTGAATTAGGTCACTAAATGCCATTTGTATTTTCATTTAATTTTGAATTGTATAAGATCTTGCTAGAGAATATATATAGCCTTTGAATTAATTTATTACTTCACTATCAATATTAAATGGATCTATAGGATCGCACACAAAATATTGGGATTAAAATATTTAAATAGTGTATTGACATTAATTTGGGCTTGTATTTAAAGTCAAATTAATGTGGATAATGGGTATTAAAATTGCTAAATGGACTTTGGGCCATGAAGAGTGAAAAACACGGCAAAATGAATGGTAAATTGATTATTTATTTATCTTTAGATATTTGATTATTTATCTTTAGATAATTAAGTTAATTAAATTTAAATTCCTATATGTCTTTGAATCAAGATATACCACTTAATTAGGAAGTGATGGAGGCTAAAATTACTACCTAAATGATAGTGAATTTTGGCACACACAAAACCCTAAGCTAATTGATATTTATAGATAAGAAGTAACTTTGCCAATTAGGTTTTTTCTCTCTCTAAGCCACCATTCTGAAGGGGAAAGGACTCCTCCTTCTTCTCTTGGATTTTGGGCAGCTATTGGTGAACCTTAGAACAGACAAGATCGGGTATTGTGTCTTTTGTTTAATACCCATTGCCAAATACACAAAGATTAGAGCTAGCACTTTAGGTTTTAAGCCATCATTGTGTGTGTGTGTGAGCATAGAGAGGAGTGGCATAAAGGCATCTTTTTTGGCATTGGTGATAAAGATATAAGGCATATAAGTCCATTCTTTATTGTATATTGCGTGGCATGTATGATCCAAATTTTTATTTTTTCACTGGGTGATCATCATGTATATACCATATGATATCACATCAGTGGTATCAGAGCCTAACCATGCTTATTTTAGTGCTTTGGATGCGTTAAATATTGAATCAAAAATCATTATTGCTTAAAACCACAATGCTAAAATTTTCTGTTTTGAGTTTTCTGCATTCTTTTAGTGTAAAATTGATTTTAAATGATTAGTTAGGTATTATAATTATTATGACATGTTAATATACTGTCCTAAGATGTTCTTAGAGCTATTCATGGTCATTTTTAATTATAAATACCTAATCGTACATGTTAATCTTGAAACTAGGTGCTGTTTGCATGATATGTGTTTGTTAAACAACTAGTTTTCAAAATTAAATGTAAAAATGTGTTTAGAATGTTTGTAAATGATTTTTAAAGATAGATAACTGGTTTGTACATGTTTTAAAAATGGTTTTAATTCTGTTCCATGACAATTTAATTGAATAATTTTAAAATCACTTAAAACTATGACTACTTTGTGTTTGTTGCATGTTTAATCAACATTGTTTGTTTTGTTTTGATTAAAATGGCAAAAGCACATTTAGATCAGATCTGAACAGAACCTTAACTCAATTTTTATGACCTTATTCAAATTATTAAATAGCTCATAAAATCTTTTTAAGTGTTTGTGCATTGTTTTTGGCATTATATGAGCATTAAACAACTAGTTTCATGTTGTTTGTTTGTTTTTGTTGTTAATGCTGTGTATAATATATGTTCTTCATGAATTTTTATGTTTTAATTCATGTTAATTCATATTATATGTATTTTTTATATTTATAGGCTGTATGACATAATATTAAAAAGTGCAAAATTGGAAATTATACTAGAGTTAATTTATGGCACAAATCTAACTAGGTTGTGTTTTGGGTTTTTAAGAGAACTTATTCAATAAGGGGATTTATCTTTAGATAATTAAGTTAATTAAATTTAAATTCCTATATTTCTTTGAATCAAGATATACCACTCAATTAAGAAGTGATGGAGGCTGAAATTACTACCTAAATGCTAGTGAATTTCGGCACACACAAAACCCTAAGCTAAGTGATATATATAGATAAGTAGTAACATTGTCAATTAGGTTTTTTCTATCTCTAAGTCACCATTCTCAAAGGGAAAGAACTCTTCCTTCTTCTTTTGGATTTTTGACAGCCATTGGTGAACCTTAGAAAGAACAAGATCAGGTCTTGTGTCTTTAGTTTAATACCCATTGCCAAATACACAAAGATTAGAGTAAAACTCTAGGTTTTAAGCAATCCTTGCAAGTGTGTGTGTGAGCATAGAGAGGAGTTGAGTAAAGGCAGCTCTTTTGGCATTGGTAATCAAGATCTAAGGCATATAAGTCCATCTTATTTTTTGGTCATCTTCAAAATCAAGTTTTGAAGTGCATCTAAACTTGTAAGTTTTCAAAAAAACCCTAAAATTGCATTTTTCGATTCTTTGTTTTATATTGTGTGGCATGTATGATCCAAATTTTTATTTTTTCGATGCATGATCATCATGTATATACCATGTGATATCCTATCACTTTATATGGTGCCTCTATATTTTGAAGGTATTTACACCCCGTACTTGATATGTAATGGCTAAATAATCATTTTCATATAAATCTTACAACACATACCATTCAAGCAAACTAGAACCAATCATGAATAAAAGGGGCAGCAACTATGCACTATAATTTGCTTTATTCTTCTGCCTTTCCTCTAGATTGGCAATATGCTTGCTATCAATAAAATCTTAAACCTGATCTCTCAAAGTTTAATAGTTAGTCAAATGGCCTGTATTCTGATGGAAAGCATTAAATTTATCTGATTTAAGCCTTGATAGCCCTTGGGTTCTTGCTAGCCTAGGGGGCAACAATTGTCACTTTCCTTCTTTAACCAACCATTTAAGCACCTAGGACAAAGCCTTACCTAAGTTGGAATAATACCTTTGATCTATTTTAGGTGCCAATAGCTCAACTATTTTACCAGTACCACTGCTGCTGCATGTTCCAACTGTTAAACTACCATAAGTTTGTCGATTACTGCCATAGTTTAAACTCCCTTAACTGCTTGTTTCCTTTGCTAGATACTCAACTTCAGCCTCAAATGCAATATCCTTGAGTGACTTCAATCTTTCAAACCCTTTACTTTTAGCCTTTCTTATAAGTACAGACTAACATTCCTAATAAAAAGCTTGATCTGATCAAAATTTTTGAGTTTGCTCTTTATTTCTATAACCTAGTTCCTCTATTGAGTGATATACTTATGGAATAACTCATTCAATTTATGTTGTAATAGCTTTAGGTCTTTAAGGGTGACTTCTATCCTTATGCTACAATCATATTACTTTATAAAATTTTCTATCAACCTATCCCAGTCCTCTTTTATCCTTTGATCAAACCCTGATGCCAATCAATCAAATAGTTCAATGGGCTTAGACTAAAATACTTAACCTTTTGACTTTTTATAAGAGTGGTTCCCTTTATAACTAATGCATACCATTTTTTATAGGCGGATGGGCTAAATGTGCCATCAAACATCAATAGGTCCGACATTTTGAACCACCGTGGCAACACTTTCTCATTATCCATGTCTGTATCTTTTAGAATAATTCTTCTTTCTTCTAATAATGTTTGAGCTATAACCTTAATTTTCTCTTCCATCTTCCTCAGGGGAAGGTCATATATCCTGACCACCCTACTTCTTTATGATTATGCCATTAAACACTCAACATCAAATTTTAGTATAAAGTCTTCCACTGAGAGCTGATCCCTTTCTCTCTTTATTCAATCAATAGAATATATAGTATCATTTGCCTAGACTCAATAACAAATGTATGTGTTACAGCTACTCCTTTGGTGGTCCACCCACCAATAATTTGTTTAGCCTAACCCACAATAGGTATTGTAGGCTTATTCTAAGAGCAAGTGCCAAAACGCTGCCATCCCACTAAGTATGGTCATCACCCTTTGTTCAAAATTGTCAAACCTCTTATCCATGTCCTAAGAGCTTAATAGTTCAATTTTTTAGGCTAAATCAACCATTTTAATCCTTTCCACATCACCAAACAAGTCCCTTAACCCTAATTATATGTTTGATTTAGACCAACTAGCTTTAGCTTGTTTCAAAAAGAGCTTCCTAACAAGGCGGCCATTGGAACCCCTAAACCCCTTATATGGGTGATGTATGATGGCTGACAAAAATAGAGGACTAGAATAGTGGATAAATTTTATACAATGCATGGTTATGCTATACAATATTAATAACCACACCTATAAAAAAAATCATCCAACCTTATTTCTCCAATAGAAGGTCTTGTGGTCTCTTTCTTAGGTAGGCATTAACCATGGGTCAACAGGGAATGCAATAGATGTGTATGGTGTATGGTGGAAGCTCAAAAACATAACATTTCTTTTGTTGAAAGTGTATGCTAAAGATTTTATCATTACGTATTTGAATAATTCAATAAGATTTAAATATGCTTAATGAGGTATGGAAGCCTTTGATAAATCAACATTAAAATTTATTTGATTTTATTCAATATAAAAGAGCCCATAACATAAGCAATGTATTATAGAGCATGTTATTGAATAAAAGTATTTAGCACTAGTACATGGACTTTAGTATGGTAGTACAACTTTAGGGCTAACCAAGCATGATCCTTACCAAAAGGTTTAGCCCATGATAAGCTTAGAGATCGGTCGAGTCATCATTTAATATATTGAATGTTATGAGGCTTAGGCTGGTAATTATCCCTAATCACTTTCCTATATTGACTGAACATAATATCATACTTTTGGAACAAACTAGGGAAAAAAGAAGGACACCTAACCTATTCTATGATTCTAGCATGATACAATACAAGTTATGAAAAACATAAAACTTTTTAATCTTAAACCCAACTATATTAAATCAACCAAGGGTATTTTTAGAGCCAAGATCTTATGGGTTCCAAGTGGAGTCACCATTATGATGCACGTTGAACCCTTGATGGTTTTGGGTTTGCTCTTTAAAGTCCACTTTTAGGACCTAAGACTAGATGAAGGTTCATTTAAATTATGAAGGCTGGTGTGATATGCGTTGTACCCATGAATAGTATAAAATTTTGTTTTTAGAAACTTGCTTTTAGGGATTTAGATCGAATGAAGGTTTATTTAACTTATAAAGGCTGGTCGTTTCACAATGGATAAGGATTCAACCTAATTCACCAAGCCTTAAGCCTTAAAAGAGCATCATAAGGTAGCCCTATTCCATTATTGACGATCAACCTATGAGGGAAATTGCTGGGCACCATAGCATATATACCATGGGGTCACCATCCAAAAAAAAAAAAGAGATATGACTTCTAATCTTATGAAGCCAAAACCAAAGATAGATCCAGGACCTCACCACTATTTATATCTTGGTTAATGTTGAGTGGGTTTTAGGATTAATTATTTTATCTCTCTTGCCATATGAATTATCATGCTAGAAAAATAAAAGTGTACTCAAGCATATTGGAAAGCTATAAAAACGTGTTATATTGAAAAGGACGTGGCATAAAAGTGTAAAAAATATAAATAAATGAATAAATAATATATAAAATGGGGAATTTATTGAATATCAATTTAGATTTGAACATTGTTTCCCACATACATATTTTATATAAGAAAAATATGTGTAATTTGAGAAAATTGAGATACCATAACTTATGTTAATAGAAAGAGTTGTGTTTACATATGTAGAAAAATCATTTACAATTTTAATAAAAAGGGTTATATATGTATGTGATTTTATGCTAAAAAAAATTGAACATTAATCTTGCTTTATCAAAAAAAATCCTAATTAATTAATAAAAATAATTTTAGTGTGATTTTTAATGTAAGAATGTGAAAAACCTTTATTATTACATGCCTTGCAAGAAATAGAAATATATAATATAATATAATATAATATAATATAATATAATATAATATAATATAATATAATATAATATAATATAATAAATACAATATAAATAAATGTAAATAAATAAAAGAAAAAATGTAAATATATAAATATGCACGATATATATGCACACATGCATATATTTATTATTGATAAATTTATTTATTATAAAATTTAATATAAAAAATTACTTAAATGAAAATAAATAAATTTAGTCACATATATACATATACACACACGAGTGTGCATATATGCATACATTTTATGAAAAGGAGAAAAAAGATGCGTGAAAGTGTCTATATATACACAAACACACATACACACACACATAAACATAGGTATAATAAATAAAATGTAAATAATATTAATTATAATATATAGTATACATTACATATAATAATAATAATAATAACAACAACAACAACAACCAAATCTACAATATATATGTGACAATAATAATTAAATTAAAGGAAAATGAATATATGTATAAATATGTTAATGTATGCATAACTTCCATCCAATAAATAATAATAATAATAATAACAACAACAACAACAACAACAATATGAACATGTTAGACAATTTAACATGTAATAAATAATATTATAAGACATATTATGTAAAGAAAAAAATAAAATAAATTAACATCGCACATATATAAAGTATATTTATAAAACTAATAAATAAAGGAATGAAAAATAGGATTATAGAATACAACATGTATAAGATAGAGAAAATAATTAAAATGCAAGAAACATGCAAAGTTGGCCATACTATGCATGCATGCAAGCATAGTAAGAGGGAACAATGAGCCAAAATGAAGGAAATAACATGCAAAAAAATAAAGTTAAAACCACATAACTCATGTAGGAACAAGAAAAGAGGAAGCAGATGTACAATTAAGGAAGAGAGAGAGCAGAAAGACCGACAGCAAGGACAAGCAAGGAAAGAGAGTCACTAATTGCAATTTAGCTAAGTAACGGGCATCACTCAGCACTATTAGATCCTGACTCAAGGCTCAAAAGATGCTGGGACAAAGGGAAAGGGTGAAGCAATGATTTTTCATGCCCATTCATACGAAATTTGTTTTTAATGCATGAAAACTATATTTAATGCATGGTTTATGCATGAAAACTCCCAAAAGACATCTTTAAACTAAGAAAACATGATTTCATACATTGAAGATGACATACAACTAATGCAAAGTGGAAATTAAGTTATAGAATATGATTAAGAATGCTTTTTCAAAATCTTCATTAACTCAATTTTTTCTTGCTTTAAATTGGTTTTCATGAATTAATGATAAAAATAATCGAGAAAATGAAGTAACAACCAATTTACAAGTTAACAACAAGAAATTAATGAATAAAAAAATTAAAGAATAAATATAAAAGGTGGATATTTTTAGTAAAATCAATTTATAAACTTCAAACATTATATTAATGGCTTTTTAAGACTCAAGAATATTATCGTCAGTGTTTGTTACTTAAAGAATGTATGTGTTTTTTTTTTGTGAGAGAGAGTGTATGTCCCCCATTTTCGATTTAAAAACTTAGTTTTTATAGGTAAAAAATCTATCATTTAAGGGACATCAATGTTGCGATAAGATTGAAAAAAATTCTAGCATTCTCATCCTTTTCAGCTAAAAAAATTCGATTTATTTGGTGATTAAGAATGAGTCATGTGTGGCAATCAATCGAGTAATGCCTAAATTCAGCATAGAGCAAATTAAGGCCTAGGGGTGAGTTATAGGTGAGTTACACCTATGACTCAATTAGTCACGGATGGCACTCAATTGAGTCACACCCCCATGCAACTTGCACTCAATCGATAGACCTCTACTACAAAAAAAAATTGGCAATTAGCGACGGCATTTTTCGTTACTAATATAATTTAGTGATTGTACGATGAACAATCACTAATAATCAAGTTGCTAATATATTAGCGATGAAATCCCAAATCAGTCACTAATATATTAGCGATAAAATCCCAATCCAGTCGCTAATCTAGCGATGGAAAATTTCATCGCTAATTAGCTTGTGACATTGCTAATTTATTTTCATAATTAGTCACCGGCATTATAATAATAATTTT
Source organism: Excoecaria agallocha (assembly GCA_037975025.1). NCBI lineage: Eukaryota > Viridiplantae > Streptophyta > Magnoliopsida > Malpighiales > Euphorbiaceae > Excoecaria > Excoecaria agallocha. Next base: position 21,402,669 of record CM075808.1, on the reverse strand, counting down.
TAGTGACTACATTTCCCACTACGAATTCCATCATTAATTATTAATTTACTGTAAAATTTAGTGACGAAATATTAGTTACTAATATTGTCGCTAATTATTTGATAAATTCTAACATTTACACAGTAGCAATAGTGTGCTGTCACGAATCCATCTCGAAATTATTACATAATTTAGTTTTTTCTTTTGCTATATTTTCAAATTTTAATCCTATACACAATGATCACTATTTATTTATTTTCATCCTATACATAATAATGATCTCACACATACAGACATATATTTATTCCAAATCAGAATATGTTCCAAAATACACATATATAAAGAAAATTATTTGAAACCTTACATAATATTATCCTCAAACAATCTCTCATAAAACAAAAAATAGTAATAATATCATACAATCTCTGAAAGTAATGTTCACAGTTTGAGTTTCTCCTGCACAAAAGTTTAGTTTCGGTTTCTCTTTTACAAAAGTTTAGTTCGAGTTTGTCTAATAGGAAAGTTTGATGTAGCATTACCATCTATCATCTTGGCTTCAATAATGGGAATATCTTCATCGTCATTAACAGGATCATACCTAGAGCATCATTTTCAAGTGCCAATTTGTCCATCCCACACCACGTTGTCTTTCTTACATTTTTATACTTGTTAAACCAATCAACAAAACACAACCAAGCACCTCAGTTTTCAGCAATAGAAATCCAAAATAAGTCAAATCTTTGATATGACTATAAAACACTTGCTAATTAAAGAATAACTTTGCAGAAAATGGTGGCGATGGATTCACTTTGTACTTCAGTGGTTGTTAAATGAAGTTTGATTGTCAGTAAGCTAATCCACATAAGCTGAGATTTTTTAATAAATTTAAAGAACTACCAAACTATACATAAAAAATACTATGACATCAGAAAGGCCTCTGGTATTCCACATAAAAAAATGAAAATTTGGGAACTTGAAAAGCTCACAAAACTTAGAAGTAGGCAAAATATTAAAATGGGTTCATAGTTTTAAAGTAGAGATATTCTAGTCATATTTCGTTTTGTTCTCTTAGTAAAGCCATTGTTGGTCCCAGTGCGCTACCTCTAAAGGCCTTGTATGAATATGAATTCTTGCCTAAACTCTCAACTTTATTCCAATCATCCTCCCGAGATAGCAGTTCATTCTTTACGCTCAAGGCCTAGTCAATTTCTTCCTATGGATTTACCTTTTCATTTTCTGGGGAATAAAGATACATCATCAAAATATGACCACTAATCTATGGTTTGATTATTTTCATAGAAAAGATTAGGATTAATACCTTAAGCAAAAGCATGAGTTCGATTGCCACTATTCTATGTGGAATCTATTATGGGGTCCTAATCAATAACTCAGGGTTCATCAACTCCACTAGCAACAGACTTTTCTGAAATTGACTTGCCTTTTCTGACAAGTCCAACTTTAATAAGTGATGAAAACTCAATCTATAGAGAAGTTCTATTGTTTAATTATCTTTCTAGAATAAAATAAGAGCAGTAGTAAAAATGTTATCCTGTGTGGCTAGATCAAAGATATACAAATAAGTTACAATTGACTGACACAAGTAAGGCATATCAAACCTAAGCATCTTAGTAACATGAAAACTATGTGTATGAGCTGTCAATATATTATAAAGTAAACAAAATATAATCTTATCAAATTGACATTGAAAGGCACACCACAGTTAAATTAGCCAAAACCTTTATCATTAACCAAGCATTTGAATTATCGAGGACATGACTCTAGCATATTCATTTCAAACCTTGCTTATATGGATACTCAACCCCTCCAGAGTCTCCTCTTTCACTCTCACCCCACCCAAAAAAAAGGAAAAGTAAAAGCAAGCAGGCAGAGCTAACATACCCATAATGAACCATCTCTTTGGTTAAGAGATGTCTCCGATGGTAAAGTTGATGTGTCATCCTCTATCTCCTTATCAAGAAAAATTGGATGTCCTAGGACTTACAATAGCCTAGCCTTATTGGACCCGATATCATATCACTTTATTTTTCAAACCTACAAATAAAGAAATATAATGAATGGCATGTTCTCTATCAAGTAAGAGTTTCACAATATTTCAAACCATATAGACTATACTCGATAAGATAAGAGTCCAAGAGTCCATGATGAAGATAATTCAATTAAATAATAAGCAATCATATCCCCTTCCTACAAAATTTTAAGAGCAAATCACTTAAACCTCCATGCAGTAGGATGATGAAGGAACAGATATCTAGTATACTTAATCACTACAAATTCAAGCTAAAGTCCTAGAAAAAATAAATGTCAATTCTTTCTTTAAAGTGATAAAAAGAAATAAAGATTCATACAACCAACATCAATAAGGTTTTGAAAAATAAAATAAAGATCCAAAGCAATGGTAACGAACTCCAAAACAAGCAAACCTTAGGCAAGCTTGTATATAATTCAAACTTCTTAATGTTAATTGGATGAGATGCAGTTCCCACTCAATTATTTATCATCTTTGGCCACTCTTGATTGACATTTTTTTAATCATTCTTTTATATGATGTAGCTTTTCCTATGCCCCATTTTTTGCCCTTCTTTTTATTTTTTGTTCCATTCCACTTAAAGTTCTCCTGAATAACAAAAATATTAATTTAAAATTAAATTTGAAGTTGATAAGAAATGTCACTACAAACCGATAGACTAGTTCATAATAAAGGATAAAATCAGCTGATAATAAAAATTATGAATCCCTAACATAAATATCCTGTAAATCTAGAAGAAACATAAATATCACTCAATATAATCATTTGTCCTCATGTACTTGATCACAAAGAGGGAATCATAAAGATTAATGGATAAAAGAGACATACCAAATTATTTTGATTTTGCTTTACAATATGATCAGTGCTCATTGGAAAAAGTAATGCATCAAACATGTCAGAATTACAATATGCATTTAATTATAGCAAAGGCCACATTCATTGTTGCACTCAAACCCTTAGATATTTTATAGTCTAAAAAACAAAAACAAAATTCTTAATTTGAAAAAATATTTTTTATATATTTTTTAAATTAAAACATAAACACCTATAAGAGGATCAGACCTTCATCAAGTGGCTCAAATAGGATATGTTCTACCGTTACCACCTTAAGAACAACATCCTTATCTACATCCACTATAAGAAAATGGACTTTTAACGACCAAAATTTAATGAAGGGATGAAAATCTGGTCGTTAATATACACTAACAGTGAAAGGAATTATTCTGGTAGTTAAATATCAAAATTTTAACCAAAGGATTAAATTTGGTAGTTAAAAATTAAAAATTTCGGTGGGTAATATTAAAAAACAACGGGATTTATTTTTGCTTCAAATTAATAAATTACTTTTAGAAAAAAAATAGACCTTTTACACCCGTGACTAATTTTCATCTTTATTTTCATTAACTCATATTTGCCTTATCATATACATCCATACATATATTTATATATACTAGCCTTGATACAAAAATTATACAATAGTTTAACCAAGGACATCCTACATTAAACACTATAAGAAAATTAGCAAATAGCAACGGAAATTAGCAACCAAATTTATTGAATTTCCGTTGGTAATCAAAATTAGCAACCGAAAATAGCATCAAAAAATTCGGTTGCAATTTTGATGGTTGGTATTTTTAGCAACCGAATCTTTTTTTCGTTGCTAAATTTAGCAATGAAATTTCAAATCCATTGCAAAATTCAACCAATGTCGAATGTGGTTAACTGGTCAAAATTAGCAACGGCAATTAATTTTCGTTGCTAATTTTAGCAATGGAATTGAAAGTTCCGTTGCTATTTTGTCACTAAAAATTATTAGAATTTTTTAATTATTATTTGATATACAAAATATATATAAATAATACATTACAAAACCACGCTATATCTAGACAACATTTAAGCAAGTGAAAATAGTCAAATTTCACAAACTTTCCAATTACCTTCTCATTGAAATCACAAAGTCAATTACAAATTCAAATAAATGCATACACATGGTAAGTACATCCATTTCCACACAAATTATTTGCTATACGATCCATCTGTAGCACCCCCTATGCAAATACCCCATTAAACATGTATCATGAATACTATTAATCATGCTTATACTACATGTTCATTTAATCATCATTTAGCCATCAATCATGCCATATGATTTCATATGCTTATATTCGTGCTACAAGTCTATTCATGTTTTTCCTTTTCATACCTATTATCATGCATACTAAACTATATGAAAATTACTTTATGTATATCACATGCACACACATCTGTCTTAGCTTTACTACTAATGAGTTACAATATTCCATATAGGTTTTATACATATCATAAGATAACTGGCCTTTATACAAAACATATGATAATTGTATTACAAAATATCCTACATCAAGGTTATAAGTCGATGGTTGGCCCTTCCTGATGCAGAGAACGTCCCTCAACAAAAGTCTTGCTATTTGAACCTACACGGATAAAATAACCCGTGCTAAGCTATAAAGCATAGTGGGGAATATCTACAGATGGATGACCCCTTACACAGGTCATCAAAACATACATATACAATGTATATAATAATAACATATGCAACATATCATGTCTTTAATAACAAATACCTTAAAGCATAACATATTTTCCCATGTTCCAATCATTGTACCCAGAAGAGTAACAATTATGCTCATATTCATAATTCATATAGACAGCAATTTCCCATGTAAACATATTCAAATAAAACATAATTCCTGTGGTAAAACAACATTATAATCCACAATATCAATCTTTAGTCAAATAAATTTAACTGTTTAATTTCGATCATTACTATGAATAACGTTTAGCCTGCCTTAGCTTTATCGGTGGATAATAGGAACTATGGATACACATCGGTATCAAAGAGAGATATCCAAAGATATCAAATATATAGACCCAAACGGGGCCAAACTGTACTATGGACCGGTCAAGCATACCCAAACGGGGTAGCCTATCAACCCAAACGGGGCTGATCATGATCCAAATGGGATCATATATATACTATGGACCCAATCGGGCCAAACTATGGCAGCTGCAATTTCCCTATAGGCGCCTATCTATCCACATCTAAAACTCTATCGCAGGCAGAACTATATTCGTGTTCAATTCGCATATTAATACTATATTCATAGTATAATGTTGTGCACATATACATAGTCTTATATAACTATGAATTCTCTGGTGCATAATCAGATATATGCACATTTCACATGCCAAGTTATACATCTGGCTTATTCAAATCTGTATGATTGTACAATTTGCATCATAACATATAGGCATGACATATAATCATCATATCATATACTTGATCATGTTCTCATTAAGCATTTCACATGTTTATAGTCATGCTAATTCATCTTCTATCTCATAAGGCAATTACATGCTCATATACTCATATACATAATCATAAATGTACATATCTGTGGGTACATTCGCATATAGGTTATTTATTCTTATGAGCATGTTTCCAACACATATATATACCTTTATCATCATTCAAGTCATGTGCTATACAACATATCAACATGTTTTCATATGGGCACATACACATGCCAAGGTCATACTATTATAGTTCCTATTTTATAGCATGGGTACATGTCAATATGTGCACTTTTATGTCATAGGATTTACATGTGTATATATATCAATTTGGCATATGACCATCATGCACAAGACTAATCACATGTATAGGTTAGATATTTCATCACTAGTCTTTATTCATATACACAATTGAATGCATCTGTATTCATATAAATCCTTCATTGATAGTCATATTACATGACTTTTTCAATTAACTTTACTATCACATAAGCAACTATCTGTCTCAATCAATTTAAAATCATATTATCAAGTGTAGCAACATTCTTCACATAATTGTAATTTCTGTTACATTGAATAGTCTAGAAAACAGTCCGGATTCAACCCTTGATTACATGTACTTGGAGATAGATTTAAGCTTAGGTTTCTCCATATGAAATATAGGTATGGAAGTCTATTTTTCAATGCAAAAAGAATCATTCAATTTTCTATTCTATAGCTCAACTTATGAGCAAAACATTCCAGACAGGTCATTCAGTCGTGAAGGGGAATTCGACTCGTGAAGAGCTTCATGAGTGAAGCAAATAAGGCAAATCTCACGACTCGTGAAGGGGTTCACAAGTGGAGAAGAAAAGCTATACATCACGACTTGTGAAGAAGCTCACGAATCGGTGCATTTGTTAACCCAAAAGGCATCACCAGAAACTCATAATTCCCATATCGGGTTCTAAAGGCTATTTTGGAAACATCTACATCTTTAACCCAAAGTTGATAATAACCCGAGCGCAAATCAATATTGGAAAACACTCCAGCACCCTTCAACTGATCAAATAAATCTTCAATTCGTGGTAAAGGATACTTATTTTTGATTGTTACCCTGTTTAACTGTCTGTAGTCTATACACATCCTCATAGACCCATCCTTTTTCTTCACAAATAAAACCGGTGCACCCCAAGGTGACGTACTAGGCCTAATGAAGCCTTTGTCAAGCAACTCCTGTAGCTGAGATTTTAGTTCTTTCAATTCCAAAGGAGCCATCTTGTATGGTGCCTTCGAAATAGGAGCTGTACCAGATAGAATGTCTATAGACAATTCAACTTCCCTTACAGGTGAAAGACTAGGTAAGTCTTCAGAGAACACATCAGGAAACTCTTTCACCACTGGAATCTCTTGATGATTCACATTTTCTATTCTTGAATCAAGCACAAGTGCTAAGAAAGCTTCACACCCTTTTCTCAAAAATCGCTTAGCTTGCATAGCTGATATTACATTAGCTATGGGTTCAGATCGAATGCCCTGTACTAAAGTTTCTTCACCATCAGTACCAATGAGAGTTACAGTTTTAGCTTCACAATCAATCACTGCATGATGTCTAGACAGCCAATCCATACCAAGTATAATATCAAACTCCCGGAATGGTAACTCAATAAGATCAGCAAGGAATTCTTTCTCTTGAATTACAATAGAACACTGTTTATGCACTCTATTAACAACAACACTGTGACCCAAAGGGTTGGTTACATAAATATCATATTCCAGTTCATGTACAGTAGACTCATTTCTACCCATATCCCCAGTGCAAACATAAGAATGAGTGGAACCAGGATCAATAAATGCATGCATATCAGAATCAAAAAGAGAGAATGTACCAGCTATGACTTCTGGAGCACTCTGATCCTCTCTAGCTTTCATTGCATAAGCCCGAATAGAAACAACTGGAGCTGTGGGCCTGTCAACTGATTCAGAAATGTTCCTGGACTGGGATCCCTGATAACTCGATCCCCCACGTCCTCTTCCCCTGCCTCTACCTGAAGATAGTGCATTAAAAGTTCCTCTACTGCCATGCTGTCCCACATCCTATTCCCTCTTCGATGGACAACTAGCCATGAAGTGATCGATAACACCACATTTGAATCATGCCCCAGACAATTTCCTGCAACTACCCCAATGTTTCCTAGAACAATGGGGACACACTGGAGGTTGCCCCCCACTCTGATTCCCTGAAGCTTGCTTTCCCTGTTTAGACATTGCAGAGATCCTTGTCTCCTGTCCCTTTTTGCTTAACTATAGCCAAACTCAGCTGGCTGATTTCCTTGTGCTCCTCTAGCTCTTTTTCCTGAAAAAGATCCACCCTTGGACCCACTTCTTCTCTGTTTTCTCTCCCTTTTTTCCATTTCATTCTTTTCAACTCGCAAGGCTGCTGCAACCAGTTGAGTGAAGTTAACCACTTGCAAAGATGTAGACCCAATCAACTTTTCTCGGATGCGATCATTCAACCCATCTTCAAACTGTCTACATTTAAAAGCATCAGTTAACATCTCATCAGGAGCATATTTGCACAGGTGACTGAATTCTTTCTCATACTCAGCCACAGACATAACTCTCTGTCTCAAATGGAGGAATTGCTTTAACTTCTCTTGCTTATACTCCTCAGTAACATACTTTTTCTTGAATTCAGCTGTGAAAAATTCCCATGTAAGGGGATCTGGTAACTGAGGTTGCTTCAATACCAACTTCCACCAATCATAAGCTGCACCCTGTAATAGAGACACAACACAAGATGCTTTATGACTCACTGGACAGCGAATTTCATCAAAAATTCTCTCTAGCCTTTCCAGCAAAAATTTAGCTTCTTCAGACTGTTCCATATTAGAGCCTAAAAATTCTTCAGCACCATGCTTTCTAATTTCAGATATTGGAGCTTTAGGCGCTGTCATTCTTTGAAGAACTTGAGCCATATCCTGAGATATTTTTAACAATGCTTCTGTAGGGACGCCTGTTGAGACCTCATTTGGATTGGAGGATAAAGGTCCAATATTGGAAGGATTAGTTCTAACCGGCCTGTTACTTTCAGCCGATTCCTAAAATGCATCTCTAGAGCTCTCCATCTTCAATCTATAAGAAAAACAGGGACTTCTGCATCAGGCCAACAAAACACTATATCATACTATAGAATCTTAGGTTCATTTTTACCCAGAAAAGGCTAAACCTAGGGCTCTGATACCACAAATTGTAGCACCCCCTATGCAAATACCCCATTAAACATGTATCATGAATACTATTAATCATGCTTATACTACATGTTCATTTAATCATCATTTAGCCATTAATCATGCCATATGATTTCATATGCTTATATTCGTGCTACAAGTCTATTCATGTTTTTCCTTATCATACCAATTATCATGCCTACTAAACTATATGAAGATTACTTTATGTATATCACATGCACACACATCTGTCTTAGCTTTACTACTAATGAGTTAAAATATTCCACATAGGTTTTATACATATCATAAGATAACTGGCCTTTATACAAAACATATGATAATTGTATTACAAAATATCCTACATCAAGGTTATAAGTCGATGGTTGGCCCTTCCTGATGCAGAGAACGTCCCTCAACAAAAGTCTTGCTATTTGAACCAACACGGATAAAATAACCCGTGCTAAGCTATAAAGCTTAGTGGGGAATATCTACAGATGGATGACCACTCACACAGGTCATCAAAACATACATATACAATGTATATAATAATAACATATGCAACATATCATGTCTTTAATAACAAATACTTTAAAGCATAACATATTTTCCCATGTTCCTAATCATTGTACCCAGAAGAGTAACAATTATGCTCATATTCATAATTCATATAGACAGCAATTTCCTATGTAAACATATTCAAATAAAACATAATTCCTGTGGTAAAACAACATTATAATCCATAATATCAATCTTTAGTCAAATAACTTTAAATGTTTAATTTCGATCATTACTATGAATAACGTTTAGCCTGCCTTAGCTTTATCGGTGGATAACAGGAACTATGGATACACATCGGTATCAAAGAGGGATATCCGAAGATATCAAATCTATAGACCCAAACGGGGCCAAACTGTACTGTGGACCGGTCAAGCATACCCAAACGGGGTAGCCTATCAACCCAAATGGGGCTGATCATGATCCAAACGGGATCATATATATACTATGGACCCAATCGGGCCAAACTATGGCAGCTGCAATTTCCCTATAGGTGCCTATCTATCCATATCTAAAACTCTATCGCAAGCAGAACTATATTCGTGTTCAATTCACATATTAATATTATATTCATAGTATAATGTTGTGCACATATACATAGTCTTATATAACTATGAATTCTCTGGTGCATAATCAGATATATGCACATTTCACATGCCAAGTTATACATCTGGCTTATTCAAATCTGTATGATTGTACAATTTGCATCATAACATATAGGCATGACATATAATCATCATATCATATACTTGATCATGTTCTCATTAAGCATTTCACATGTTTATAGTCATGCTAATTCATCTTCTATCTCATAAGGCAATTACATGCTCATATACTCATATACATAATCATAAATGTACATATCTGTGGGTACATTCGCATATAGGTTATTTATTCTTATGAGCATGTTTCCAACACATATATATACCTTTATCATCATTCAAGTCATGTGCTATACAACATATCAACATGTTTTCATATGGGCACATACACATGCCAAGGTCATACTATTATAGTTCCTATTTTATAGCATAGGTACATGTCAATATGTGCACTTTTATGTCATAGGATTTACATGTGTATATATATCAATTTGGCATATGACCATCATGCACAAGACTAATCACATGTATAGGTTAGATATTTCATCACTAGTCTTTATTCATATACACAATTGAATGCATCTGTATTCATATAAATCCTTTATTGATAGTCATATTACATGACTTATTCAATTAACTTTACTATCACATAAGCAACTATCTGTCTCAATCAATTTAAAATCATATTATCAAGTTTAGCAACATTCTTCACATAATTGTAATTTCTGTTACATTGAACAGTCTAGAAAACAAGTCCGGATTCAACCCTTGATTACATGTACTTGGAGATAGATTTAAGCTTAGGTTTCTCCATATGAAATATAGGTATGGAAGTCTATTTTTCAATGCAAAAAGAATCATTCAATTTTCTATTCTATAGCTCAACTTATGAGCAAAACATTCCAGACAGGTCATTCAGTCATGAAGGGGAATTCGACTCGTGAAGAGCTTCACGAGTGAAGCAAATAAGGCAAATCTCACGACTCGTGAAGGGGTTCACAAGTGGAGAAGAAAAGCTATACATCACGACTTGTGAAGAAGCTCACGAATCGGTGCATTTGTTAACCCAAAAGGCATCACCAGAAACTCATAATTCCCATATCGGGTTCTAAAGGCTGTTTTGGAAATATCTACATCTTTTACCCAAAGTTGATAATAACCCGAGCGCAAATCAATATTGGAAAACACTCCAGCACCCTTCAACTGATCAAATAAATCTTCAATTCGTGGTAAAGGATACTTATTTTTGATTGTTACCCTGTTTAACTGTCTGTAGTCTATACACATCCTCATAGACCCATCCTTTTTCTTCACAAATAAAACCGGTGCACCCCAAGGTGACGTACTAGGCCTAATGAAGCCTTTGTCAAGCAACTCCTGTAGCTGAGCTTTTAGTTCTTTCAATTCCAAATGAGCCATCCTGTATGGTGCCTTCGAAATAGGAGCTGTACCAGATAGAATGTCTATAGACAATTCAACTTCCCTTACAGGTGGAAGAGTAGGTAAGTCTTCAGAGGACACATCAGGAAACTCTATCACCACTGGAATCTCTTGAAGATTCACATTTTCTATTCTTGAATCAAGCACAAGTGCTAAGAAAGCTTCACACCCTTTTCTCAAAAATCGCTTAGCTTGCATAGCTGATATTACATTAGCTATGGGTTCAGATCGAATGCCCTGTACTAAAGTTTCTTCACCATCAGTACCAATGAGAGTTACAGTTTTAGCTTCACAATCAATCACTACATGATGTCTAGACAGCCAATCCATACCAAGTATAATATCAAACTCCCGGAATGGTAACTCAATAAGATCAGCAAGGAATTCTTTCTATTGAATTACAATAGAACACTGTTTATGCACTCTATTAACAACAACACTGTGACCCAAAGGGTTGGTTACATAAATATCATATTCCAGTTCATGTACAGTAGACTCATTTCTACCCATATCCCCAGTGCAAACATAAGAATGAGTGGAACCAGGATCAATAAGTGCATGCATATCAGAATCAAAAAGAGAGAATGTACCAGCTATGACTTCTGGAGCACTCTGATCCTCTCTAGCTTTCATTGCATAAGCCCGAATAGAAACAACTGGAGCTGTGGGCCTGTCAACTGATTCAGAAATGTTCCTGGACTGGGATCCCTGATAACTCGATCCCCCACGTCCTCTTCCCCTGCCTCTACCTGAAGATAGTGCATTAAAAGTTCCTCTACTGCCATGCTGTCCCACATCCTATTCCCTCTTCGATGGACAACTAGCCATGAAGTGATCGATAACACCACATTTGAATCATGCCCCAGACAATTTCCTGCAACTACCCCAATGTTTCCTAGAACAATGGGGACACACTGGAGGTTGCCCCCCACTCTGATTCCCTGAAGCTTGCTTTCCCTGTTTAGACATTGCAGAGATTCTTGTCTCCTGTCCCTTTTTGCTTAACTATAGCCAAACTCAGCTGGCTGATTTCCTTGTGCTCCTCTAGCTCTTTTTCCTAAAAAAGATCCACCCTTGGACCCACTTCTTCTCTGTTTTCTCTCCCTTTTTTCCATTTCATTCTTTTCAACTCGCAAGGCTGCTGCAACCAGTTGAGTGAAGTTAACCACTTGCAAAGATGTAGACCCAATCAACTTTTCTCGGATGCGATCATTCAACCCATCTTCAAACTGTCTACATTTAAAAGCATCAGTTAACATCTCATCAGGAGCATATTTGCACAGGTGACTGAATTCTTTCTCATACTCAGCCACAGACATAACTCTCTGTCTCAAATGGAGGAATTGCTTTAACTTCTCTTGCTTATACTCCTCAGTAACATACTTTTTCTTGAATTCAGCTGTGAAAAATTCCCATGTAAGGGGATCTGGTAACTGAGGTTGCTTCAATACCAACTTCCACCAATCATAAGCTGCACCCTGTAATAGAGACACAACACAAGATGCTTTATGACTCACTGGACAGCGAATTTCATCAAAAATTCTCTCTAGCCTTTCCAGCCAAAATTTAGCTTCTTCAGACTGTTCCATATTAGAGCCTAAAAATTCTTCAGCACCATGCTTTCTAATTTCAGATATTGGAGCTTTAGGCGCTGTCATTCTTTGAAGAACTTGAGCCATATCCTGAGATATTTTTAACAATGCTTCTGTAGGGACGCCTGTTGAGACCTCATTTGGATTGGAGGATAAAGGTCCAATATTGGAAGGATTAGTTCTAACCGGCCTGTTACTTTCAGCCGATTCCTAAAATGCATCTCTAGAGCTCTCCATCTTCAATCTATAAGAAAAACAGGGACTTCTGCATCAGGCCAACAAAACACTATATCATACTATAGAATCTTAGGTTCATTTTTACCCAGAAAAGGCTAAACCTAGGGCTCTGATACCACAAATTGTAGCACCCCCTATGCAAATACCCCATTAAACATGTATCATGAATACTATTAATCATGCTTATACTACATGTTCATTTAATCATCATTTAGCCATTAATCATGCCATATGATTTCATATGCTTATATTCGTGCTACAAGTCTATTCATGTTTTTCCTTATCATACCAATTATCATGCCTACTAAACTATATGAAGATTACTTTATGTATATCACATGCACACACATCTGTCTTAGCTTTACTACTAATGAGTTAAAATATTCCACATAGGTTTTATACATATCATAAGATAACTGGCCTTTATACAAAACATATGATAATTGTATTACAAAATATCCTACATCAAGGTTATAAGTCGATGGTTGGCCCTTCCTGATGCAGAGAACGTCCCTCAACAAAAGTCTTGCTATTTGAACCAACACGGATAAAATAACCCGTGCTAAGCTATAAAGCTTAGTGGGGAATATCTACAGATGGATGACCACTCACACAGGTCATCAAAACATACATATACAATGTATATAATAATAACATATGCAACATATCATGTCTTTAATAACAAATACTTTAAAGCATAACATATTTTCCCATGTTCCTAATCATTGTACCCAGAAGAGTAACAATTATGCTCATATTCATAATTCATATAGACAGCAATTTCCTATGTAAACATATTCAAATAAAACATAATTCCTGTGGTAAAACAACATTATAATCCATAATATCAATCTTTAGTCAAATAACTTTAAATGTTTAATTTCGATCATTACTATGAATAACGTTTAGCCTGCCTTAGCTTTATCGGTGGATAACAGGAACTATGGATACACATCGGTATCAAAGAGGGATATCCGAAGATATCAAATCTATAGACCCAAACGGGGCCAAACTGTACTGTGGACCGGTCAAGCATACCCAAACGGGGTAGCCTATCAACCCAAATGGGGCTGATCATGATCCAAACGGGATCATATATATACTATGGACCCAATCGGGCCAAACTATGGCAGCTGCAATTTCCCTATAGGTGCCTATCTATCCACATCTAAAACTCTATCGCAGGCAGAACTATATTCGTGTTCAATTCAAATATTAATATTATATTCATAGTATAATGTTGTGCACATATACATAGTCTTATATAACTATGAATTCTCTGGTGCATAATCAGATATATGCACATTTCACATGCCAAGTTATACATCTGGCTTATTCAAATCTGTATGATTGTACAATTTGCATCATAACATATAGGCATGACATATAATCATCATATCATATACTTGATCATGTTCTCATTAAGCATTTCACATGTTTATAGTCATGCTAATTCATCTTCTATCTCATAAGGCAATTACATGCTCATATACTCATATACATAATCATAAATGTACATATCTGTGGGTACATTCGCATATAGGTTATTTATTCTTATGAGCATGTTTCCAACACATATATATACCTTTATCATCATTCAAGTCATGTGCTATACAACATATCAACATGTTTTCATATGGGCACATACACATGCCAAGGTCATACTATTATAGTTCCTATTTTATAGCATAGGTACATGTCAATATGTGCACTTTTATGTCATAGGATTTACATGTGTATATATATCAATTTGGCATATGACCATCATGCACAAGACTAATCACATGTATAGGTTAGATATTTCATCACTAGTCTTTATTCATATACACAATTGAATGCATCTGTATTCATATAAATCCTTTATTGATAGTCATATTACATGACTTATTCAATTAACTTTACTATCACATAAGCAACTATCTGTCTCAATCAATTTAAAATCATATTATCAAGTTTAGCAACATTCTTCACATAATTGTAATTTCTGTTACATTGAACAGTCTAGAAAACAAGTCCGGATTCAACCCTTGATTACATGTACTTGGAGATAGATTTAAGCTTAGGTTTCTCCATATGAAATATAGGTATGGAAGTCTATTTTTCAATGCAAAAAGAATCATTCAATTTTCTATTCTATAGCTCAACTTATGAGCAAAACATTCCAGACAGGTCATTCAGTCATGAAGGGGAATTCGACTCGTGAAGAGCTTCACGAGTGAAGCAAATAAGGCAAATCTCACGACTCGTGAAGGGGTTCACAAGTGGAGAAGAAAAGCTATACATCACGACTTGTGAAGAAGCTCACGAATCGGTGCATTTGTTAACCCAAAAGGCATCACCAGAAACTCATAATTCCCATATCGGGTTCTAAAGGCTGTTTTGGAAATATCTACATCTTTTACCCAAAGTTGATAATAACCCGAGCGCAAATCAATATTGGAAAACACTCCAGCACCCTTCAACTGATCAAATAAATCTTCAATTCGTGGTAAAGGATACTTATTTTTGATTGTTACCCTGTTTAACTGTCTGTAGTCTATACACATCCTCATAGACCCATCCTTTTTCTTCACAAATAAAACCGGTGCACCCCAAGGTGACGTACTAGGCCTAATGAAGCCTTTGTCAAGCAACTCCTGTAGCTGAGCTTTTAGTTCTTTCAATTCCAAATGAGCCATCCTGTATGGTGCCTTCGAAATAGGAGCTGTACCAGATAGAATGTCTATAGACAATTCAACTTCCCTTACAGGTGGAAGAGTAGGTAAGTCTTCAGAGGACACATCAGGAAACTCTATCACCACTGGAATCTCTTGAAGATTCACATTTTCTATTCTTGAATCAAGCACAAGTGCTAAGAAAGCTTCACACCCTTTTCTCAAAAATCGCTTAGCTTGCATAGCTGATATTACATTAGCTATGGGTTCAGATCGAATGCCCTGTACTAAAGTTTCTTCACCATCAGTACCAATGAGAGTTACAGTTTTAGCTTCACAATCAATCACTACATGATGTCTAGACAGCCAATCCATACCAAGTATAATATCAAACTCCCGGAATGGTAACTCAATAAGATCAGCAAGGAATTCTTTCTATTGAATTACAATAGAACACTGTTTATGCACTCTATTAACAACAACACTGTGACCCAAAGGGTTGGTTACATAAATATCATATTCCAGTTCATGTACAGTAGACTCATTTCTACCCATATCCCCAGTGCAAACATAAGAATGAGTGGAACCAGGATCAATAAGTGCATGCATATCAGAATCAAAAAGAGAGAATGTACCAGCTATGACTTCTGGAGCACTCTGATCCTCTCTAGCTTTCATTGCATAAGCCCGAATAGAAACAACTGGAGCTGTGGGCCTGTCAACTGATTCAGAAATGTTCCTGGACTGGGATCCCTGATAACTCGATCCCCCACGTCCTCTTCCCCTGCCTCTACCTGAAGATAGTGCATTAAAAGTTCCTCTACTGCCATGCTGTCCCACATCCTATTCCCTCTTCGATGGACAACTAGCCATGAAGTGATCGATAACACCACATTTGAATCATGCCCCAGACAATTTCCTGCAACTACCCCAATGTTTCCTAGAACAATGGGGACACACTGGAGGTTGCCCCCCACTCTGATTCCCTGAAGCTTGCTTTCCCTGTTTAGACATTGCAGAGATTCTTGTCTCCTGTCCCTTTTTGCTTAACTATAGCCAAACTCAGCTGGCTGATTTCCTTGTGCTCCTCTAGCTCTTTTTCCTGAAAAAGATCCACCCTTGGACCCACTTCTTCTCTGTTTTCTCTCCCTTTTTTCCATTTCATTCTTTTCAACTCGCAAGGCTGCTGCAACCAGTTGAGTGAAGTTAACCACTTGCAAAGATGTAGACCCAATCAACTTTTCTCGGATGCGATCATTCAACCCATCTTCAAACTGTCTACATTTAAAAGCATCAGTTAACATCTCATCAGGAGCATATTTGCACAGGTGACTGAATTCTTTCTCATACTCAGCCACAGACATAACTCTCTGTCTCAAATGGAGGAATTGCTTTAACTTCTCTTGCTTATACTCCTCAGTAACATACTTTTTCTTGAATTCAGCTGTGAAAAATTCCCATGTAAGGGGATCTGGTAACTGAGGTTGCTTCAATACCAACTTCCACCAATCATAAGCTGCACCCTGTAATAGAGACACAACACAAGATGCTTTATGACTCACTGGACAGCGAATTTCATCAAAAATTCTCTCTAGCCTTTCCAGCCAAAATTTAGCTTCTTCAGACTGTTCCATATTAGAGCCTAAAAATTCTTCAGCACCATGCTTTCTAATTTCAGATATTGGAGCTTTAGGCGCTGTCATTCTTTGAAGAACTTGAGCCATATCCTGAGATATTTTTAACAATGCTTCTGTAGGGACGCCTGTTGAGACCTCATTTGGATTGGAGGATAAAGGTCCAATATTGGAAGGATTAGTTCTAACCGGCCTGTTACTTTCAGCCGATTCCTAAAATGCATCTCTAGAGCTCTCCATCTTCAATCTATAAGAAAAACAGGGACTTCTGCATCAGGCCAACAAAACACTATATCATACTATAGAATCTTAGGTTCATTTTTACCCAGAAAAGGCTAAACCTAGGGCTCTGATACCACAAATTGTAGCACCCCCTATGCAAATACCCCATTAAACATGTATCATGAATACTATTAATCATGCTTATACTACATGTTCATTTAATCATCATTTAGCCATTAATCATGCCATATGATTTCATATGCTTATATTCGTGCTACAAGTCTATTCATGTTTTTCCTTATCATACCAATTATCATGCCTACTAAACTATATGAAGATTACTTTATGTATATCACATGCACACACATCTGTCTTAGCTTTACTACTAATGAGTTAAAATATTCCACATAGGTTTTATACATATCATAAGATAACTGGCCTTTATACAAAACATATGATAATTGTATTACAAAATATCCTACATCAAGGTTATAAGTCGATGGTTGGCCCTTCCTGATGCAGAGAACGTCCCTCAACAAAAGTCTTGCTATTTGAACCAACACGGATAAAATAACCCGTGCTAAGCTATAAAGCTTAGTGGGGAATATCTACAGATGGATGACCACTCACACAGGTCATCAAAACATACATATACAATGTATATAATAATAACATATGCAACATATCATGTCTTTAATAACAAATACTTTAAAGCATAACATATTTTCCCATGTTCCTAATCATTGTACCCAGAAGAGTAACAATTATGCTCATATTCATAATTCATATAGACAGCAATTTCCTATGTAAACATATTCAAATAAAACATAATTCCTGTGGTAAAACAACATTATAATCCATAATATCAATCTTTAGTCAAATAACTTTAAATGTTTAATTTCGATCATTACTATGAATAACGTTTAGCCTGCCTTAGCTTTATCGGTGGATAACAGGAACTATGGATACACATCGGTATCAAAGAGGGATATCCGAAGATATCAAATCTATAGACCCAAACGGGGCCAAACTGTACTGTGGACCGGTCAAGCATACCCAAACGGGGTAGCCTATCAACCCAAATGGGGCTGATCATGATCCAAACGGGATCATATATATACTATGGACCCAATCGGGCCAAACTATGGCAGCTGCAATTTCCCTATAGGTGCCTATCTATCCACATCTAAAACTCTATCGCAGGCAGAACTATATTCGTGTTCAATTCAAATATTAATATTATATTCATAGTATAATGTTGTGCACATATACATAGTCTTATATAACTATGAATTCTCTGGTGCATAATCAGATATATGCACATTTCACATGCCAAGTTATACATCTGGCTTATTCAAATCTGTATGATTGTACAATTTGCATCATAACATATAGGCATGACATATAATCATCATATCATATACTTGATCATGTTCTCATTAAGCATTTCACATGTTTATAGTCATGCTAATTCATCTTCTATCTCATAAGGCAATTACATGCTCATATACTCATATACATAATCATAAATGTACATATCTGTGGGTACATTCGCATATAGGTTATTTATTCTTATGAGCATGTTTCCAACACATATATATACCTTTATCATCATTCAAGTCATGTGCTATACAACATATCAACATGTTTTCATATGGGCACATACACATGCCAAGGTCATACTATTATAGTTCCTATTTTATAGCATAGGTACATGTCAATATGTGCACTTTTATGTCATAGGATTTACATGTGTATATATATCAATTTGGCATATGACCATCATGCACAAGACTAATCACATGTATAGGTTAGATATTTCATCACTAGTCTTTATTCATATACACAATTGAATGCATCTGCATTCATATAAATCCTTCATTGATAGTCATATTACATGACTTATTCAATTAACTTTACTATCACATAAGCAACTATCTGTCTCAATCAATTTAAAATCATATTATCAAGTTTAGCAACATTCTTCACATAATTGTAATTTCTGTTACATTGAACAGTCTAGAAAACAAGTCCGGATTCAACCCTTGATTACATGTACTTGGAGATAGATTTAAGCTTAGGTTTCTCCATATGAAATATAGGTATGGAAGTCTATTTTTCAATGCAAAAAGAATCATTCAATTTTCTATTCTATAGCTCAACTTATGAGCAAAACATTCCAGACAGTTCATTCAGTCCTGAAGGGGAATTCGACTCGTGAAGAGCTTCACGAGTGAAGCAAATAAGGCAAATCTCACGACTCGTGAAGGGGTTCACAAGTGGAGAAGAAAAGCTATACATCACGACTTGTGAAGAAGCTCACGAATCGGTGCATTTGTTAACCCAAAAGGCATCACCAGAAACTCATAATTCCCATATCGGGTTCTAAAGGCTGTTTTGGAAACATCTACATCTTTAACCCAAAGTTGATAATAACCCGAGCGCAAATCAATATTGGAAAACACTCCAGCACCCTTCAACTGATCAAATAAATCTTCAATTCGTGGTAAAGGATACTTATTTTTGATTGTTACCCTGTTTAACTGTCTGTAGTCTATACACATCCTCATAGACCCATCCTTTTTCTTCACAAATAAAACCGGTGCACCCCAAGGTGACGTACTAGGCCTAATGAAGCCTTTGTCAAGCAACTCCTGTAGCTGAGCTTTTAGTTCTTTCAATTCCAAATGAGCCATCCTGTATGGTGCCTTCGAAATAGGAGCTGTACCAGATAGAATGTCTATAGACAATTCAACTTCCCTTACAGGTGGAAGAGTAGGTAAGTCTTCAGAGGACACATCAGGAAACTCTATCACCACTGGAATCTCTTGAAGATTCACATTTTCTATTCTTGAATCAAGCACAAGTGCTAAGAAAGCTTCACACCCTTTTCTCAAAAATCGCTTAGCTTGCATAGCTGATATTACATTAGCTATGGGTTCAGATCGAATGCCCTGTACTAAAGTTTCTTCACCATCAGTACCAATGAGAGTTACAGTTTTAGCTTCACAATCAATCACTACATGATGTCTAGACAGCCAATCCATACCAAGTATAATATCAAACTCCCGGAATGGTAACTCAATAAGATCAGCAAGGAATTCTTTCTATTGAATTACAATAGAACACTGTTTATGCACTCTATTAACAACAACACTGTGACCCAAAGGGTTGGTTACATAAATATCATATTCCAGTTCATGTACAGTAGACTCATTTCTACCCATATCCCCAGTGCAAACATAAGAATGAGTGGAACCAGGATCAATAAGTGCATGCATATCAGAATCAAAAAGAGAGAATGTACCAGCTATGACTTCTGGAGCACTCTGATCCTCTCTAGCTTTCATTGCATAAGCCCAAATAGGAACAACTGGAGCTGTGGGCCTGTCAACTGATTCAGAAATGTTCCTGGACTGGGATCCCTGATAACTCGATCCCCCACGTCCTCTTCCCCTGCCTCTACCTGAAGATAGTGCATTAAAAGTTTCTCTACTGCCATGCTGTTCAACATCCTATTCCCTCTTCGATGGACAACTAGCCATGAAGTGATCGATACCACCACATTTGAAACATGCCCTGGACAATTTCCTGCAACTACCCCAATGTTTCCTAGAACAATGGGGACACACTGGAGGTTGCCCCCCACTCTGATTCCCTGAAGCTTGCTTTCCCTGTTTAGACATTGCAGAGATTCTTGTCTCCTGTCCCTTTTTGCTTAACTATAGCCAAACTCAGCTGGCTGATTTCCTTGTGCTCCTCTAGCTCTTTTTCCTGAAAAAGATCCACCCTTGGACCCACTTCTTCTCTGTTTTCTCTCCCTTTTTTCCATTTCATTCTTTTCAACTCGCAAGGCTGCTGTAACCAGTTGAGTGAAGTTAACCACTTGCAAAGATGTAGACCCAATCAACTTTTCTCGGATGCGATCATTCAACCCATCTTCAAACTGTCTACATTTAAAAGCATCAGTTAACATCTCATCAGGAGCATATTTGAACAGGTGACTGAATTCTTTCTCATACTCAGCCACAGACATAACTCTCTGTCTCAAATGGAGGAATTGCTTTAACTTCTCTTGCTTATACTCCTCAGTAACATACTTTTTCTTGAATTTAGCTGTGAAAAATTCCCATGTAAGGGGATCTGGTAACTGAGGTTGCTTCAATACCAACTTCCACCAATCATAAGATGCACCCTGTAATAGAGACACAACACAAGATGCTTTATGACTCACTGGACAGCGAATTTCATCAAAAATTCTCTCTAGCCTTTCCAGCCAAAATTTAGCTTCTTCAGACTGTTCCATATTAGAGCCTAAAAATTCTTCAGCACCATGCTTTCTAATTTCAGATATTGGAGCTTTAGGCGCTGTCATTCTTTGAAGAATTTGAGCCATATCCTGAGATATTTTTAACAATGCTTCTGTAGGGACGACTGTTGGGACCTCATTTGGATTGGAGGATAAAGGTCCAATATTGGAAGGATTAGTTCTAACCGGCCTGTTACTTTCAGCCGATTCCTAAAATGCATCTCTAGAGCTCTCCATCTTCAATCTATAAGAAAAACAGGGACTTCTGCATCAGGCCAACAAAACACTATATCATACTATAGAATCTTAGGTTCATTTTTACTCAGAAAAGGCTAAACTTAGGGCTCTGATACCACAAATTGTAGCACCCCCTATGCAAATACCCCATTAAACATGTATCATGAATACTATTAATCATGCTTATACTATATGTTCATTTAATCATCATTTAGCCATTAATCATGCCATATGATTTCATATGCTTATATTCATGCTACAAGTCTATTCATGTTTTTCCTTTTCATACCAATTATCATGCATACTAAACTATATGAAGATTACTTTATGTATATCACATGCACACACATCTGTCTTAGCTTTACTACTAATGAGTTACAATATTCCACATAGGTTTTATACATATCATAAGATAACTGGCCTTTATACAAAACATATGATAATTGTATTACAAAATATCCTACATCAAGGTTATAAGTCGATGGTTGGCCCTTCCTGATGCAGAGAACGTCCCTCAATAAAAGTCTTGCTATTTGAACCAACACGGATAAAATAACCCGTGCTAAGCTATAAAGCTTAGTGGGGAATATCTACAGATGGATGACCACTCACACAGGTCATCAAAACATACATATACAATGTATATAATAATAACATATGCAACATATCATGTCTTTAATAACAAATACTTTAAAGCATAACATATTTTCCCATGTTCCTAATCATTGTACCCAGAAGAGTAACAATTATGCTCATATTCATAATTCATATAGACAGCAATTTCTTATGTAAACATATTCAAATAAAAACATAATTCCTGTGGTAAAACAACATTATAATCCATAATATCAATCTTTAGTCAAATAACTTTAACTGTTTAATTTCGATCATTACTATGAATAACGTTTAGCCTACCTTAGCTTTATCGGTGGATAACAGGAACTATGGATACACATCGGTATCAAAGAGGGATATCCGAAGATATCAAATCTATAGACCCAAACGGGGCCAAACTGTACTGTGGACCGGTCAAGCATACCCAAACGGGGTAGCCTATCAACCCAAATGAGGCTGTTCATGATCCAAATGGGATCATATATATACTATGGACCCAATCGGGCCAAACTATGGCAGCTGCAATTTTCCTATAGGCGCCTATCTATCCACATCTTAAACTCTATCGCAGGCAGAACTATATTCGTGTTCAATTCACATATTAATACTGTATTCATAGTATAATGTTGTGCACATATACATAGTCTTATATAACTATGAATTCTCTGGTGCGTAATCAGATATATGCACATTTCACATGCCAAGTTATACATCTGGCTTATTCAAATCTGTATGATTGTACAATTTGCATCATAACATATAGGCATGACATATAATCATCATATCATATACTTGATCATGTTCTCATTAAGCATTTCACATGTTTATAGTCATGCTAATTCATCTTCTATCTCATAAGGCAATTACATGCTCATATACTCATATACATAATCATAAATGTACATACCTATGGGTACATTCGCATATAGTTGATTTATTCTTATGAGCATGTTTCCAACATATATATATACCTTTATCATCATTCAAGTCATGTGCTATACAACATATCAACATGTTTTCATATGAGCACATACACATGCCAAGGTCATACTATTATAGTTCCTATTTTATAGGATAGGTACATGTCAATATGTGTACTTTTATGTCATGGGATTTACATGTGTATATATATCAATTTGGCATATGACCATCATGCACAAGACTAATCACATGTATATGTTAGATATTTCATCACTAGTCTTTATTCATATACACAATTGAATGCATCTGTACTTAGAGACAGATTTAAGCTTAGGTTTCTTCATATGAAATATAGGTATGGAAGTCTTATTTTCAATGCAAAAAGAATCATTCAATTTTTTGTTCTATAGCTCAACTTATGAGCAAAACATTCCAGACAGGTCATTCAGTCATGAAGGGGAGTTCGACTCGTGAAGAGCTTCACGAGTGAAGCAAATAAGGCAAATCTCACGACTCGTGAAGGAGTTCACAAGTGGAGAAGAAAAGCTATACATCACGACTTGTGAAGAAGCTCACGAGTCGGTCTATAATTCACGAGTAAAAACCAATGATCCCATAAACAGATGCACGACTCATGAAGAGCTTCACGAGTCGGACAATAGTTCACGACTCGTGAAGAACTTCACGACTCGGCAAGGATACAAACTTTTCACCAAATTCACTTCGATAAAAACCCATAAAATGTAATCTTAATTTCTGTCAATCATAACAATTTCCAGCAACTATTTTCCACATGCAATATGATCAGCCTAATTCCCATACCTTGGCTGACAAAACCTATATCTTCAACCTCTAGCAATATCCTTTCCCTTGCTCCTTCTTCCTTCCTCTTCTCCTTCACAAATACCATCACCATCATCATATATTTCCAGCATAATTACATTGTTCTAAGTTAACTTGAAAAGAAGAAGAAGATGAAGATGATGGAGGGTTAAATTAAGAGTTTAATTACCTTTAATTTACTGCATTATACTCTTGCTTAATCAACAAACATCATCCTCAATTTGTTTGAGATAAAACAATGGAAATAAGAAGGAAGAAGAAGATGATTTATTTTCTGGTTTTTCACTCTTCAATTGCCGATTTCACACAAATACTTGACACCTTAAATTTCCACTAACTCATGCCTTTTATACCAACATAAAAATTCTCTCTTTAGTCCCTTGAAAATTTGCATGTCAAACTTTAACCTCTCCATTTAATTCCTTTCAAATATTAGCCTATCAATTTAATCATTCCTTTTAATTAACCTATAATTAAATGCTTTTATTCCCAATTGGCCGCTAGTATGCCACAATTACAAATTAACCCCAAATTAATATCTTTTACTTCAATTACACCCTCAAATACTATTAAACCATTTTCTTTTATTTTATTTTCATGCAATTAACATAATAGCATGATAATTTATCCCCTTTACTTAATCATAAAAATATGCAAATTAAATTAGGGTCTTACACCATCCTTATACGTATACGAAAATAGATAAATT
This sequence comes from Excoecaria agallocha, assembly GCA_037975025.1. NCBI lineage: Eukaryota > Viridiplantae > Streptophyta > Magnoliopsida > Malpighiales > Euphorbiaceae > Excoecaria > Excoecaria agallocha. The sequence continues at coordinate 21,377,531 of CM075808.1, read as the reverse complement.
CCTCAACTATATCTAAATAAGTAGCTAGAGAGAAGGAACGAGGCAACTTGAGTAGCAACACCTTTAATTTATGGTGAACTCACTAAATTATATTGCAAATAGTATTAAGTAACCTAAACCCACACTTACTATCTATTCAATCCAATTGATCTCCAGTTTCAAGCTTTCTACCTTCTCTTTAGCCATTGCAGCCTCTGTTTCAACATTTTGATTGGCAAGTTGTGCAGCATCTAGCACCACCTCCATTTGTTTCCAACGTGCATTTGCCTCGCCGACCTTCATCATGCTATCAATCATCTCTCTGCATTCAAAGACATCTGAATTTTTGACATTCAAATAGGGCCTTCTTTTCCTAAAAAAAAAAGCAAAACCAAAAGGATCTTCAAAGCATAACAGATTAAACTTCAAAACCTCTCATGATCAGTAATGAAAATTTTGAAGCTTAAAGCAAACTTTTGCATTTTACTGTAATTAGACATAATTAATTAATTAAACTAAAAGACTGTATAAGATGATCCAAAAGAAACTATTTAAATAATATTTATCATGGTATAAGTGAAGTGTGAATTAATTAAAGAGATAATTTAATAATCAACAGGGACAAATCTGTTCCTCATTGACAGGTATAATTAAATAATACTTCCATAACATTATATGATTATAAGAAAAAATAATGTTGTTTTCTTTTTCTTTAATTAATTCTTGGTATATTGATGCAGGGTATTGAGTCATTGAGTTGTGCAAGTACATGGAATTCTTAACGTGTTAGAAACATTTGTTGATGGATTTATCTATTTGTGCAGCATAATATTAGGGATACCTTCCCCTTGCTCCTCCAAAAGCTTTTTGCCATGTGTCAATTAAAATAAGAATCTTTTCTCTAAAATTCAAATCAGGCTGCACAATAAGAACCAGAGAATATATGTGTATATACATATATTAAACAACAAAATGAATAAGATAATAACAAAAGAAAATAAAAAATCTCTACACAGTTGAGGAGAGAATTGCTACCTTCATTTTCACTATTTTAACCATATCGTGTAGGATGCCATGCACAATCATTTGCTGGAAATATCTATTGGGTTGTTTTGGGAGAGGATATGCAGGCAATAAAAGACATTTTTTCGCTAAATTGACCTCTATTTATTTCTACACCCACTCCACCATCGGCCGAAGCTTCAATTGCTAAATATACAAACGCTAACAATTATTGATATTTATGTACTAAACTAATAGTTAGTAAATTAAAATTCAATTTTTATTAAATCATGAGGTGTTATTCAGTTTAACTTTTCAAGCCTACTAATATGAGACCCAGGTACTCTAGTTACCACAATATATATATATATATATATTTTTTTTCTTTGTTACCATTTAGTTCCTACAAGCAATGCACTGAGGAGTACTTCATGAACACAATTTTTAAAAGTAGGCAATAATGACTAATAACAATAAAGAGAGCTATAATAACCAAAAAGTAATGTTAACATCAACCTAACAATTCTAGAGCTTTAGAAAATTTACATTCAGTAAGCATAACATGTAGTGTTAGGGATCCATTCTTATGAGCTCTAAACTTTGTAGACCACCTAAAATATAAAATAATTAAAACTTAACAAGGTAATAAAATCAACACAATTGGACAGTTTTCAAAGTCTATACTTGTACGTGCAAGCACATGAACTATAGACTAAACGAAGAAAAAACTCTTATTTAATTAAGCAGCAATGGTAAGAGGATTTATGCAGCAACAGTAGGATGATTTATGCAAGAAATTCTCAATTTAGGGGCTGGTTCAATAGAACAGTAAAGTAACGTCATCAAAAAAATATTATCGATTTAATATATATTTATATATATATATATATATGGTTTAATTAAGATTTAATCAATAAAAGAATATATGGAAAGTGTATACCTATTTATACTCTGTGATGGCAAATGCAGTGACTATGAATAAAGCTAAATAAACCAAAATTATTATGGACGGGAACTAGTGAAGAGAATCTTGAAAGTCTAAAGAGGAAGTAACTGTACAATCATTATCTGTAAAATTCCAAAAGTATATTATATGATTATGATTGACATTATCATTAAAGGGAGGTACAATTTGAGTTTGTAAATGTTTTAAACACCCATCTGCACTGTAGCCGATAAAGTGGTGGTTTAATTAAGCTTCAATCAAACTTAATTTAGTTGGTAATTACTTTTAGAAAAAAGCACTGAGCACAAAATGTAAAATCCATATAAAATATGTTCAAAGCCATTACCAACTCAAAATATTCTTTAAAAAACCTAAGCTTAATAAGTAATTATGTTAGCCATCACATGAATATTTAGTATAAAATAATTCTGGAAAAGGGTAAAAGGTGAATTTAATTTACATTTAACAGAAATTATTGAGATAAGAACCTTTTTTATGACCTACATTAGGTAATAACTTGTCTTTCGGGATGAAAGCATCCTTATTGTTTAGCTAATTTTCAACTAAAATTGTCAACAAACAGTTGTTACAAAAAAACATCATCAATAAACAACTAAAAAAAAGATGTTGGTTAACTTCAAATTTTTTCTTTATTAATTGTGCTTTTCATAATAAATAAAAATAGAAAAGGCAGGTTTTCAGAGTTTTTTTTTGTTATTATATTTGTAGAAAAATTCTCCACAACATAAAAAATTACAAATTCAATACAATTATAGCACCAATATGCAAGGCCTAATTAAATGATATTTACAGGTTAATTTTAGAACACAACTCTATTGCATACCCCAAGAAAATCAATGAGAGTACAACAATTTAAACAAAAACATAACAGAACTAAACTGAAAAGACACAACTTGATGACAAGACCTATGCAAAGGTACCCACCAAGAGTTGCCAACTTATGTACCCATTTTACCAACGACCAGCAAAGTTGCGACACCCCCAAGATAATAGCAACCCGTGGAAAATAGAACAAAGGCAGATTAAGAAACACTACGAAGGCAATATAAAACAAAATTCATAGCATAAATGTTTGTGAAATTCTTTAATTCACTAACTAATAAACATATCGATAACAAAAACACGAATTGATTCGTACCTTGTAATCCCTACAAAGAAAAACAAGCCATCAAAACATTGCAGTAAAACCCATCCATTACATTCAAACATTATACACACACATATATATCAGTCAACATCATATTTTTTTATAAACAGAAACTTTATTAAAATAAGAAAATTGGGAGCTAAAATATAAATATAAGACGTGCAGCAGGATAAAATAGGCCTGCTGAGTTTCAAATCTATCAACCCACAAAACATCAGTAACTCAGCTCCACACCATAACTAGATCCTAAACAAAATACAACAGAGCCATTTCCTAATAACGAAGCAACAAAATAAGGGCCACAAAAACCAAAAAGCAACCTAGGCTGACAAAACGAAACAGAGTGAATCCCAGGCTGACAAAAAGTCTGCCTCATCAAAAGAAAAATAAACGGAACTGGAAATGCCCAAACAAAGGCAAAAAAATGCAATATACAGCTAAAAAACTATCGGAAACTAGCAAATAGAAACACGTTCAACCAGGAATAATCATAAAAGATTTTGTACAATTTGTTTATGCAGTTCAACATGAGACAACTAGCATACAAAAGTTATGGGCAGTATAAGACAACTAGGATAAGAATTTAAAAACAACAAAAGTGCAATTACCAAGTATTCTTAAACATAGTCAGGAGAACACTTACAAGTATCTCCTCATCAAGATAGGAAACCATGAAGAGTAGAGATAATATGGGGGAGCTCCTATTCAGCCTTGCGTTTGGGCTGAGTGGTATGGCCGATTTCCACAGCACCAAACGCAGCCTTGTATAATTGAACGACATCATTTGCCTTGGGTGCCTCAACCAACAATTCCGGCTTGAAGGCTGTGAAAGTTACCTCCGCCACAGCCTTCTCGGAGCCTCCATTCTGGGCTTCTTGGTGAGCCACAAATGGCTTTCACAGAGGTTTCAGAGAAACGAGGGCAAGTTTGAAAGAGAATAAGCTCAAACCCTAAGAGAAAGAGGAGAAAAAATCAGTGATGAATAAATGAGATGGGGGCTAATTTATACCTAGGGCAACAAATAAGAAAATTACATAAATACCTCTAGTTTCAGTTGCTAAATAGCAATAGAATTTAATTTCGGTTGCTAAATAGCAACGGAAAATATTTTCCATTGCTATTTTAGCAACGGTATTTATTATCCGTTGCTATTTTTGGACCCAAATTTTTTTCACCTCTTTGGAACCAAAACACCAACTGAATATTAATTTGGTTGCTAAATAGCAACAAAATTTTATTTCCATTGTTATTTTAGCAACGAAATTTACTTTCCATTGCTATTTATTCACCAAAATTTTTTTCACCTCTTTGGAACCAAAATACCAACAAAATATTAATTCGGTTGCTAAATAGCAACAGAATTTAATTTTCGTTGCTAAATTGCAATGAAATTTAATTTTGGTTGTAAAATAGCAACGAAATATATATTTCCTTGCTATTTTAGCAACGAAATTAAGTTTTCGTTGCTAAATTTCATCCCAAATTTTTTTCGCCATCTAATGCTGCCATATTTAGCATGCTATTTTAGCAACGAAATTTAAATTCCATTGTTATTTTAGCAACCAAAAATAAATTAGGTTGCTATTTTTCATTGAATATGAAAAATAGCAACGGAATTCTATTTCGGTTGCTAAATAGCAACAAAAATATATTTTGGTTGCTATTTTAGCAATCGAAATTAAATTTCGTTGCTATTTAGCAACTGAACTATTTTTTATTGCTAAAATAATAACGAAAAGTAAATTTCGTTGCTAAATTAGCAACGAAAATCATATTCTGTTGCTATTTTTCATTCCAAATTTTTTTTGCCATCTATTGGCGCCTTTAATAGCAACAAAATAGTGATTCCATTGCTAATTTTCGTTGCTAAATTTTGGCACCAAAAATTTCCTCCACTTTTAGCAACAGAAGATAACCAAATATTTTTCATTGCTTAATCTACAAAGTTTAACCAATTTTAGCAGCGAAAATTATTTTTCGTTGCTAAATAGCAACAAAATTGGTTTTTTGTTGCTAATTTAGCAACGAAATAATTTTCGTTGCTATTTTTTCGTTGCTATTTCTAGATTTTCTTGTAGTGAAAATTATTTCTTAGACTTGTGTTAGCCTTCCTAATGTAGAAGTATGTCTATGTGCAAAAGTCTTAATTGCATAACCTACACAGATAAACAACCCATGGTAAGCTATAACGCTTAGTGGGGAACATAAATCGTGTGGAAGACCACTTTCAAAGGTCATCAAAATATGTATATACAAAAAACATATTAATATTATACAACCAAACATTTTACAACAATGATCACAACATCTCCATGTACTAATCAACCTCGTAAAATTCCTATTTCCATTGTCAAATACTTATTAATTTCCCACTTAGATATCAAATACTTATTCTTATCAACTGTTATATGCATTAAATATACTTCTTGGGCTCTTACAGTTTATTCTTAGCTAATCCCTTTTACATACTTATCTTTCTTGAGTGCATATGAATATCAATTTAGGTTATTAAGAAAGCCCTTTTCATATATCAATGAACTTTAAGTAAATAAATTGAGTTCCTATGCATAGATAAATACTAATAATGTCTATGTCATTTAATTATCTATGTCGTATTCCATGTTAATAGTTTTGATTAATTTAAGATTCTTACTATGTTATTTCATTCTTTTTTTGGGTATAGTTTCAATTTTCTATTGCATTTAAATATTAATTTACTTCTATCTCAAGCGAAAATTGAATACTTATGCGATGAATGAATAGTTCCTTTATGTTTATATGTAAGAAGTCACACATATCTTTATTCAATGTTAAATAAGAAACATGTAGCTATAAGGAAAACATATTAACCAATCAAACTATTAAAAGACATCACCATGCAAAAAAAGTACAAATACATGGATCTTGTATTCCTAGGTATAGAAAACACTTTGACATTACATCAATGATTTCATAATCTAAATTACAAGGAGTCACATAAGTCATTTAATAATATGAGGCAAGTAACATATGACTTTAAGGAACATACCTTAACCATAATGATTATTGACAAGACATCAATGATGCACAAGTTCATTATGCATATAGCGTATGATTCTAGTATGTACATGTAATACTAAATGTTGTAAATATACCTATATAAAATATAACATTCTTTAATATCATATTTTCCATATGCAATATAACATTTCATACAAATATAATATGAGGATCAAATGAATAACTATCATGCATATTTATATTTTAATTTTACAAGGCACATTTCTATAATTTATTTTTAATCCTGCACTTTTCTATAGAAGTGGATAATGGGTAATACATATGATATCTGAAGGTACAATAAGGATACCCGAAGGTATAAATCATATGGACCCAAATGGTGTCAAACATGTGGACTAGTCAAATGCACCCAAATGGGGTCAAACATGTGTTATGTACCCAAATGAGGTCAAATTATTATAGCTGCAATATACCTTTATAGGCATGCCTATCTATCCATAACCTAGACACAAACATTTAATTTAAATTCCCCTTTGCTTGAACCTATTCTACTTTAATCTTTCCAATCATATACACACACACACACACACACACTTATATAACTATGAGTAGGGTATAAGTTTCATGTTTAAGTATAAACTTTTTTGTGACCAAGATATAACATATATATATATATATGTTTGAGTCTCAATAATCTGTACTTGTAATCATTTTAAATTCATGTATTTCATTCACATGTGTATGACAATAGTATATATCATCATGCTATCTTGAATTTCATGGTTTAAATTATATGTGCATAAATATCTACATTTCATGTTTCTTTAAGGTATACAGTAATATCTAGAATCACATGTTAAGTATGTTTATATTTTTCATGTTTGCAGATTTTACTTTCATGCTTGTATGATATATTCATTGGAACCATAACTACATGGAGACAAATACACACACACACAAATATATATATATATATATATATAATCATCATATAAATGCATATCTATACAATTTACTATGAATGTATCGTTTGTATCATTACTCTTAACTCCATATCCAAATGGGTTATCGTATCAAACACACTCAACCTCATATTAACGCAACATTGATCATAAGTTCATTTTATTATAATTATAACCATTTATTTACCTATATATCATTTCATTGGGAATCTCCAATTATGCACACATATTAGCCTTTCTCAATGTGTGTGAAACATTTAAGATTAATGGAGTGATGGCTGATGCGATGCAATAAAGGTTAGGCTATTTTGATTTTCTATTATAAACAAAGAACAACTTTGGCTTGCTAGTTTGCCTAGTGAGTCAATCACAACATAGGATTAATTGAAGCGAGCTTTTCTTTACAAGTATTTTCCAACCTATAAAACTACCAAATTTTTGAATGAAATCACAACATTTAGACAAAATGCAAGTGAGACAATATATGCAGTTTGGGAAAGGAATAAGGAACTTCAAAGGTGATACCCTCATTATAAGGACCTAATTCTGGCCTTAGAAGGATTAAAGGATATTTTAAGGTATTGAGGTTTAGTAAACCATAATTAGATTATGTTGTAAAGTTAAAAACCTTGAGGATTAATTGTTTAATGTGTTCAAAGGTGAAATAGTCATTTTATAGTGTGTGCTATTGGTATAAAATTTAAATTGTGGGTCAATTCAAATACAAGAAAAATCTGATAAGGTGCATTTGAAAATAAGATTAAGTATAGGGATTAGGAACAATTATTGTAGGCCATTGTATTTCACAAGAAGAAATACTTCCCTCTCCTTTCTCTCATAAAAATTGATAACTCTCTCTTCTCTTTCTTCTTTCTTTGTCAAAAGCTATAAATCTTCCTCTTTTTCCTCTTGTAAATTTGGCCTTTTCCATTTGATAACATTATCTCACTACCTTCAGCATGCATGTGTAGAAGGTGGGTTAAAGTTGGTTTTGAGGAGATAGGCTAGCAAGAAGATTAGAAGAGTATAAAGTGATTAAAAGGAAGATTTGAAGCATGATCTTTGGTTGCATATTCAATTTTGGGAACTCTAACTATTTTTGCATGTGTTTATTGGTAATGATCTAAGGATACTAAGAGATAAAAACTTGATTAAAATGGAAATTTTGTTTATATAGTAAGTATATTAAGATGGATGATATGCATGTCGATTTAGCTTAAGAGCTTGTAATTTGTAGTTGGGTTTTTCAATTTTCATAAGCATTCCTTTAGAAATTAATCTTAATGGTATGAATGAGGATTAAATAATATTAAGAGCAAAGGGATTCTTCAATTTGAATATAGTACTTTAAGAAATCAACTTGGTTAATTAATGAATTGCATGTAAAGGAGTTAGTCCATTTACTAAATTAATAAGAAGTTTGATGATGTTTTAAGTGGTGGAATACATAAGTTTAAAAAAGTTACTTTACTGGAATTGGTTAATTGTAAGTGTCAATTGTTTGTATAATAGATTTTAGGTTAATTGGGGAATAGCATAAAGTGCTAGTTTCATTCTCTTTTCAGTAGCCTGGAAGCACTTAACCAAGTGCCATAACCACTCAGTCGAGTGGTTTGGTTACTCAGTCAAGTAAAGAGCCATGGTTTAACCTTGTTGAGCTTCTTTTAATGTGCAATAAACCAAATCTTTGTAAAATCATAATACATTATTTTTTCAATGGTTTTAATGTATCATATTTAGTATAGATTTCTTAATTACTTAAGCTTGAAAAATGATGGAATAAGAATAAAGGGCTTATGGTGAATTAATAGTGGAATTATATGATAAAATTATATGGAAGAGTGTTTAAAACTATAATGTTAACCATGAAGGATTTTTATCTAACCTTTTAATATTATTTGATAATTAGAGAATACTGAATGTACAATCTCTGATGTATCATGTTTATAGAAGATTAACCAAAGGAAAATTAAAGTATTTTCTCAATCGAATAAGTAAGATGCCAATAAGTAATTCTAAGGTAGATTTTCAATGAGGAGAGGAGTATAAAATTTTGCTAAAACTTGCATAAATAGGGTATTGGAATCTTATTATTAAACCATATTTGAACTTAAATAGAAAGTGTTTTAACAAGGAGAGAATGTATTAATTATTGTAATGACTTAATGCATAAGTTGTGAATATGGATAGGTCTCACCTTCATTGTTTACTTACTTTGTGAAATGTACATAGGCATTTTTGGGTCGTATGGCTATAAGTGCTAGTAAATAGTCACGGAGTTAAAATTTTACATGATATTTATGCATATCGAAGTGTGTAAAAATAAGATAATAAATGTTAATATTCATTTATGCTACTGTCAATTGATATAAACCTTAGTAAAGTATTATACAGGTATGATAATGAATTATATATATATATATATATATATAAGCATGATGATTGATATTACTCTTATAATTATATGATAAGTTAATTTTATCATGTACTGCTGAAAACTAAGAATGCTCTTGGTTAAACATGTTGATACTATTATAGTCATTAAAAAGGCACAAAAGGTAGTTATGATGAATCCGAGAAAGGCATACTTTCCTAAAATAGTAAAGAACTATATAAGCAAGATAGTGAAAGTAACATGCTTGTTGATGAGTGTTATACTTACAATGTATGATAACTTACATGTTTTTGAAGTGATAACTGGTGGCATTTTTATGTGTTTTTGTGTTCTTAACATGATTACAGTTACTGATTGTCTATAGAATACATATTAACTATGTTTGAATATATAATAGTGTTTTGTTTATAGATTGATTTCATATGAATAATCTATAATGTTATGCTTGCAGTTACTAGGATATATAGAAATATGTATATACCCTTATAAAGACTTTGAATGTTGATGCTTATACTCTAATAAGTATAAGCTATCAGCTTTATAGAATATTAATATATGAACAAGAATTACATAACACACTACTTATTGCTATACTATAGCATATATGTAATTAAATAGTCAAATACAGTAAAGAAAGATAATGGAAGAGGTCTCTTACTTGCGTCTAAGTTTAGGTTATGGATAGATAGACATGACTATAAAAGTAATATGAAGCTACGATTGTATAGAGATGGTCCTGTTTGGATCACAAATAACCCTATTTGGGCTGTAGCTAACCTCATTTAGGTCTACTTGATCGATCCATCTTAATTGTTTCACCCCTTTTAGGTCCTCTGTTCTAATGCCTTCGGGTTACCATACCTTCGGGTAACTTCTGGTGCCTTTGGATAACCTATTGCACCATTGGGTGCTATTGTATAACCTGTTATCCATGTCCTTAGAAATATGCATGCTTAATAAAAAGTATAGAAATTTATAATTGATCTTTATATTAATATGGGATTTTACTACTTAATATGGAAAGGAAGTTTCATACTTGTTTTAAGTGTGGACTTATACAATACTAATATGATATTCATCATTATGCTAGTTTATATTTGTAATTTCATACTAGAAGGCAGTTATATTGCTTGAGGAACTTGCATCTCAAGGGTATATGGGTGATGAACTATCAATGGTAAAGACAAGGCGAGTTTTAGAACTCGATATAATTAATTTGTTGACAGAAAAGGTTGATACTCTCACCAAAATGGTAAGTGAATCTCAAGTGTTTTTGTGAATTCAATTACCTTACTAGTATGAAATATGAGTTTCAAGTGTTGTTTGTGAATTGTGTGAAGGATCTCATTCCTATATAGAATGCAATATGAGTTCTTATAAGAAGGCTAACCATGTTCAAGGGGGTTTTAACCAAAGGGTAGGATCAAATTCCAATTCTTTTAACCCTCAATGGAGGAACCACCCTTGATTTTTATGGTTTAATAGATATTTTCAAAACAACTATTCTGCATTTTTAGAAAATACTTTACATATTTAAATTAAAAAGTTAGAATTGATCAAATAAAAATACTAGGAAAAAAATACTTATTCTAACTTAACTTATTCAAAAAATTATTCTTCTATCTATCAATAACTGCATGCATTGCACGGTGAATGTGATGAAGTAAGCCATTATCTCAGCAATAATGAGCAAAGCTAGTATTTACAATGAATCCCCCTATTTAGTAGTCATGCATTACGTTAGAAGCTCCTAATTCTCTGGAAAATACATCCCTTTTGATCATTTCTTCGCAAGTACCTGCAGTAGCATTCTAATAATGTCCTTTCATTTCACTTGTTTCAGCCTGTACTTTAAAAATTACTTCAGCACAAAATAAGAAATGGTCTCTCCAATGCATAATGGTTGGGAGTTCACGTTCTCATCATCTTTGGTAAAATCAAGTCCACTATATATATATATATATATATATATATATATATATATATATATATATATATATATATATATATATATATATAGGTGTTTTTTATGGTTTATAGGTATTTTTGAAAAGTTGGTAACCTTCCCGAACTGATGATTTAAGGATTTTAGGAGAAGCACCATATAATTTTCACCAATGGTTAAACCATGATGGAAATTTTGAGGGGTCTATTTTTAAGAAGAAAAATAGCCAAGTGTGGCTAAATTTTTTGTTTTGGAGTAGGAATGCATTATACTAGGCTTGTTGGTAATCCCAGTAAGTGAATGCCCAACAATGGTTTAAGGTGGTTCTAAAGTTAACTGGAAAGTGTTTGGGTGTGTGTAATGCCGATCCCCGTTCAACTGGAGAAAGGATGTTATGGATTTTTACTATGGAATAAAGGATTTTAGGGTTGTTTTTGGGGCTGCGAGTAACCGTCACAGAACCTGTTGATTCCAAAATTACCAAGTAATAAGGCTAGGGTTTTGTTAAATCCTAAGGTTTAAAAAACTAGCCTTTTGGATAAATTTAAAATATGGCTTGTTGAGGATTTTGAAAATGGAAACCATCCTCAATAGTCCATATATTTTAAAATTCAGATTTTACAAAATATTCTGCTTTTGGTAGTTTTGATTCAGACAAAACTAATTCAAAATAATTTTGGGATAAAAATATTTGTGCAAATTTATCTTTCGAGGGTTTTGAAAAACTTTCTTCACAAGAATTTTTTGAAACAACAATTTTATTGCAAGATGATTCCTGCAATGTTTTTGAAGAATTTTGAGAAAGGGTTTTTGGAGTAGAAGACTCTCATTTCTCTATTTTTGCAATGGAGTTTAAATTTTTACCTATAAAGGCCTCATTTTCAGTAAATTTTTTCTTATATGGTCTCAATTTCGGAGAAAACCTTAAGTGCCTGAAGCCTTTGCTCTTTCTAGTCTAAGAATTTTTGGAACCAGTATTTTAGTTTTGGGTAATTTTGAATAGTTTGGATCATTTGGGCCTAATATTTGGCCTTTTCTTCATCTTCTTCGACCGTTTGGGCCTAAGAATTTATAGGAACAGTAGTCGAGATTGCTGGTTTTGAATTTGTTTCTTCTAGGACTTCTTGGACCTCTTTTTATTTTTCTTTTTTAGATTTCCTTAGCATATTCACTCAAGATCTGTTTTGAAGGAATTCTCTAGTTAGGAAATCTAGAATAGAGTTTTATCTCCTCGAATAAATTCGATTTCAAAATCAAATACACTAAGAATGGCTTGCCATCTGGCAAAAATCTATTTTGATGCAATATTTTGAACATCTTTTTGCAAAATTTCCTTAGCTGATTTACAAACAATGCGAAGTAAAAACTTTTGATTAAGTAAATCACTTTGAAATTTTTGTATGTACATAACAATCGAAAGAATTTCTTTTTTAATAATTGGATAATTTTTTTGACAGTCATTCCAATGTGCAGATGTGGATTGAACAATGCATTCTTTGCCGTTGACCTTTTGTTTTAATATTCCCCGATAGTCTATATTAGATGCATTTATTTCTACGATTTTAAATGCTGAAGGGTCAGCAAGATGCAAACATGGAATTTCTTTCACCAGTTTTTTGGTTTGCTGAACAACTTTAGTATGTTCATCAGACCAAGGTACTGGGTTTTTCTTTAGCCTATCATGCAAAGGTTTTGCAATGAGATTTATGTTTGGACAGAAATTTAAAACATAATTTAGGCTTCCCAAAAATCTTTGGAGTTGAGTTTTATCTAAAATTTTATCAGGGAATTTTTCTACAAAAATTAATGACCTAAGAAGTGAATTTTCATCTATAAAAGAAAGATTTGAGATTTAGAAACTATTAAACCATTCCTTGTTGATACCATGAAGAAAGTTTTTAAGCCTTTGAAGTATTTTTCCCAAGAGTTTGAAACAATTAAAATATCATCCATATATACTATGCGAAATTTGGAATAAGGATCGAAAATATCATTCATTAATTTTTTAATCTAAATGGCATTACTGTCCATTCATACTGACTGAAAGGAACAGTGAAAGTCATTTTATAATGATCTTTTGGTTCTATTTGAATTTGCCAAAATCCTGATCTTAAATCAAATTTTGAAAAGACTAAGGTATAATGTAAACTTGCAAAAGATCTTTTTTGTTTGGAATTGGATATCAAATCCATTTCGAAGCTTTGTTTAAAGGCTTGTAATTTATCACAAGTTTTGGTGTACCTCTTCCAATTTTTGTTGACATAGAAAGCTGCATAACTCCATAAAGACCTGGATTTTACAATTAATTTTTGTCAAGTAAATTTTGAATCTCATTTATACAATGATTCTTGAGTTCGTGATTCATTTGTATTGGTTTATCTTTAGTTGCAATTAGTTTTTTCGAGAAATAATTTTCATATTGTAAATCTTCCATGTGTTGTTATCTCTACCAAAAAGCATTTGGTAATTCCGTTTAAATTTATTTTTCAATTTGGTTTCTGAAATCTTGAATTTTTTTTTGAATGATTTTAGTTTCCAAATTCTTTTGGATTTTAGAAAAGGAAACATCTTGCTTCAAGAATTGAAGATGTTTTTGTTTTCCTTGAATTAAAATATTTAATTCAATTTTGTAAATAGAACAAGATTTTAAAAGATTTAAATTCCCTATTCTAGGTTTTTCAATAAAAGGGAAAACAATTTTATTTCCTTTAGATTTGAAAGAAATACTATCATAATTTACAGAATAGGGACTTATCATATTGATAAATGGAGTCCATAATACGATCCTAATTCCTGTTTTTTTTTCTCATTTCTATTTTTTAATGTTTTTGAAGTTTTAAATCTTGACAGATTTTTAAACCTTCCTTTTGTGTTAAACTGATCAATTTTGCATATGTTAAATGATTATATGTGATTTGATTTATTCCAAAGACTTTTTTAATCTGTTTCTAACTTTTTCTCCTAAGAGAGTTGGTAATCCTACCAAGAATTTTTCTTTCCAAAAAGGTTGATTGGAATCTTTTCTAAGTATAATTCTAGTTAGAAATGTGTTTTTACAGTTTTGGAATTCAGACAGCCTTTTACACCTAAGATTTGACAACAATTCTGCATTTTTGTCTTTTAAATAAGATGGATCTCCTATGAAGTGCAAACTAATGGTATGGATTAGTGTTGCTACTACATCTAGAATAGGGTTTCCTAACTCATCGATGATGGGAATTCCTTCCTATATTGTTTGAATAACACCTAGTATTTCTAACTATTGTTGCTGGGTAAGATGGAAATCCCACCACCCTTTTAATTGTCCTTAAAAACTTGTTATTAAAAGTTAAGCTATTGCTCTATCAGGAGTATTTGTTTGGGCTTTATATGCATTGGATTCCATAGTCATTTGTTGTAGAAGACTAAGGATGTTATACTTAGACATGCCATATATGTTCCATTCATAGAAAGTAAAGGCATTGAACTTAGACTAGGATAAAATGTTTGGTATATTTTCTATCCCTAAGTTTGGAGTGGTTACCATGGCCAATGGTGAAGGTGAACTTATTGACCAATAGAGTCTAGACAATTGCTATTTTTTGTTCTCTTCAAAGTTAGAGATTTGATCTAAGATGTTGACTTTTTTATTTTTATCTAAGGTGTCTTGTGCTACCATAGGAGTAGAAGTAGAGGATGACTATATCATAATCAAGGCTTGAGTAAATTCTAATTTACTCTCCTTAAATAATTTTTGACTAGTCTTGGATAATTGAAAAGGTTTAAAGATCGAGTTTTTTTAACATTGATTCTGAGGTTTCAATAGGGGAAACTATAGAAGTTTTTTGGTGTTCCTCTATCCTAGTTAATTGTTTAGTAATCATACTAAGAAGAGTGTTTGTAAAAGTATTCTGTTGAATAATGTTTTTAATATCTTTATCCGTATTTTCATTCGGAGTTTTGTAAGGACTAGCTTCTACTGTTTGGTTCAGATATGTTAATTTTATGTCTTAATGGAGGATGTATTGACTGTATATTTCTACCATCAAACATTTCCCATTTTGTATCCTTACTCCTAGAAGTGATATGATTAACAGTTTTTTGTTGAAATGGATATGAAATTTTTTCTTGTAAGACATAAATTTCAAAATAATTTCAAGCCAGTCAAAGAACAGAAATTGCATTTTATTTTCAAAAACAAATTCATAATATTTTTCTTGAAATTCTTTTCTTTGTTCCTAGAAAATTTTTGAATAACCATGTTTTTTTTCTAGATTTTATTTTGAATAGAAATCCTTATGTAAATATGTTTTGTCTACTTCAAATTCTTTTTCAATAACATTTAATTCATTAACAATATTTTCTATTAATACTGAAAAAGATGGTGAAGTAGGTGGTGAAATATGTTGTGATTCCTCATTTGAAAATTGTGGTCTAGTATAGACCTGGTGAGGAACAGTTGTTGAATAATCAACGTTTTCAAAAGAAGCACTTGGAATGCTTGAATAAGAAAATCTTGGTTTTTGAAAACTCTCTTCCTTATATGGAAGGTTAATTATTGAAGTAAGGTTTGAAGCTCTTCCCAAATCTATAGTACTCATGGAGGAACCAGTATTGGAATATCGACAACAGGAAGTTCTCGAGAAACTTAATTTTGCCCTTCCATCATTGTACTGAGTAATTTCTTTTAAATGAGTGTTTGGTTTAGATTTTTCAGGAGATTTTGTTTTTACAACACCTTCTAAAATCAATTTGTAAAAACAAAGATCAAACAAATTGAAAAATAACAGGAAAATTCTTACACCACCTAATTTTGTAGAACTACTTTTTTATCTAGTTCTTTTACCTCAAATTCTTTAGATCTAGGATTACAAAGATCAAACATTGTAAACAATGAAGAAATCACTATTAAAGACTTCCAAAAATCCATAAATAACTGGAAAATTCCTAAAATCAAATGAGATTAGGTATATGAGAATAGTCTTTTTCAAAAACTCATAAAACTGATTTTATAATCAAAATAGAAGAACGAGGAGTTCAAATCTCAAAACCATTTGAAACTATTCATCTTATCTCTCAAAAAACTCTACAAAAACACATAGACAGAAAATAGGAATACATTTATATAGGTCTTGTTCAAGTAGGAATAATACCTTTAACAAGAGAAGGATTAAACACCTCAATTCTCTATGTTTTAAGAGATGCAAGGTTTTTAAATTTTCACGATTCTACTATAAGCTCAATTGAGTCAACTCTTTTTCAAGGACCAATCTCTTTTGAATGCTCACCAAATATTTCTGTATCCCTAGCGGATCCAAACATCTTGAAATCTTTGGTTTTACAAATTAAAACTCATAATTATAAAATGTTGGAAGGATCAATTCTAGTGGCAATTATTTTTAGAATACATTACAAAGCAATGTCTTTTGCCTTTACATATGTAAAAAATATAACTAAAAAAGGAGAAACTTTGTTTTTACAAACTGATTTATCTAGAGCAAATATTATAGTTCCAAAAATCATCCTTTAGAAGGATATCAATCTTCCTGAAGAATGGATTCTAGAAGGTGCTGTAAAAATAAAATCTCTAGAAAAATCTAAACCAAATACTCATCTAAAGAATTTACTCAGTACAATGACAGAAGGGTAAAATTAAGTTTCTCAAGAACTTTCAGTTGTCGATATTCTGATATTGGTTCCTCCATGAGTACTATAGATTTTGGAAGAGCTTCAAACCTTCCTTCAGTAATTCACCTTCCAGATAATGAGGAGAGTTCTCAAAAACCAAGATTTTCTTGTTAAAGCATTTCAAGTGCTTTTCAAAACATTGATTATTCAACAACTATTCCTCACTAGGTCTATACTAGACCATAAGTTTCAAACGAGGAATCACAACATATTTCACCACCTACTTCACCATCTTTTTCAGCAGTAACAAAAAATATTTACTAATGAATTAAATGTTATTAAAAAATAATTTGAAGTAGACAAAACATATTTACATAAGGATTTATATTCAAAAGAAAATCTAGAAAAAAGAACATGTTTCTTCAAATATTTTCTAGAAAAAAGAAAAAGAAATTCAAGAAAAATATTATGAATTTATTTTTGAAAATAAAATGCAAATTATGTTCCTTGACTGGTTTGAAATTTATATCTTACAAGAAAAAATTTCATATCCATTTCAACAAAAAATTGTTAATCCTATCACTTATAGGAGTAAGGATACATAATGGGAAATGCCTGATGGTAGAAAAATAAAGTCAATACATCCTTCATAAGACATATAAAATTAATACATCTAAACCAAACAGTAGAAGCTAGTCCTTACAAAACTCTGAATGAAAATATGGATAAAGATATTAAAAACATTATTCAACAAAATAATTTTACAAACACTCATCTTAGTACATTTGCTAAACAATTAACTAGGATAGAGGAACACCAAAAAACTTTTGTAGTTTCCCCTATTGAAATCTCAAAATCAAAGTTAAAAAACCCGATCTTTAAACCTTTTCAGTTATCCAAGACTAGTCAACAATTATTTAAGAAGAGTAAATCAGAATTTACTCAAGCCTTGAAAGACCAATTAAATAGGATAGATTCATCCTCTACTTCTTCTTTTATGGTGGCACAAGACACCTTAGATAAAAATAAAATTGTTGGCATCATAGATCAGATCTCTGACTCTGAAGTGAACAAAAAATAGGAGTTGTCCAGTCTCCATTGGCCAAGAAAAGTTCACCTTCTCCATAGGCCATGGTAACCGTTCCAAACTTAGGGATAGAAACTAGACCAAACATTTTATCCAAATCTAAGTTCAATGCCTCTACTGTCTATGAATGAAACATAAATGGTATGTTTGAGTATAAAATCTTTAGTCTTATACAACAAATGACTATGGCATTCAATACATTTAAAACCCAAACAAATACCTCTGATAGAATCATAGCTAAACTTTTAATAACAGGTTTTTCAGGACAATTAAAAGGCTAGTGGGATTTCCATCTTACCTAGCAACAACAGTTAGAAATACTAGGTGCTAGTCAAACAATAAGGGAAGGAATTCCCATCCTTGATGAGTTAGGAAACCCTATTCAAGATGCAGTAGCAACACTAATCCATACCATTACTTTGCACTTCATAAGAAATCCATCTCATTTAAAAGACAAAAACATAGAATTGCTTTCAAACCTTAGGTGTAAAAGGCTGCCTAAATTCCAAAACTATAAATACACATTTCTAACTAGAATTATGCTTAGAGAAGATTTCAAACAACATTTTTCAAAAAAAAATTCTTGGCAGGATTACCAACTCTCTCAGGAGAAAAGGTTAGAAATAGGATTAAAGAAGTCTTTGGAATAAATCAAATCCAATATAATCATTTAACATATGGAGAATTGATCAGTTTTACACAAAAAGAAGGTTTAAAATCTGTCAAGATTTAAAATTTCAAAACATTTAAAAATGGAAATGAGAAAAAAAAAACAGGAATTAGGATCGTTTTGTAATCAATTTGAAATTCCTACAGGAAACTAAATAAAATATTGTGGAGGATTTTGTTCAAAATACCACAATAAAACTTACAAAAAATATCGTAAATAATTTTTCCCAAAACAAAATAAAGAAAATTTCTATAGGAAATCTAAACCTAGAAAAACATATAGGAAACAAAGTCCAATTAAAAAATCTTTCAGAAGTTATGACGAAAAACAAGTTATTTGCTATACATGCAACCAACCTATACATATTTCAAGATTTTATAGAATAAATAAAAGAATCCATGAACTGCAATTACAAGATGAAATAATACAAAAAATTTCATTACTTATAGTTGAAACTTCAGAAGAAGAAACTCAAATGGATTTATTCGAAGAAAATAATTCTATAAAATTTGATGAACTAGCAACCACTAGTTCATCCAAAAATGATTCTGAAGAAGATTCAAAATCACAAAAATCTATAAATATTTTAACAAAAGATCAAGAATTAATGCTTGATATTTTGAAAAAAAAAAAGATAAAAAACATCAAAAGGAAATTATAGAAAAACTCTTAAAATCTTTTGAAAATAAAACACATAAGTCTCATTCATCTTTAAACTCAACTTTAGTCAAAACAAACCCCTAAGATTTAACAAAAATCTTAGGAGAAGAAACAAAGAAAAATCCTCATGTTACTATCCAGTCACTTCAAGAAGAAATTGGAATAGTAAAAGAAGAATTAAAAGTTGTTAAACAAAAACAAAAATCGAATTCTGACCTTCTTCAATAATTGATTTTTAAAATAATAAAAAATAGTGAAACGAAAGAACATTCTTTTGAAGAAGAATAAGATGATTTTGAAAACACAAAGAATGAAATTGAAAACCTGGAATCAGTTGCAGAAGATTTCTTATTTGTTTTATGAATAGTTACCAGTAGAAAATATCTGATAAAAATAACACTTGTTTTTTCAAATACTTTCAAAATTGAAACAGTTGCTTTTTTTATACCGGTACAAATTTAAATTGCTTAAAAAATGGTATTATTTCGAATAGATTTGCTCAAGAAACTAATGAAAAGCTTTATGCAGCAAATAATTCAAAAATGATTATCAAAAGTAAAACTGAAGCCACCATAAAAAATGGTTTTGTTTCAATCAAAACTCATTTTGTATTATTAGAAAATATAAATCATAGTGTCATTTTAGGGACTCCATTTATCCATATTGTTATCCCTATTCTGTAAATTATGATAGTATTTCTTTTAAATCTAAAGGAAATAAAATTATTTTCCCTTTTATTGAAAAAACCTAGAACAAGGAATTAAATCTTTTAAAAGCTTGTTATGTTTACAAAAATGAATTAAATCTTTTAATTCAAGGAAAAAAACATCTTTAATTCTTGAGGCAAGATGTTTCCTTTTCTAGAATCTAAAATAATTTGGAAACTAAAATCATTCAACAAAAAGTTCAAGATTTCATAATCCAAATTGAAAAAGAAATTTGTTTGAAATTACCAAATGCTTTTTGGCAGAGAAAACAATACATGGTAGATTTACCATATGAAAATTATTTATTGGAAAAACTAATTCCAGCAAAAGCTAGACCAATACAAATGAATCACGAACTCAGGAATCATTGTGAAAATGAGATTCGCGATTTCTATGTAAAAAAAAATAAAAAATAGAAAGAGGTACACAAGATTTGAGATAAATTACAAGCATTTAAACAAAAATTTGAAATTGATTCGATATCCAATTCTAAATAAAAAAGATCTTTTGCAAGGTTTACATTATGCCTTAGTCCTTTCAAAATTTAATTTAAAATCAGGATTTTGGCAAATTCAAATAAAATAAAAAGATCATTATAAAATGGCTTTCACTGTTCCTTTCGGTTAGTAGGAATGGACAGTAATGCCATTTAGATTAAAAAATGCTCCCTCAGAATTTTAGAGAATAATGAATGACATTTTCACTCCTTATTCAAAATTTTTCATAGTATATATAGATGATATTTTAATTTTTTGAGACTCTTTGGAACAACACTTCAAAGACTTAAAAACTTTCTTCATGGTAGTAAGAAGGAATGGTTTAATAGTTTCTAAATCCAAAATCTCTCTTTTTTAGATGAAAATTTTCTTCTTTGGTCATAATATTACCCAAGGAACAATTACTCCAATTGAGAGATCTTTAATTTTTGTAGAAAAATTCCTTGATAAAATTTTGGATAAAACTCAACTCCAAAGATTTTTAGGAAGCCTAAATTATGTTTTAGATTTCTATCCAAACATAAATCTCATTGCAAAACCTTTGCATGATAGGCTAAACAAAAATCCAGTACCTTGGTCTAATGAACATATTAAAGTTATTCAGCAAATCAAAAAACAAGTAAAATAAATTCCATGTTTACATCTTGCTGACCCTTCAACATTTAAAATCGTAGAAACACATGCATCTAATATAGGATATGGGGGAATATTAAAACAAAAGGTCAATGGCAAAGAATGCATTGTTCAATACATATCTGCACATTGAAATGACTGTCAAAAGAATTATCCAACCATTAAAAAAGAAATTCTTTGGATTGTTATGTGCATACAAAAATTTCAAAATGATTTGCTTAATCAAAACCTTTTACTTCGCATTGATTGTATATCTGCTCAACAAATTTTGCAAAAAGATGTTCAAAACATTACATCAAAATAGATTTTTACCAGATGGCAAGCCATTCTTAGTGTACTTGATTTTGAAATCGAATTTATTCGAGGAGATAAAAAATATATTCTCGATTTCCTAACTAGAGAATTCCTTCAAAATAGGTCTTGAGTGAATATGCTAAGGAAATCTATAAAAGGAAAAGAAAAAGAGATCCAAGAAAACCCAAAAGAAACAAAGTCAAGTCTCTACTATTGTTCCTATAAAGTCTTAGACCCAAACGATTGAAGAAGATGAAGAAAAGGCCAAACAATAGGCCTAAAGGATCAAAAATTTGATCCAAACTATTCAAAAGGACCCGGCACTAAAATACTAGTTCCAAAAAGCCTTAGATGATGAAGAAGCCATAAAACCCCAGAAAGAGGAAATGTTGTAGGCACTTAAGGCTTTCTCCGAAATTGAGGCCTTAAAAGCAAAAATTACATAAAAGAAGGCCATCATAGGTAAAAATCTAAACTCCATTGCAACAATAGAGAAAGGAGAGTCTTCTACTCCAAAAACCCTTTCTTAAAATTCTTCAAAAACATTACAGGAATCATCTTGCAATTAAATTTTTGTTTCAAAAAATTCTTGTGAAGAAATTTTGAAAAATCCCTCAAAAGAGGAATTTTCACAAATAGTTTTATACCAAAATGATTCTAAATTAGTTTGTCCTAACCAAAACTACAAAAAGCATAATATTTTGTAAAATCTGAATTTCAAAATATATGGACTATTGAGGATGGTTTTCGTTTTTAAAATCCTCAACAAGCCATATCTCAAATTTTCCCAAAAGGCTGGTTGTTTAAACCTTGGAATTTAAGAAAACCCCAGCCTTATTACTTGGCAATATTGGAATCAACAAGTTCTGTGATGGTTACTCGCAACCCCAAAAACATGCCTTAAATTCTTTATTTCGCAGTCAAAATCCATAAAATCCTTTCTCCACTTGAATGGGGATCGGCATTACACACACCCAAACACTTCCTATTTAACTTTAAAACTACCTTAAACCATTGTAGGACTTTCACTTACTAGGATTACCAACAATCTTGGTATAATGAATTCCTACTCTAAAATCAAAAATTTAGCCACACTTGGCTATTTTTCTTCTTAAAAATAGACCCCTAAAAAATTCCACTCTAGTTTAACCATTGGTGGAAATTATACGGTGCTTCTACTGAAATCCTTAAACCCTCAGTTAGGAAGGTTACTAACTTTTCAAAAACAACTATAAACCATCAAAGAGGGAATGACAATTCCATCCTTTGATGCCTTTCGCCACAAAATTCTATCTACCATTTATAACAACATGGTATTTGGAATACCAACAAATGGAAGCTCAGATGGTTTTAATCCACAGGTTCCAAATCCACTAGTGGACTAAGTTTGTAGTACCGGTTAGCATAAAAAAACCTAGTGTCAAGCAATGGTTCCAAGCACAAGAACTCACCAAACTAGGCCCAAAAGTCTCTTAGTTCTTGGCCCATAAGTCCTTAGATCAGACCCAACTAGTAGTAGCAAAAACTAAGGAAGAATACTTTCAAATTATGGCCCAACTTCTACAAAGTGAGGCCTCTTCTTCTAAAGCTTCCTCGGTTCCTTCAAAAGCCTCATCTTCAGATTCTGAGCCTATTATTAACTTAGGGGATGATAATGAGGATGACTGCTTTGGTATTTTCCCTCCACCTTAATGGACTCTTATTTTAGACATGGACTCTTTTTAAGATCCATATTCTGTAATTAAGCCTGGACCAATGCTTAAACATGGCCATAAAAAAAGTAAAAGAATTGTTCAAAAGAAAATGATTAGATTCCTTTCGACAGATATCTACTCTCCATATGTAGTGTCTTCACCAACTCCAAAATGGGTCAAAAAGCTTATTCACGGATACCAATAGTGGGTCCAAGCTCCCACTAATTGATTAAAGGAAGATGCATCCACCTACAGTGGGTCCAAGCTCCCACTGATTGAGACAAAATAGATGGAAAATTCTTCTATAAAAGGAACTCTCCATCTTCATTCTATGGCAGACTCTTCTTTTAGGATCAAAACCTCAAGTTTAGAATACTAGGAAGCTCATATGTTGAGCACACCTATAATCTTGTAGCTTAGAGTATTATCTCAAGACGCCCGAGATCTGAAGGAATGTTTATTAAAGATCTACTGCAAAAAATTACTATGCACGAACACAAGGTACATTGTAGAAGAGCATGGCACCGAGTGCCCTTCGAAAACCAATAGCTTGCATGTCTATATTGCAATTGATATACATTTATGCAACGCAAATAGTATTTCTAATGCACAAGATCAACATAAGCCGCAAGTGCAGAGCATACTTATAAGTGCAACAACACTCAAACATATAATAGGGAAAAATAATCTTATAAATGAAATATAAAATTCATAAGAAAGTAAAGCTCAACACATGAGCATACTTACGTTTTTCTGAAAACAAAATAAAATTTACAAGTTTATTTTAAAGATAATACTCTAAGCTACAAGTTTATATATATATATATACATGTATGTATGTACATGTATATGTACATATATATATATATATATATATCTTATGCCTAAACCTGTTCAGCATAACAACATATATGATTCATATAACCTGACAAATAAAACTATTTAAATGTTTATGTTATTTTATGATTGGAACCCATTAACACTAGTAAAAATAGATATATACATATATCACTATAGCAATATGCCTTCATATAGTCATATATATTAACATGAGCATGTAGGCATCAACAAGTCAGTTAAATATATAATAATTAATATTCTCATTCATACTTTTGCTTTATAACCATGTTCTTATAGATTCATATTTAGTTTTGTAACATAATACTCTCATTTCTCTACCTGTTTATATTACATTGTAAGCTAAATTCTCATCATTCATTTTTATCTAAAAATGCTTACTTTTGCTTCATAATCAAATAAGATATTATTTGATAAGTATTTCCATTGAACATGTTAATTAAGTCCTTAAATATTTTAATATTGTGATTTTAAACACTCATTCATGTAGTTTTATAATATGGCTTTCTGAATTTTCCCACTATCAATTAATTTTTAACCCATACAATCTTATGCCATCACATATTAAACTTAATTAGTTATGAAAACTAAATTTTATAATAAAGACTATTTCAGAAACTATTTAGTATTACTCTAATGAGAATGTATTTTTTTACATGAAGAGAACTTTATCTTACAAATACCATGAGTTTTAACTCAGGAGAGGTTAATTTCCCTCAACTAAGTGATTACTAACTTGGGAGAGGGTAATTTCCCCTAATTAATTGAGGTTCAACTCGGTCGAGGTAAGTCTACCTTGAGAAAGAGAGGCAAAAATTGGGAATGGAAGTCTCACCTCAATCGAATGACTCTGCTCTGCCTACTATAAACTAAGACCTGCACCCTAAGTCCAATCCAAAACTAATCATGCTTGAGAATTTCTATTCATATTAAAATAAGTTTCCAACCATAACTACCTACACACTTAGACTAAACTCTATTGTAACCATCTTAAAATCTCAAATCCATCCTATTATAGAATTTAAATTCATAGAGTTTCATAAAACAGAGCCATAATTGCAATATTAAGATGAAAAACTATATTCACTCCTCTATCGAGTCTTCTTTTACTTCAATAAAACCAATTCAAACCTCAATCTCATTTATAGATGAACTCCTGGATTCCTTAAAGTATATATGAATCACCATATGGTTTTAACTTAAATTTTAATGAATCAACTTCACCATGAACCAATACAAACTTTAAAAAAATGCACATGCGTAATCAGATATCTTATTATCACTATGGTTTATAGGATATTATCTAAATCCTGTTTAAATCCAATACATGAAAACTTAATTTTAATCATGGTTCTCTTATAAAAACTTTAAAACCTCAATTACAACTCAAGAAATTCACATGCATAATAGGATTCTTTATTGTTACTATGATATTTTTATTTTTAAAAGATTATCAAATTCTTGTGCCAATTTAATTACATGCAAATCCAGATTTAAATATTATTCATATACCTGTTATTATACCCCAAAACCTTCTTCAAAACCTCTTTCTTTCCATTTATTCTTCATCCTCTTTTTCCTTTTTAGCTTTTCTCATTAAGAACATCCTTCAATTAACTCTTTAAACATGTTTGGTAATATAAATCTAAAAATGTTCATTGGAGAGGAAAGCGGCCGGTTTTGAAAGAAGAAAAAAAGATAAAGGATAATTCTAGAGAGAGAAGAGTGAGAAAGGTAAAATTTAAGATTTTCTAAAAGAAAGAGAGAGATTTTCTTTTTCTTTTTGCCATCACCAGCTCTTAACCCATATCCTTTTGAAATGTCAAATTCGAATGGAACTTTTAGTGGAAGATAAAATCTTATAAGGCTCAGCAACAAAACTGTTTTCTAATTTATTAATTAAATATGTTGTTTTTCATTTTATTGATGAGTGTTTGTAGTCTTTCAATTTATTGAAATAAAGCTAATTTTAACATTGGTAATTGCATCACCAAACAGGAGTTTGTCTTTTGAGATCATATACGATGTTAATGATTATGCAGTAGCAGAAGTTTTGGGTCAAAAGAAGGAGAAGGTCTTCCACATGATATACTATGCAAGCCACATACTCACAAGTGATCAAGTGAATTACACCATGATCAATAAGGATTTTTTGGTGTATATTCATTTGGGAAGTTTAGTTCTTATTTTTTTAGTACAAAGTTCATAATGTAGTCCGATCATGCAAATGATTAATATATCTTTGCGAAAAAGGATTCTAAACCTTGGTTGATTTGATGAGCTTTGTTATTACAATAATTTGATATTGAGGTTAAGGATAAAAAAGAGGCAGAGAATTTTATTGCTGATTGCTTGTCATGTTTGGAACACTCTCATATGGAAGAAAGGGAAACTTTTTATTTATTTCCAAATGAAAAAATTTGTGTTATTTATTCTTCTGAACTTTCAATTCCTTTGTTTGCTGATATCGCTAGTTACATTGTAGGAGGTTTTATACCCAAGAACTATTCATGGCAGCAAAAGAAAAAGTTAAAGGCAGACTCAAAGCATTATTTAAGGGATGATCATTATTTCTTCAAGTTGTGTTTAGATCAAGTACTGAGATGTTGCATTCCCGAGGAGGAGCAATTCCACATTATGAAGTCGTGACAAGGAGAAAATGTAGCACCCTTATTCTATAATCTATACATATCACTTTATCCATCTCATTACACATGTTTTACTGTGCAACATAAACATATATCAACTATATAGAGAACTGATATTCATACTTAATCCATAAGAGTGCTAAACTATGAAAACTTCACAATATACATTAGGGTCTCTTTACAAAAATATAACCACTGATAATATCTTACAAACCAGTTGTACTTTTACAAGATTTCCAACACAACATAAAACCTTTGAAATACAAAAAGGTAGACTATATACTTTATAATCTTCAAAGACTTGTGTTGGCCAGCCTGCGACAGATATCAATCCTGAGAGAAAGTCTTAGCCTTGCAACCTATACGGATGCAACACTCGTGCTAAGCTATAAAGCTTAGTGGGGAACTAAATCATGATAAACGACCACTCATAGTGATCATCAACAAGCACCCAACATGCTTCAAATGTAACAATGATTTATTTCAAGAAATGAAAGAAATTAAACATTTATATTCACTTATAGAAATCATAAAGTTCAACAGTTAAAATTTTACATGGACGTTTCATTCACCATATATAATCATACAATGTAATACATATAAAAATAAAGGACATATATATATATATAGCATTTAGCAATTAACATGCAATTTGTTTTTGTACTAGCAGTATAAATACATATGTATATTGAGCATTCTTTTAGACTTGGATTTTGTATGCAACAAAAGGAATTTCATATGTAGAATAGTAATAAGTCAACTAAGAATTTGCATGCCTTATTAAACTTTTCTTAACCTTGATAATAAAGCCTGCACTATTCTAAAGAAGCGGATATCGGGATATACGGTGGTACCCGAAGGAACAAATAAGATACCCGATGGTATTAAACGATGATCCCTTGTAGGGAAAAAACTGTATGATAAATCGATGGACCCAAATGAGGTCGAACAAATAACATGGACCCAAACGGGGTCAATCAAATAACATGGACCCAAACGGGGTCAATCAAATAACATGGACCCAAACGGGTCAATCAAATAACATGGACCGGTCAAGCGGACCCAAACGGGATCGGCTACAACCCACACGAGGGTTGTTAAAATTAACTTTAACTTTTAAACCCAAATAGGGTCACTATACTTTTAAATTTAAGTGGACCTAAATAGGTCTAAATGTTCAGAAGCAGCTGCAACGTACCCTTATAGGCATACCTATCTATCCACTTCCTAGACTCATCACTGGCAATAAAATCTGTTTACTTTATCTTTCATCTATCCATTCATATACATGTATACAAATGTATACTCTTATATAACTATATACAAGGTAAACATATACATGCTCACTATTGGGTATTACTGTTCTGTATTTGAAATCTTTTTCAATCATTAACTATTTCATATAATATGGTTGTATCTATATTATACTACTTGCTCCTGTGCATAATCATGTACAAATATATATCTTCTCTAGTGCATCAACATATATGCATAATTCATAAAACAATTTATATAATTTGCTCATGTAACTATTACATGACAAAATACTCCCTCTCTAATGCATACACTTGTGTACGTATTCTCATATAACATTGCTATTATATAATTTAATAAGATTTTCCATAATTGAGTCTATAGCACTGTAGATCTGTATTTTAGCATGCTAACATGTAACAGCACATATGCTTAATCATGTCATTTCAATTTAGGTAAAGACATAATCATACATTACACTTTAGCATATTCTTTGAGCCATTACTCTAAAATAGTTATCAAGCTTCGAAACCAACCATGTAAGATCATACATAACTACATTTATGTTTATTTGCACACTTTTATTCCACTAATCACATTACTTCTATATACAAGTAAAGTTAACATTTCCAATTATATGTATCATAGTAATTACAAGAAATCATTAGGAATCATTTATAATCATCTAGACTTTTGTATATATATCGGCCCATTAAATGACAAGTTATACTACTAAATATAGTAACTTTAGATTCAACAATATGTATATACAACTAGGTAACATGACATGTTTTCATTTTCTTGGTTCATAAACTCCATCATCAAATGAACATTCATGAGTAGCATTTTTAATATTAACTATCATGTATGTATTCATATCCACATTTGAACTCTATTGCAGGTAACACTATGTTCATGTTCATTTCATACTTCAAAGCTGTACTTATAGTATACCATTTGCACATTCATATAATCTCTTCTACTAAGTGACATTCAATCATTTTCTATCTCATAGGGCAATTACATGCTCATGCACTCATAAATATGATCATAGATTGTACATACCTGTAGTACATTCGCATCTAATAAGCTTGTTCTTGTAAGCATAATTATTAATATGTATACCTCTATCACTCATCAATCATATGCTATACATATATCAATATTTTTCCATATGGCACATACATTTAACTTTCATCATGAACTTATACTTGAACATATGATCTTTAGGCAACACATCATATCACAATCATATTATCATACACATATATGATTAACAATAATTTCATAATTATTCATAGAGCTATAACTTAACTATTAATGCACAATTTCCATGATGCATAAGTATACATTCATAGACAATTTTCAATGTAAAAGATACAATTATGCAAATCCATATATATATATATCCTTTGATACAAATTTATATACACATGAGTCTATAGCTCTCGTATACTTGCATTCAAGGCCTATTTTGTTCAGTTATATGTGTAACACATGAGGGTAACCTAATATAATGATAAAGGGAAATAAAAAGCAAAGTTATGGGCAAAAATCACATACGAATTTTCACCCTGTTCCCAAAATATTGCAAATTACTTAACAAACTATTTTTTTACTTCGTTTTTGACACACTAAAAGGCATTTGTAGAAAATGTTGTCTTCACAAAAGTTGTAGATATGCATTTCTTGTTTATATAACATCAAACCACATCTCAATATCTGTTATAAATTGAGAGATATCGTCCAAATACTGAAGACTGTTCATGAGCAAAAGACTGCACACTTATCCGATTTACAAGCTAAGTTATGACCCATTTAGAGACCAAATTAGAATGTAATTTCTTCTTATGAAATATTTTTATGTAAGTCTAGTTTAATACCCAATTGTAATCATCTAATTATCGTTTCTCAAACTCAAGATATTACATAAATAATACAGCTAGGTCCAGTGAACCCAAACCCAAAATTTTCAAACTCATATGCATGACTATTTAAACATCAAAGATTGATGTTTTATTTCAAGTTACTCATCAAATATAATTTCATACATTGTATTTTAACATTTATATATTAACATCACTTTAAAATAAACTCAAATCAAGCTTTTAACAATTTGATTTATCCTAACTATATCAATTAACACATGCAAGAGGTAAATCTCTACATCTCCTCTTTTAACTATAACACTATATCAAAATGCATCCATATCATATTATAATCACATATTTCTCGCAAATAAAAACACATGCTTGAAAATTAAGCTCCCAAACCTGGACATGCAATTCAAATCTTCTTTAAATTCTCCTTTCACTCTTAGTCCTTTGCAAGCCCTTTTTCTTTGTCTCTTCTACCTTCTTTTTATCCTTTGCATCAATTCATTCATTCAACAACAATCTTCCAACATTTATCTTAATCCATCATCAATCAAAATAAGAAAGAGATGAAGATGAAGAGATGAACTATCAAGTTAAAATATTTACCTTATAGTTTTATACTAATGATCTAGATTGAATAACATGCAAGTATTTCCTCTTCAAGAAGACCTTGAGAAATCATCTATGGCTTTAAGAAATGAGAAGGAGAAAGTAAATTTCTGTAACTCTCTCTAGAATTTCGTCCACCACCATCTCTTATTAAGTTTCTCTTTCATTCCACTAGCAAAAAGATTATTTATAATTGAAACACCCTAAACCACATCTTTACTATAAATAATACAATCTACGTCATTTTATCCAAATAATCATATAACTAATATACTAATCAGGATTCTCACATCTTTCCTGTACATTTAAATTTGAATAAGCATATTGACTTCATATGCAATCCCAATATCTTAATAATTATACTATATCATCATACTTTAGCCATTTTTCTTTCATGTGTAGCATTCGGCATTTCAGCACATTTATATAGAGTATTATAGCTTCTAAATGCATGCATAAACCAACATTCTCACTATGAGCTTATTACAAACTTCATTTCCATATAACTTAAATATACATATATTACAACCCTTATACATATTAAACATGTAAGGAACTAAACAAGATTTATCAAAAGTTTCCTACATCCACTTCTATAGACTAGTGTTGGCCTGTCCTGATGCAGAAATAGTTCCTGTGCAAAAGCCTTGACTACCAAAAACCTACACGGATCAAAATAACCCGTGCTAAGCTATACAGCTTAGTGGGGATTCTAAACATGAAAGACAACCACTCACAATGGTCGTCAAAAATATAGGACATATAAAACAATTGAATAATAATAATATTTACAAGTCAGGAAAAAGTAAGAGATAGCATACTTGAATACATACAATTCATGATGAGATCTGTATATAATGTAAATAGATACCAATACATGCTTATGCAACCGCTGTTAAACAAGATAAATCATATATCAGATGCATAGTTCATATGGTAATTAACTGTGAAACATTAATGCTTTACTTTAGCCTGCTTAGGTTCTAAGAGTTGATAACGGGATCGGTGGATACCCGAGAGTATCAACGGTAAATATCCGAAGATATCAAAACTATGGACCCAATCAGGGCCAACTATACTGTGGACCGGTCAAGGACCCAAAAGGGTCAAGCAACAACCCAAATGAGTTGTACAAGATCCAGCAGGATCAACTATACTGTGGACCTAAAAAGGTCGACTGTGGCAGCTGCAATTCCCTATAGGCGCCTATCTATCCACATCCGAACTCTATCGCAGGCAATACTTTTTTCATGCTCATACACTCATATACATAATTATATCATAAACTTGATCATATTCTCATTCAGCATCTCACATATTCATAGTCATGCTAAAACATCATCTATCTCATAGGGCAAATACATGCTCGTACACTCATAAACATAATTATAAATATACATACCTGTAGGTACATTCGCATATAGTAGGCTTATTCTTATAAGCATGTTTATCTATATATATGCCTTTATCATCATTCAACTCATGTGCACTTTCATATCATAGGATTACATATGTGTACATCAATTTGGCATATAACAATCATGTACAAGTCTAATTATATGTATAAGTTAGATATTTTCATCACTAATATTTATTTATGTACACATACGAATGTATATATATGCCTATAAATCCTTCATTTATAGTCATATTACATGCTCTATCCAATTTATTTTACAATCACATAAACAAATTTTTATTTCAATTAATTAAAAGTCATAGAATAAAATATCACAAAAATCTGCACAGGGCAGCATTCTGGACTCGATTTGTGAGCCAATTTTGAAATTGAAGATGTCATTTATAGGAAAAATGTTCTTCTACAATCTTATTCCCCTATGTGTCTAGTTTCCAGAAAATCAAAATTAATCTTAATATCGGGTCTATAGCTTGATTTATTTGAAAAATACTATAGGCTGTTCATAGAACCAAAACAGTGGGGGCTGTCACTTACAAAACTTCATAGCATAAAATCAAGAGGGATGTAGACCAAAATTTCTTCATCAAAAACGTACTCCTAGGTATATAGTTTACTCAGAATTTTACAGAATAATATTTTGACTTCTCTACTATTACTTATGCCCAAAGTACCAACATCTGTACCTTAACAGTCCAAACAGATTCAACGAATTTAATGCTAATTATTTGAAATACATAGAAATAAAATTAGGCATTACTTACTCCATATAAAATGTGTATTTATGAGTCTATTTTGCACAGAAATTAATTTCATGTCATTCTGATCGTTGTACATACACATATCTCAATTATTCCCCAACCTGGTCCAGAATCCAAATTTAAAAGTTCTCCTAAATTCAATAAATAATAAAAAATATCTAGAGGCAGAATTGAAGGTAGGTTCCTTCTTCAATTTTGTAGGAAAATGTCTTATATAACTACAGAAATTTGATTTGTTACAATTAGAGGTCTCTATTACAAATTACACTAAATTTTCAGTCAATAGGTCAGAATTTTCATCTCATCTCTTCATGCACATTTCATACATTGAACTCTCTTTTAATTACTACAAATTCAATTTAATCACAACAAGTTCCAGCAACCATATTCACATGCAACAACCAAATTCACAAGCATTAAGGTAGGCCTAATCCCATACCTTGGCCTAACTTTACTTTAACCAATTAATTTTCAGCAATTCCTTTCCCTTTATCCTTTCTATCTCCTCCTCCTTTAACTACAACACAAATCATCTCCAACCATTATTTCCAGCAACCAAACCCATCTGAAATCCACATAAGGAAAAGAAGAAGAAGAAGAAGATAAAGATATCCAAAATTTAAACCATACCTTTATAATCTATATCAAAATCTTCTTGAATAATTATGATGCATGAAGTTTTCTTTAAGATTTCCTTAGAGATATTGATTAAGCAAGTTTAAGGAATAAGGAAACTCTCCCTCTTCATCAACTCAGCCGACCATCACTCACCACCATCTCCATTTTCTCTTTCCATCCACTAGATTAACTTATTTATAATGCTATGGTAAATGTCCCCTTTAGTCCTTCAAGATTTTGCATGTCACATTAATAACATCCAATTCTTTGCATGTCACAAATTATACCCCACCATTTAATTAATTCTTAATTTAACCTCATCATTTAACCTCTTTCTTACATTAGCCTCTCCATTGTTCTCAAATTCTCAATTGACCCCATTAAAATGTCATAATTACCAATTTACCCCATATCAATAATTATACTCCAATTAAATCCTTAATTCAAATTACATCACACTAATCAATTTATTTTCCATGCCATTAAAATAATAAAAACGTCATTTATCCCTTAACAAATTATTTATACGAATTTCTCATTAAATTCTTAATCTTAATCAATTAAACTCCTCTCAAAACATGAAATTTAATTAGGGTCATGTAAGGGATCTCGCAATAATGGTTAGGAAAATTCCCTTTTTGGTCCCTCAACAAGTTGCATGTCCTATAATTAACCCACACCCTTTTGCATGTTATAAAGTGATCCCTTTATTTCTTGCATGCTATAAATTAACCTATTCATTTATTCTTTCTCTTAAATTAACCTCTCAATTATTCATTTATTCACATTTGCCCCTAAAGATGCCGTAATTATAAATTTACCCCAAATTAATACTTTTTACTTCAATTACACCTTTGAATATTATTAAACCAACAATAATAATTTAATTATGACCTTATAAAATTCATACCTTATAATTTACACATTTATCACATAATTATTGATAACTTAATAACATTTTTGCCCAAATCAATATCTTAACTCTTAATAATTCATCTAATAATACTCAATTAGACTTTAATAACATGTAATTGTCCTTGAATTCTACTAGGGCCTATTTTGGGTCCTTACAGGAAAAGTATGTATGAGGTAATCGTAGACTAAATTGAATGGTAGTAAAATTTTGCAGTTAGCTTATAAGGAGAAAAACAAGTGCTTGCATGATAAGAAATTGCTCTATAAGGAATTTATACTGAGCATATTAGTTTTTCTTTACAATAGTTAGCTGCATTTATTTCCTAAAAAATTAAAATCCAGATTGCTTGGATCATATGAACTGGTAGACAGTATTGATTTTGGAACAGTGAAGGTGAGGAATGTAAAGGATGGTTGGGAGTCTAATGTCAATGAGCATAATCTTAAGCCTTACAATACTTCACAAATCGAGGTTGCTAAGGCAACTTTGGTTTTTCATGACAAGTATGGCAATTCCACAAGTCTAGTTGAAGACATTAAAATTTCAAACTATTATCTCTACTCTTTTCTTGATTTGATTTTCATAGGTTTATATAGCTCAATTTGTATTTTTTGTGTTTTTGGTTCAATGTGTTAGAGTTTTCAGGTGTGAGTGTCTTCAATTGTTTGGTTGAAATGTGATTTTTGAATTGAAGAGTAATTTAATTCTTAATTTAGGTCAATTGGTGTTTTTGGTGTGTTTGGGTTCGGTGTGTTTTTATGGTGCATTTCATGAGTCTTTCTAGTGTTAAAGTGCTTAATTTTATATTGCGAATATGGGATTTAAAATGAGAAGAAAAATAGTGTTTTTTCTATTTAACCGTTACTCTTCCTTACTTTTTATCTTCTTTCATTTTCTCTCATCCTTCGCCTTTTTTTCCTCTCTAGTACTCTTCAACCAGGTAAGTGTTTCTTCTCATTTCTCTGACATTTATAAGCATTTATATTTTCTATTCTACCTTTATTACTACTATGCCATTTGTTTATGATTAATTAGGGTTAAATGTGGCATATTTTCTTTTTATTTTTATGATGATTTGAGATATTGCTATATCAATTTTTTGATTTATATGCTTAAAATTTGTGTTGTTATCATTTGGGCATATTTATTGTATAAATTGGTATACATGTAGGCTTAATCAATTATGCCTACCAACTATTCAACAAAATGCCACACTAACATTTAACATGTAATTTTTTCATTTTTCCTCAAATTATCTTACTTTAATTATGTTATTGGCCCTAGTTATCACTACTTTTCTATGTTGATACAAATCTAATCGGTGCTTATTTATACAATGCAATGGTTAAACATTAACATGGAGAATGCTTGCCCTATTATCCCTTAATGGTGTTTTTACTTGTGCCTGAATTACACTATGTTATTATTTTTGTCATGTATGTAAAAATAATGCATCCAAGGTGCTTATATTCGACTTCCACACTGGACCATTAATTTTGTGATTTATTGGCATTCATTCTAGATTTTTTGCTTTAGCATTGACTTAATTATTTTGCTGGTAGACATTATGCTTTCATTTTTTTCTCATTTTGATTGAGCCCTATTTTACTATTTAAATGCTAATTTTGTCTTTTTTATAGTCACTCCCAAATGTGCAAGAAATGAGACAGTGTGTAGTTCTTGAAGCTTTCAAATGCCTAGCCACATGGATACTAGTTTGCACAAAATGTAAAAGTACTTTTAAGAGCTTGAATATGTGCAACCCTTAACTTGAATGACATTTATCTAAGCACTATAAATGGTAATATGAAGGCGTGGGTAAACAAGATGATTGCAAATATTGGATGGATAATGTTTTTAACAAAATAGAAGACGTTTACTCGGAGATTGCAAGGGATTTTCTCACTACATTTTAGTTCACATTCAAGTTCGATGAGGATGATAATGGTATTGTGAGATTTTAATTGCATAGGAAGAAGTACAAGATCACCTTTAGGGAATTTATAGAGTACTTAGGATTCTCATTTTATGGTGTGCGAGAGCTTTCAGATGCCACACCTCAGCATAATTTGGATATAGTTAGAGATGGCATTGAGCCTGCCATGTATATGGCCAAGTAGACAAAAGCCCACAATCTTAAAAACCATACGTGTTGGATCCTTTACAAATTTTTTGCTTTATCCTTCTTTAGGAACATTAAGGGTGCATGTAAAGTGAACTCTTCTAAGGTGTTCATTATTTGGTGTATGTTAAAAGGTTAAATCTCAATAGAGCCTATTATTCATGGAGAAAATTTGGGGACCTCCAACAAAGGCAGAGAATAATAACTAAGATTTCATTGGGGGGAATAGTCACATTGTTAGCCGGGGCATTACATCATGAGTCACTCAGTACATCACTTGGTGTAGTGGCATATATGGACTACAAAATGTTCAGGAACATGAAAATCTTAAAGGACAATTAAAGTTTTATCATCGTTGGATAACAAGGGAAGAATAAATTGATGAGGTTACTAAAAGGCATAGACGATTTCCCCGAGCTGCACTAGCTAACACATCTAATGAAAACAATCAGGAGAAGAAGCCAAATGAGGCTACTATACCAACACTTATTCGCCATTTGACACCACAGATGGTGGACTTTCTTAATAGAGCTCAGGTAGCTTGGACATGCAAAAGGCACACTTAGAATCAATAAAACATCACCTATACAGCATATGTCTTAATCGGAAGCATTTCATCAAGCATGTTTAGGAGCAATTTTCAGCACTGCCTCAGTAAGCTAAGACTGATACCTTCTTATCAAGGATAGCAAGACTTATTAGAAGGGTTGGATCAAAATTAAGCCTCCGTGGAGATTGATTTTGAAAAATTTTTGGACAAGCAATTCTAACACAATTTTCTAATGATTTGTCACTATTTTTGTTTCTATTGTTTTTGTTTATTTTTTATTTTTATTTGTATTTTAAATGCACTCGATAGTACTTTAATTGCCTTAAATTATGTAATATTTTGTTTTATTTATGTTTAGTTAAGTTAGTCATTTTTTTATGCTTTGTATTTCTATTTCTAATTTTATCTTATTATACTTTGTTTTATTCTTTAATTCAATTTATTACTTTTTAGTTGTTTCAGTTTGTTTTAAGTTAGTATGTTAGTTGTGTAGGCTATATTTTGGTAGATCATTTGGTGTAAATTTAGTCTAGTCCACCTTAGTTATTTTTAAATTTTGAACTTTTTTTAAATTCAACTAAGATCTTTTAGTGTTCAAGATTTTGGTTAGCACTAAAATAGTTATGTTGTTTGATGCAATTTCATCCAATTTAGCATTTTATTTGAGTATATTTGTTATTTTCCAATAAGTGTACACAAAAGACCTATTTTTAAATTTAAGAAAAACCAATGTATGAAAGTAGTCAAGTTATGAATTCTAGATTGCTAAAATCTTCATCATCACCCATCAAAGTAATATAACAAATTGAACAAGTTTAGGATATGATTTAGAAAATTTTCTTATTTAGTCACTTTAAAAGACCTTTATCCTACCCTTGATGCAATTCAACCCTTGTTAGCTCCTTTAAGCCTAAGAGGTATGCTTAATGCATGCCATGATTACTTTTATTGTTATATATAATTTAATACCTTATAGCCTAAAAGCCTTTATCTCTCTTTTTTAAGATGTGGCCACTCTGGGAATGGGTAGGATTATCATTAAAAGGTATCTAAATGGGTGTAGAATGAATTTAGGAATCTAAATAAGGATGTTTTCAAGCTTGTTATTACAAATTTAGGACTGTACCACTATTTTAAAATGGAATTGTTGAGTACTCCTTAGTTACTATTTCAAGGAAAAAGTTAGCTTCACAAAATACAAGTTTCTTATATATATATATATATATATAATTTGCAATTTAGAAAGCTAGCATTGTATAATAAAGTTTAAGTGTGGGGTATAATCAACATAGAGGAAAAGGGCTTAAAACTATCAAACTGATTGAGTTTTTAGAAGTAAAGGAAAATATCATAAAGCTTCCCTCTTTTTTGCTTCATAGACTTATTTGTTCTACATTTCGAGCAATCGATTATGACAATTTTAGTGAGAATTAGTGTGGGTAGAGTCTTAATTATAGAAGAAAGTTGGTGTATTCAAGTAGTGAGTGGCATTCTTATCTTGCTTATTTTTATCTTTTGTTCATTGGCCTTTGCCTTAAACCAGTGTTATAATTGGCTTAAATACCTGATGATCCTTCCATGGTTTCAGTTGTTTAGCGGAGACGACCATAGTGGTTCGATGCTAAATGAGAGATCTATAACATCTCTTAAGTTTTAAGTGTGAAACTGCATGTTCACTTCGATGTACATTAATTCTTATACTTGGTTACTAGATTATATTGGAGTTTTAGTTTTAAAAATGATTAAAATGTTCTAATCTTACACATGCACATGAAAACTTTCAAGTATCTTCTTGTTTGACTCTTTCTTGGTTAGGTTATCATCAACTGCTGCTGTTAATTGTTAATCTTAGTCTTGAATTGCATGATTCTAGGTTAGAGTTTAGAGAATTTGAAATGAAGTTTTATTCAAGTTTGCTTAAAGGCAAGCAAAAGCTAAGTGTAGGGTATTGATATCTCTAAATTATGCTTATGTTTTTGTGCATTTTGAGTGTGTTTTGGAGTTCACTTAGTGTGAATATTTTGTGTTTTATGTTTAACTTGTGTGTTTTGAAATGATGGAGTTTGGAGTTAATTTGTGTTATTTATGCAAATTTGAAGATTAATATTTAGAGATTATCCTAGCTTAGATGGAAAGTGTCGTAATCAGCTCATTTTAGGAATTTAAAAGTAGTCCAAAAGCTTTAGACTCGATTGAGCTGGAATGTGTCTCGATTGGGTGACTTATAATTATTGAAGGCAGAAGCTATTGACTCGACTAAGACAACAAGGGTCTCCACCTGGTTACTTTACAACTTTGCACAATTTTGGAAGTTATTTAGTAGATGTGGGATACCTGGATGCGGTAGGACTTCATACTTTTATGAATTTTTATTGAATTCTCATTAGTCATCATTAGTTAGTCTATTTTTATGTCATGTTTCAGTTAAGTTTTCATTCAAACACAATTTCTTAGTTTTTAGAGATCTATACTTAGGGTTATTTTCAAGCTTTTTCTTCTGGTTTTTCAAGAGCTATTGATCAAAGTCATAGTTCAATCCATGAGTATAGTATCTAGTTTTGTATTTGTTTATTCAATTTTGATTATGAATAGTGACTAGATTTGTTCTTTTGTTGAGAGATTCTTGAATCCTTGTTTTTCTACTGTTATGACTCTTTATTGAGCTTAAATTCAGTGCAAGTTTTGTTATATCGTCATTCCTTTACTCATCTATATTCTTGATTATATTTAGATTCATGTTTGATTTTATCAAATAGATGATTAAATTTGAATATGAATATTGATCAATGATATGCATACCTTTTTTCTAATATGCTTATGTTTAATATGTTATTATATGCCAAAAATTGAGACAATGATCATAAGTACTAATAGGTTAAAGAATTTGAATTATGAATAGATTAAGGTTAGATTTTTCGAAAGGAGATTTAAAATGAAATCTAGGAATTTAAAACTAGGATTTATGCTAGTTATTAGATTGTTATTAATCATTGAGTCTAATTTTCTAAAATGGTGTTCTGAATAAGAGGCTTAAATTTAGTTCATTTTTCCATAACAAACTTGTATTATTTTGAATAGAGTCTATTTCAATAGGGAGCTAGGATGATAGTTCCCTTAGCAAAAGTTTTGTAGCAATTGGTTTTTTTTATCATCAAATTGGTTAATTTTGGATTTAATTAATTCTAGGTTTTACTTTATATTTCCAATTACTTAGTTGCTTAATTCATTTAGAAATTAATAATCACCATAAAAACTTGGGAATTCTTTCACATAATCTTTACTTCAAAAATTTAACTCAATCCATTGGGTACAATATTTGAGGATCTTAAACTATTATCTTATATTACTATTTGATCTAGTACACTTGCTAGATACCAGTGAATAAAAGTGAATGCAATAAAATGATTAAGTGAAGTTTAGATCCAATTTGCAACTAAATAAAATTGGAAAATAAGAACCAATAGGAGCATGACACTTGGACTTCTATAAGAAGTAAAGATAAATATGAATTAAAGAGAAGGAGTAGGTGTAGACACTAGGTTCTGAGGTAGCTTCTAATCAGGATTACCCAATGAGGAAGATGTTTCTTGTAAAAAGAAAAGGAATGGAAGTGTTTGGCTCTCCCTGGATTCTTAATGTTTTAAAAATAATTTATTTCATTCTTCGTCCTTTGCTTATTTCAAAAATAGGCAAAATGAGGAAAAATTATTTCAGGAATTTTGAGTGGTCTAAAAATATTTAGCCTTATCTTAGCCTACATACCTCTTAATTTGATGATTCTAAATCTATATGAATCTTAAGACTTAGAACTACAACTTTCATGTAGAAACTTAAACTTATTTCAATCTTTAAAATCCTCAAAATTAGGCTTGAATCTTAAGACTTAGAACTACAAATTTCATGGAGAATCTTCACCTAAACTGGATCCAAGTGAGTATGACCTGATTCTGAATCCATTATTCCCAATAAATTTTCAAATTCAAAACATCAATTTTATCCCTAAAAGTTCCCTAGGAGAAGTCATTAGCTTTTTTGCCATAAATCCCAATCTGCAAATCTAAATTTAGTGATTCTTGATTCATTTGAAGACGTAGGGGAACAAATGTTAAGAAGACACCTTGCCCAAAAAATGACATTTTCAAACCCAAAAATGGATACATATTTTGGATTAGGGTGTCAGTTGGTTGAGAAAAGGGTGTGACTTGCCTATGACTCACCCATAACTCACTGAGTCGTGCCCTAAGTGAGTGCCAACCACAATTGGGCCGAGTACCAGCCATAAAGTGAGTGCCGACCGTGACTCACTTGCCAATCCAATTTCTTCCCTTTTTTTCACCTAAAATGGATAAATATAATGGAATATTTTTCTTGTCAAATCTTATCCAACATTAGGTAGTGATATTTGCCTATAAATATGCATTTTTATACCAATTAAACGGGGCTCTCTTTCTCTTTTTTTCTTTCTTCTCTCTTTCTCTCTCATTTTCTCTCTCGAAATTTACTCTCTATAACTTAAAAAAAGAATAAACAAAAATGGAAAAAGCCATAAACACACTAAATTTCTTGTTCTTCAAGAAACAAATCTGAGGGTAATATTCATGAGCCCTTACTCTCTTAATCTGGTGCTTGTAATTTAATTCATATACTATAAATATCCACTTTTTATGTTTATTCTTCAGTTTTCCTTATTCTTAAATTTCTTATTTTCTAGCTTGTAACTAGTTTATTTCTTAAGTTTTGAGTTATTTTTAATCATCAATCCATAAAAAACCAATTAAAACATGTAATAAATTTGATTAACCAAAATATGGATCTTCATTGTTCATCATCCTCTTCGAGTAGCCATGAAATTCGTTTTCTTGGTTTGTGATTTAAACCTTTTAACTTCAATATTTAATGATTTTATATCTTGTTTTGATGGTATAAATTGAGAAATGGATGACTTAAATGGATATGTGAAAATTGAATTATTTTGAGATTAAAAACCTGTATTTTTCAATGAATAAATTGAGTTGCACCCGCTAAGTTGGGCATATGTTGGCGGCACTCACTTTTAATTCATGTATGATTTTGGCCACTTTTGGTCAATCACATTCATGAGTTAAATGAACCTTTATCTGATCTTGAGTCCTAAAAGCGAACTTTCGAGAACAAGTCAAATACTAAACAAGGGTTTGACGTACGTCACAATAGGGGATGGGACTCTTTAGCTAGAAATACAGCTTTCTCTCTTCCTTAACACACAAATATTCACACAAATTGGACTCTAAGAAGAATTAGAGAAGAAAATCAAGATTTAATGCAATTTAAAAGAACAAGTTGTTGATCAAGCTAAAGTTAAAGAAAAAGAGAATGTATGAAGTGAAAAAGTGATTTTGATCATCTCTAAGGTATGGGAGTTTTTTTAATGATATGTGTGTGTTTGATTTGATTGCTGGTATATATGTTTAAATACTTAAATGATATGTGGATGAGTGTTAAAGGTGAAAATATGCATAAGTAAAGAAGTTTTTGAGAGACGGGAGTTAGATGGTGAAATTGGGTGTAAGATCCAAGTGACCTATAGACAGTGTTTTGTTTATAATTAGAGTTAGAGAGCTCCAATTGAAGTTATTCCAAAGGGAGATTAAAATAGACACTAGACCTCAATTTTGTATGAGGAGTTTGAATTCTAGTTTTGTGACACCCTTACACAATAACTATCACAATGTAATTTAGAGGTTATCCTTGTACAATATACATACAAAATCAAATCCTACATATACATGCAACATACAAAAATACAAAATTATCTCCTTCATTGCACGACTTTGTTATTGTCCAGTGCCTATCCCTTCAAACTCCTGTCTACATTCTTCAAACACACAACTAATAAATTCCACACACATTTTTACATATAAATAAAATATTTATTTTTAATTGACTCGCACTCATTGTCTTAATTCCTCTTCATTTCTTTTTTTTCCTTAAATGCCTTTATATATATATATATATATAATTTTACTTATGTTTTTATTGACTTATTCACTTTTATTGATCTTCTACTAAACCTTATTTCTTAAATTTTTTTTCTTTTTAATTTCAATTAGCTATCCTCATTCATTTTCCTTGTATTAGGCTATCAATTTATTTCTAATATCTACATATCATTGTTTAATCATCAACTTGTCTTTATGTAATCGTTTTAATAGCATATTTACTTACGACTAGTTGTTTTTAAGTTTCATACTTAGATTATGATTTATCTCAAACTTTCTTATTTTGGTCCACAATTACATCACAGAACTTTAGTCAATTATGCCTTATTTAGCTTGGTTTTCACTAATTTATTTTACTATCATTCTTTGTCCCATTTTGCCCCAGCTAGATAAGCCTATTGTCTCTAGTGCACTTGCTATCTTAAATTGCTCCACATTCTACCCATCTGGTCTGGTTACTATTAATATTATTTTATATCGGTTAGTCATTAAAATATCTTTGATGTCAATCTTTAATTTAAATCCCATAATTATACTATTTATTCACATTTTATATTTTACTTCGCATTTAATAACTTATATCATTTATACTTTACTATATTTACACTATTAACTTCAGCTGAGTATTGGATTCATCAATACTAAGTTATTCCACCAATTGTTCATGCATGCAATAATTATTTATTATTATAATAATTGTATTATTGTTAAATTCCCAAATTATTTTCAAAATACTTTATCTTATTTCTATATTATATTATATTACATTTTTTATATTATAATACTTTAAATTCTACATTACAGTTTCCATATTCCGCTAACTATCTGCTTAATCAAATATAAACTTTTATCTTTTTTATTGCATTTATTTATATTAAAATTTTTCATCCATTTTCTTTCTCGAAGGTAATTAGTTCTTTGTCAAATTACTATGTAGTTCCTTTAATTTCACATTTTCACACTAAATTTTACAATTTTCACTATCATTCTTATTTCTAAGTGAAATTTACATTTTTACCCCTAATGATCTTATCTTTTGTCAAAATTACATTTAAGTCCCTATATATTGTCAAAATTACATTTAAGTCATTAAAGTTTTATATTTTTCCATAATTACCATTTTATCCCCAATTTCTCCTATTTAAGCATATTTTATTATTCTTTTATATTTTCAATGCCTAGGTTGCATTTTCTTTAATTTAGCCCTTAAATCAATTCCTTTTTGTCAAAATTACAATTTAATCCCTATTTTTATAACTTTAACTTATTTAAAATTTTGCCCTTTTACCTTCCCAACTATATTTCTCACTGTCCTTTTTACCCTTTAAGTATTTTATATGTCAAAATTCCTCTTTTGGTCCCTAACTTTTAATTTCCTTCCATTTTCCATCCTTATATTCTAAATTTCTCATTGAAATATTCAAATTAATTCTATAATCCCTCTTATTACTTATTTCCATCTTTTACTCACTTATTTCACAATTTAGATGAAAATTTCATTTTAGTATATAAACATTCATTTTATCAAGTATCTCACTAATTACTATACTAATTTACCTTTTTTCTCCTTCTTATATCTTTTATTTTATTTTTATCCTTCAAATTACATTTTGATCCTTATGATTTCCTTATATAGTGTCAAATTATCATTAAGTCCCTATTGACTTTATTTTCTTATATTTTCATCCTTTTTACCATTTTACTCCCTTTTAACCATATTTTCATCTTTT
Organism: Excoecaria agallocha; assembly: GCA_037975025.1. Lineage (NCBI taxonomy): Eukaryota > Viridiplantae > Streptophyta > Magnoliopsida > Malpighiales > Euphorbiaceae > Excoecaria > Excoecaria agallocha. The sequence continues at coordinate 21,332,947 of CM075808.1, read as the reverse complement.
ATTACATTTATACCGTACACAATCATTAATCCACATGTTAATTCACTATTTATAGTTAATTTACTTATTTGGCCTTTTTTTTTGCTTGATTTATGTTATTACCATTTTTCACTATTTCTTTACATATTTACCTTTTTTTCGTTAATAATTTACATATTTTATGTTTTTTCACCATACATTGTTAATCAATTTCATATTTTGCCCCTAGTAAGGAAATGCTCGAGATAGATACATGGGTCATAGTCTCCATAGGTCTAAAATAAGCTGGAGTGACCACATAGAGTGATTTACAACTTCAGTATATGTTGAAGGATCACATAGAGTGATCAACACCTTAACAGACAATCTAAGGTACTTTATGACGAGATAGGTCAATGAAATGTTATATTTTATTATGTTTGCATAATAATGCAACCGTTATGATATGAATGAAAGAAATTTGATGCAACTATGTGATCATATGATAGCATCCATATATACTGGATCATATAGCTCAATATGTAAATATGATTAGAATGATATGCATTCTTTTATGAAATGAGGCTTTTAGCCAAATGATGTACTAAGTAAAGAATAATATGTTAAACCAAAGACGTTCTTAAAGTGGTTAATCCTATGGGTCTTAGTTCAGTTGTGGATTAGATAGGCATGCCTAAAGGGATATAGTTGCAGCTGCCATAGTTGACCCCGTTTGGGTCTTGTTCCTTAATGGAACCATCGTTCAGCCCTTTTGGGTCCATAGTTTGTTCCTTACTGGAACCATTGTTTGACCTCATTTGGGTCCATTGTTTGATATCTTCGAATATCCATAGTTTGATACCATCGGGGATCCATTGCTCCTGTTATCTACCATTGGAACTAGTGTTTAGGCAGGCTATTAAAGATGATAAAAATGTACACAAGATAAAGTAAAACATGCATTAACTGCCTCACTTATTTAACGTAAGCATGATGAATGGCCTATTATATTGCTTATCATGATTTCTTTTAGCTATAAACCATTTTAATGATTAAAGATTAAGAAAGAGTTTGAAATAAAGGAATTCATGTATTAATTGTTTTTCCTATATAATGGGAGCATGATGTGTGGCTTATTATATTTCTTTATCATAATTCTTTTTTCTATAAATCGTTTATATGAAAGTAAATTATTGGAATGTATACCTATGAGATTCACTTTGCCATGCTATGATGGAATGCGTGCAATGTTATAATAAGAGCTAGTTGTGCTAACATACCCCATTGGGTCCCATATGCTTTCATAATCATGAAATCTATACATATGACATATCCACTATATAATTACATGCAAGACCAGTTAGACACTACATATCAAAGTTACACATGCTTGTGCATAACAATAATTCATGCATAAGCAAGGCCAGTGTAGGATATAATGTGATGTTTTGTGACATTTAGTTGCCACGATAAGATAACATTAAGAAGTACATGAATATGAAGAGAGGTTATAAACTATAAATGTATTCTATAATTATGATTGCATGATATATGAGAAGTAAGTTATGCTTGATAGTATCTATTATAGGTGCTACTAGTGGAATGCACTTCTTGTGCTTTGAATAAACACTGAATTGTATAGGACTGAAGTTTACCTCATCGGTAATCAATGTCAGGAGTCAATAATGAAAGGATTATGAAGCAAATGAATGATGCTAGAGTAAAAAGAAAGAATTAAGATGTTAATAATATAATGAAAGGTTTTGAAGAACTAAACAAGTTCATGAATTGATTTAGGTTGGTAAGAATAATAAAGTTAGTTAAGGTTGGACACTCCTCCGTAGTGCTATGATAATGATTAATATCATAAGTTTATATGTTTCCATAATTATAAAAGTTGTGTTGATTTTATGATAACAATTATGAATTATCCATAAAATTTTGGTTCCCCGCTAAGCTTATATTATAGCTTAGCACGAGTTTATTTATCCGTGTAGGTTTTAGGATAAGCTCTAGAGGATCAGGCATGATGTAGTTGCCTTGAGGATTTCAGGATACTTGAAGGCCATTAATGTTACGATTATTTATTTATAAGTTTATTTTATTTATTGTGGCATGTATTCATGGCCTGTGCTATTATTATTATTAGTATTACTGCCTGATCTCTATTAGGTATGATGATGATTGATGATTATCAATGGTTAAAGGATTAGGGTGTTACAATACAACTATACCATATATGCATGATTATGTTATGTCAATAAGATGAATTGGGCTATGAAGATAAATTTAGGCCGAATGGTGGAATGGGCCTTCAAGCTACTTTATTTAGTTTCTATTCGTTATGGAATATGTAATTAAGTATATTTGGGAAGCCTAAAACCTAAGAAAATGAATTGGGCTAGTTGTAGTTTTGTTTGTTTTATTTTGGGCTTATTTGACTGTTTTGGGTAGTTTAAGTTGGTAGGCTACAGTTTGGCTTATCTCTTCTAAAGAGTTGGGCCAAAATAACTATTTGAGGCATAGAATACCTAAAGGGGCTGAATTTTACATGGAAGAGCTAAATTTTAATAGGTTTTGGTCAGATTCAGATTTAGGCCTACATTGGTGAACTTAAAGTCCTAAAGTTTAGGAATGGATTTTCCTTGATAAATACTTATTATTTTGGGATATTATTAATTAAATTTTGAGAAATAAATAATAGCTGGACCATATCTTTAAAAGGGCTGGCCGAAATCCACTTATAACCAAGATTGTGTCTACATTCATTCTTTCATTTTCTTAGGATAATTATGCACATTTACCACTAGCTTTTAGGATTATTTTTAGATTGTATTTATCTTTATTTCTTCATGTACTTAGTCCACATTGTGGCCAAATACATGTAGATAAAGGTTAGGAATTATCTTTGTCATTCATTTCATTATTTATCTCTTAGAGTTAGTTTTTGATTGTAACTCCTCTATAGAGGGGTGGCTTCCTAGCCTTTTTAAACTACCAAATACTTCATTTGTAACACATTTGATTTTTGATTAATGAGATTTTCATTTGGCTTGGCCGAAATTGTGAGAGTTGATTTTTTTTATATTCTTGCTATTGCATAAAGAATTAGACTTAGGTAATTTGCATGATTAATGTATGCTTGATTTTTCTTCTTATTTTTCTAAATTAATCTATTATAAGCATTTTCAATCAATCTTGTTTGGGGGTTCTTTAGATTGGAGATTTATTATCTTGTTTATGTTCAATATTCATGGTATGTTGGCGTTCTAGTTTTGCATATAGGCTGGGAATCCGCATCATTTTTACATTATAAATGTACTTAATATATTTAAGATCATTTATGCATAGAGATAAGAAAAAAAAAGAAAGAAGTTATAAAGATGCTTAAATTCATTTAAATGCTAAAAAAATGTTCCAAAAGTGTATAAACAAATTGTGGTAAATTCTTGCAACAATCCTGCATTAAGACATATTTTAAAGCTTATCTTTAAAGTTATTTTTGACCTATTAAAAGCCATTTATAGTTAAAGTTATCTTCTACAAAAATGATCCAATACATTTCTTGTTTTGGTAACATTAAAAATCACATCAATAGAATTTTTAAATTTAAAGATATTGAAAAAAAAAATGAAGAACTATTCTTGAAAATAGTGTTACCAATAGTTCCATATTCAACCAACAATTTGACATATTTAGAATTAGAAATAAACTATGATTTCTACATATAAATTGTAGACATATAAGTCTATTTTTACCAAAAATTAGACTCATAGAATTTCAACCTATATACAACAACTTATGAACAAAACACTGCAAACTGTCCACTACAATAGACTGCAGTTCAATTCCAACTTCAATTAAAAATTTCTACTATTTAGAGGCAAAACCAAGTTTATCTTTCTTCTACAAAATTGTACATAAATGAATTAGGTTTAATTACCAACTAGAATCAAGTCAACTGAGGGTCTGTAGCTCTAGTTATACAAAAGTTACAGAAGCTGGTTCCAACGATTCTTTACATGCATTGTCTCTCACAACTCCTATCTTAAAGAAAAAAATTAAACTTCATCCTCTTAGGTTCATTCATTCATGCCATAATCCACATCTTTACTAAAGTTTCTAACATTTGATTATATTAAAAACTAACACAAAGACACCCATTCCTATACCTTGGCCGAATCACCAAATCCAAGCTTCAACCTTGAAGTACGTCTTTCCCTTTGTTCTTTCTACTACTCCCTTCTTCAACTACAAAAATCCATTCTTATAAGCATTGATTTCCAGCATTCATCATCCATCAAAATACCATGCAACATGAGAATGAAGAAGAAGAAAATACGGAAAAAGTCTTGAACCATTAACTCTTAAGAAAAATTCCTCAATCAACAATATCTACTAAAGTTCTTGTGAATTAAAGAGAGAGGTCATGCAAGATCTTTAGATGAAAAAAGAGAGAGAGGAGGAAGAATTTGAAATCTAGAAATTCTTCAAAAGATGCTATCCAAGACATCATTTTCCTATAAAAATCTTAGTTTCTCTCTCTCACATGCATGGGCTTAAAGTTTTTAAGTGTATGTAAAAGTCTATTTTTGATCCTTTATAAATTTGTATGTCATACATTAACCCTTCTTAATTTTTCTTCTAGTAAATAATTCCCCTCTTATTTAATATTCATAATTAACCTTAAATTCTTATCTTCACTTTTTAAAATTGACCCCATATAAGTTACCTTTACAAATTGAGCCCCAACTTATTTTCTATATCTCAATTACACCCTTGAAAAATTTTTATGCCAAATAATGTACATTAAATTCATATTTTAAAAATAAAATTATCACTAGTCCCATAACTCATATCCAAAATTCACTTACTTAATTTTATCTTAATTAAATGTAATTCTATAAAATCATGCATTTTCGACTACGCCCACAATTGGGGACTTACAAGGCCGGTTTAATCGTGAACCGCTAGTTGGTCCGATCGATTTAATGCATGAAAATCAGCAGAAATGTTTTAAACCAGTTGAAAATTGGTTTAGCCGGATGAAAATCGCGATGAATCCGAAAAATCGGATAAAATCATAATAAATCGGCTTGAAACTAGAAAAACCAAAATTTGTCCAAAATATCATTACAATATTATTTTTTGATGGAAAAATATAAAATATAAGTATAAATACAAAATACTTAAAATTTAAGCAATTTTGATGAATTTTGATGAATAAAATAAAAATTATAATTTATATTTAATGAATTTCTTTAAATAATTGCAATTTTTTATTATATTTACCTTAAATTTTTGTTATAAGTGTTGAATTAGTTGAAATTATTATTTTATTATTAATATTTGATGATAAATGTATTTTTTAATTATTTTTAATTTTTGTATATAGTGATATTTGCATAATATTTATATAAAACTTAAAAAATAATAATATTTAAAAATAAGAAAAAAATCCGGTTGAACCCTAACAAACTGGTCAAACCATAAATCCTTTAGCTTTTCAATTCTTTATCGGGTCCAGCTTTAATAACATTGTTGCTTAATAAGGGGAAGATTTCTTTCATCATTTTAGAAATGAGATAATATTCATGAAAATGTATTTTTGGACTAAATGAATTGAGTTTTTTTTTTATTGTTTTAAAATAAAATGAATTAAGTGGTGTGAACACATTTTTTCGACATCCAGCAATCGAGAACACACTTAACACTTTCAGATCTATCACTCTTGTATCGGCTATTACTATTTGATTGGTGCCTTTACAGAGTCTGACTTATAAGCAAGATTGGAGTAAAATTTTGAAGACTAAATTTAGTCGCATTTGATTCATTGAGACCCAAAGAAGCATAGTGTTGCACTTCCGATTAGTCTCGTCGGTATTCCCACTTATAGAGATTAATCGGAATATATATAAAATTTTTTTCCTCAACTTTCTTTTAGAATTTATTATTTAAACGAAATTTATTTGAGGATAGAAAGGACAATGTCACGAAGAAGATAAGGACAAAATAGTCACATGGTTGGATTCGAAACTCCATAGTTGTTTCCGTTGCAACGGTCACTTTCTTTCTGCATCTAATATCACTTTCCCAACATAAAAGAAAGAAAAGCAGAGAGAAGATTTAGCAAAGCTATCAAAGAAGCAAGCAACGGTCGAAAACAGTTGAAAGCTCCATTGTTAAACATGAAAAGGAAAGCAGAACAAGTATTAGTAGACGAAGAAGAAAGGAAACAGAGACTAAATATTAAAAGTTTTAAAGTGATCGAATATTTGGAGCCACTGATGTCAAAAGAGCTCCTCTTCAAATTCCCAGATAACTCTACCTTCGATTTCGATTATTCTCAGAGTTCAATATGGTCTCCTTTGGTTCCTCGTGTTCACAGCCCTATGGATTTGGATTTGATCACACCAAGAAAACTCAATCTTGGGTTTGGGTCTCAATCCGATAATTACAATAATAATGATACGAAGAGAAGTGTTTCCATCAATGTGGCTTCCAACATGAAGAAGACGCTGCAAGTCAAGAGCATAAAGAAGAATAGCAATAATATTAAAGCGCCTGAGTTCTCTCTAACTCCTATCAAGGGCGGCTGCGCTCTGTTTGCGACCCAGGTAACTGCTTATCTTTTACTTGCTGTCTTTGTTTCGCAATCAAGGACTATGTGAATCAGAATGGATTTTAGTTGTAAATTTCAATTTATTTTAGGTGTAAATATATAATTATTATAATGTAATTCTGCATAATTTTTAGAATTAATACTAATTTTCTTGGAAAAATATCAAACTTTATGGATAAAAACATAAACTAATACTATTTTTCTGAATAAAAAAATTAAATCTTTTAGGTGAATTTTTTTTTAATTTTAAAATTTTCAGCCTTGGCTATCCATCTGGCCTGATGAGAATTTTGTTTGTCGGAATTTCGTTTGGGTGAAAGCAAACAAAAAAAAAAAGAAAGAAAAATAAAACATTCATGCTCAGTTTTTAACATCAAATAAATAGCGAAGTGGTTAGGTTTTGGGTTCTGATGTTATACTTATTCTTAAATTGATGATATTATTTTGATTCTGGGTTTGGTGATGTATGTGTAGAGTTGGAATAAGATGTTAAAAGCAGCCTCAAAACATTTCAAGAAACGAAAGAAAGATCCTACGGTGCATGTGAAGCTCTCTAACTATTTGAGGGATTTCAGTGATTGAGTTCCAAAGATGTTTCCGGCAGAATTTTATTTGTTATTCAATTATTATTATTTTGCAGAAGATCTATAATTTGTATTCAAGGGATTAATCACACTCCTAAATCAATTCCAATTCCAATTATAATTAATATTTATTGATAAAAGACTTATCTAATTCAATTAAAAATTGAATTAATATGTAATCATTAGTAGTTAATAATATGTCATTTTCATTTTAAATGAAATTTTCATGAATTAATTATTATCATTACTGATAAAATTCTTTTATATTCTATATGGGATTTGAATTTTAATTAACAATTAATGGAATTGACTTTTTCTATTATGATGACCGACTTACTTTAATATAAAAATAGAATTTGATAGTAATGACCAAAATATATATTCAAAAAAAAAAAATAGATATCAATTGATATGATTATAAATTATTTTTTATCATAGACTAATGCTCTAAAAAAAACTCTTAGACTGAAATTTTTGAGGAAAAAATTAACATAGAATTTTTATTGATAGTAATAATAGTAAATTTTTATTATTTTAGAAGTTAACAGTAATAATAGGTTTCATTGTGGACTCGCGGAATTTTTATTATGTAAGAGAAATTTTTGAACAAGTAATTTTCCAAATTAGTTTTTAAATCCGATTTTTTGTATATAAAAAAAATTTAAACTCAAATATTTTTTTTCAGAATATTTTGTATTACCCTATGTGTTATGAACAACCAACAATCCACATTGAATTCGACTTTTGCTATCATCTTCTTGATTAATGGAACTGTTAACAAATTGAATAGTATATTTATTTATAAATTTTCTCACTAAATTTTAATAACATTTAAAAGAACAATTTCTAAAATTTTTTATTAAGAACAAATTGAATTTTTTATTTGAAATAGAAAATTAATTATATATTCGGGATCTGAATCAATTAATTATTATATTCATAAATAATAAGTTTTTTTTTTTTACTGAAATTCGTATTTTTGTCAATAATCAATGGAGTTGACTTTTTTCATCTTTATGACTGACTTAATTTAAGAAAAAAAATTGAAATTAGATACTTATGGCAAAATATATAATGGTAAAAGAAAAAATAAAAAATCCAATTGAAAGGATAAAAAATTATTTTTATCTAAAATTGAAATTTTTGATAAAAACTTTTAACATGAAATTTATTATTCAATTTGTTCACGGGTTTTATTGGTTATGGAGTTGATAGCTAAGATTGTCTTGGTGTAAATATGCATAAAGTCTTCACATTATCAGAAAATTTTTTAAAACAGGCATTAGCCTTCAAATATGTTTTAGATTTATCTATTTTTTAACATTTAAAATAAATTATAAACTCGTATACATTTCTTTTTAAATTATTTTGTCTTCTATTGCACTTTAAATTAGAAAATGACTTCAATCGACCATTTAAAAATTGAAAATAAGTTTGTCAAAATCAAATAAAAAGTTTTATAATTTATGATAAAGTTTGGATATACACATAACTCTAAACAAAGAAAGTGATCCATATCAAACCAAATCTGACTGGATGTGGAAAGAAATTCATATCAAATCGAATCACAATAGATATAGAAAGAGTTCCATATCAAATCCTAACTAATTAAATTTCTATTTACAAAAGATGTATCTTTATGATTAGCTTCCTATTTAGAAAAGATATGCATGTCTAATTAGCTTCCTATTTATGATTATAAGGATGCTACAAGTAGGGGATGAAGAATCCGATTCGGAATTAGAAAAACTATGATAAGAATTTAAAAAATCTTTTCTCCCTCTCTAGAAATTATATATCTTCAAGGAAATTTTACATTGTGGAAAAATTACTATTATCTCATATCATTTGCTCATAGATAAAAAGTTTAACCAATGACGAAATCAAGGGTAACCAAGATCCTTATTTTCGCTTTTAGTGATTTTTGCGCTACAAGAAGTAAATATAATTTTCCTATTCAATGATATAATGTGTTATATCTTATTTTATGTTTGTGATTCATAATATATTTTCCAATATTGGTATCAGAGCTATTTGTTTTTTGCATCCTGACATGTGACTTGTATGGATCTAAATTTTATATGTAAAATGGTATATCTAAATAGGATGTATATGCACACTGTGTTTTGAGGGGTAGGACATAAGTGTTCAAAATGCTAAATTGAAAGTTGGACTTTAAAATTTTTGACCTTACCATTAAGATCATAGACCTTGAAAATCCCATGTCAGAATGGTATGTCATACTGACACGTGGCTGAATCAGGAAATGACATATGGATGACAATGGTCATGCCACATGGTAATAATAGGCCACATGGATACCACATGGCACTATGAGGACCAACTAGACCCTGCCACATGGTATGGTAGGTGTATAACATGGCGATGCATATGTGGACACGTGGACCAATAGGTGAACACCATATGGAGAATGACCATCAACTGCACAAGGTGGCACAAAAGGGCGCATTAGCGTGTCTAAACACCTTATACTGATGCGTGAGGCTGCCTTCGACTACAAAATCATATCCATTTTTTAAGATAAAATTTTCACAATTTTTTTTGATTCTTTGCTAAATCTTCATATTTTTATGACTACATAATATTTTTATGACTTTTTTCTAAAATAAATATATTATGAAAAAATATAGAAATTTTGATTTTTGCCTTTAGAATTTTTCAATTTTTTATGTGTGGATTGGTCCTTATTTTGATTGAAATAAGTTTCAATCATATGAGTTTATATATGTGTTTATTAATCCATTAATTTTTGTTATTGTGACGCACGCTGAACTAGAGATGGTTTGAAACTTCACTCTTACTTATACCTTGATTAATGCTTATATAAAATAATTTTTTAAGATTAATTCTCTATCTCCCTTCTCACACAATCTACAAAAAAAATAAATAAGTAAATGCATATAGCAATCACGTATGGAATTTATAAAATACATAAATAAAATATCCAAGAGCAAAAAAAAAAACATACATAAAATGGGAAATTCATTAAGGTGGGAACATTGATTTCCACATGCATATTTATAAAGAAAATTAAGAGTTTATGAGCAAGTTTTGGAAAACAAGGGGATGAGTGATCCTATTTTGATAAAAAAAAAGATAACTCTTCTTTTTAAGTGTCATTTTAGGAGAACTAGACATTGGTCCATTTATTACAAAAAAAAATCCCATTTTATTCATACAAAACTATTGAGTGAATAAAAACGTTAGCAGACAGAAAAATATTTTATTATAAAAATACAAAAGAAATAAAAATAAAACTAAAAGCTGAAAAATATAAAATACAGAAGGAAATACTATAGCCCATGAACCCTAGCATCTAAGTCTCCATTTGTTAGGAAATGCATGTGTGCATGTGGGTTCATTAAATCAACAAAACAAAAGGAAACAAATAGTTAGAAAATGCAATATAAATAAAATAGTTAAACAAAAATAATTATTACTTACTGAAAATTATATAGCAATAATGATAATAAATATAAATGATAATATAATATGTACAATAGGTGTCACCGGTCCATGAGCAAAAAAATTAACAATCCATTAGTATCAATTTTTCAAAATCATTAACCATTAACTAGTCCATTATATTTGATTAACCAGTTCATTGATTTGGATTTTTTCGGTTTGGTTAACCATTAAAATTTATAACATAAAATTGAAAAAATTAGGCAAAGTAAATAAATAATGGTTATATGAATTGTGGACTAATGGTTAACCAGTACTCGAAAATTGAAACCGTAACCAAAAATAAAAAATGTAAAAATTAAAAATCATAATCGAATTCATCAGATTGGTTAACCAAAAAAGTCGATATACTAGTTGGAAACATGATATCAGAAGCTTCATACTTCGTGGAGTAAGAATCCACTCCGTGGAGTGGCTTAACACTAGTTAGAGATCTTACTCTACAGGATAAAGACAAGCCAAGCATTCTTACTCAGCCGATTAAAATCACACTCTGCCGAGTGTGAGCAATTCCATCTGCAATAGGAGTCTTTAATAGACTAAATAGGAAGTCTTTTTGTTCAATTGAAAGACTTGCTGATATGAAGCAGTTGTTGATTTTATTTATATATATATATTGAATTTATAACCTAAGAGGTTAGACTCTCTTGAAATAATAAATCAGCCATCGCTTTGCTCCTGAGGACATAGGTACATTGTCGAACCTCGTTAAATCCCTGTGTTCTCTATTTTCTTGCTTGTTATGTTCATATTCCTGTGATTATTAGCATTTATTCTCAACAAGTGGTATCTGTGTTCTCTATTTTCTTGCTTGTTATGTTCATATTCCTGTGATTATTAGCATTTATTCTCAACAAGTGGTATCAGAGCAAAGTTGAGATGGCTATGTCAGGTGTAAAATTCGAAGTGATGAAGTTTGATGGACATGGTAACTTCGAATTATGACAAACAAGGGTACAAGATCTATTGGTGCAACAAGGGATTCTGAAGGCATTGCGACCACAGAAATTATAGAGGATGAAGATTGGGAAAAACTATAGCAGCGAGCAGTAGGAACCATACGATTATGTATGGCTGATGAGATTATGTATCACGTAATGAATCTGACATCTCCAGGAGAAATATGGAAGAAATTGGAAAGTCAGTTTATTTCTAAATTCCTAACGAATAAATTATATCCGAAGCAAAGGTTGTATGGGCTGAAGATGTAGGAAGGTTCTGATTTTGCGCAGCACTTGAATTTCTTTAATCAAATAATCACAGATTTAGCTCGACTTGATGTGAGCATTAAAGATGAAGACAGAGCAATGATTCTGTTGTGTTCATTGCCTTCCTCTTATGAACACCTGGTGACTACTCTTACATATGGGAAAAAACAATCAAAGTTGAAGAGATTAATGCAGCCTTATTGGCTCACAACCAGCGAAAGCAGAATGCAGGGGAAAGCTCTAATATTGGCAGTTTATATGTTAAGTGTAATCAAGATAGTGGAAGGAAGTTAGAGAAGGTGGGTTATGGAAAACAAAATTCTAGATCAAAGTCTAAAGGAAAAAAGATGATTCATTGCTACAAGTGCAAGAAGTCAGGACATATGAAGAGATACTGTCCAAAGTTTAAAAAGCAGACTGATGAGAAATGTGATGAATCATCTAAGTCTGTGAATGTTGTGTAGAGTGACAATTTAGATTGTAGTGATGGTGATATGCTTTTAGTTTCAACAATTCAGTTCATGGATGTATAGATTCTTAATTCCGGATGCTCTTATCATATAATGCCTAACAGGGAGTGGTTCAATTCATACAGGTCAGTTAATTCTGGTTCTGTATATCTAGGTGATGATAGATGTTGCAATATTGTTTGTATTGGTGAAGTCGGAATTAATATGTATGATGGTATTGTTAGAACATTATGTGATGTTAACCATATACCATATTTGAAAAAGAATATAATTTCCTTGGGCACTTTGCATAAAAATGGTTTTATTCCTAAAGTAGATGAGGATAGGAAAACCATTAGAATTGTTAAGGGTGCATTGATTGTGATGAAAGGAAAGATAACTGCAGGGAATATCTATAAATTGTTAGGGAGTACAATTGTAGGTAGAGTTCATTTTGTTGAGTCATATGATGATAATACAAAACTATGGCACATGTATCTTGGTCATCTTAGTGAACGTGGGATGACTGAATTGCATAAAAGAAATTTATTGCATGGTGTTAAAATCTGCAAGCTCAATTTTTGTAAGTTTTGTGTGCTTGGAAAACAGACTAGAGTCAGTTTCATGAATGGAAAGCACAAAACTAAAGGGATTCTTGATTATGTGCATTCCGATGTGTGGGATTCTACTAGGGAATTGTCATTGGGTGGATCTCTGTAATATGTCACTTTTACTAACGAATTTTTTAGAAAAGTTTGAGTGTATTTTTTGAAATAGAAATCTGAAGTTTTTGCCAAATTCAAGCTGTGGAAAGCTGAGGTGGAGAATCAAACCGGTAAAAAAGATCAAGTATTTGAGGTCTGATAATGGTACCGAGTACACAGATTCATAGTTTTAAAAATTTTATGAGGAGCATGGAATTTAGAGGCATTTTTTAGTACGCAAGACACCACAGCAGAATAGTGTTGTAGAAAGGATGAATAGGTTCTTAATTGAAAGGCCAAGATGCTTGAGACTGAATGTCGAGCTTCCTAAAAGCTTATGGACATAGGCTATGAGTATGGCATACTACCTTATCAATAGATCACCATGGGCATCATTAAGTGGCAAGGTTGCAGAAGAGGTATGGACAGGTAATGCAATTAATTTTGATCACTTATGGAGTTTTGGTTGTCCTACTTATGTGCATGTACCTGGTGATGAAAGATCAAAACTTGATCCAAAGTCCAAGAAGTGTATTTTCTGGGCCACAAGAAAGGTGCCAAAGGATACAAGTTTAGGCATCAAAATGCAAAGAAAGTGGTGATCAGTAGAGATACAGTCTTTGATGAGCAGTTCATGTTGTAACAACATCAAAATAAGGTGCTAGAAAATGGTTATAGTTCAGATATATTGCAAATGGATTCAGAATTGCATTCAGTAATAGTCAAGAGAGTTGAAAGTTTAAACCAACAGCTAGTGGTTCTAATACAGTTGATCTGCAAAATTATAATCTAGCCAGAGATAGAAGGAGACACGCCAATGTAAAGCCTCCAAGCAGATTGGGTTTTGAAGATATGGTCTCTTTTGCACTTCTCATTAGTAGTGATGATCCAGCTACCTTCCAAGGAGCTATCACTAGCCAGGAGAAAGAGAAATGGATAGGTGCAATGGTTGAAGAGATAGAGTCTTTGCAGAAAAATCATACATGGGAGCTAGTTCGACTTCCTGAGGGAAATAAGGCTATTGGGTGCAAGTGGGTTTACTAAAGGAAACTAGCAGTATCAAAAAAAGAAGGAGAAAAGTTCAAGACTCGATTGGTAGCAAAGGGATTTTCTGTAGCACCCTTATTCTATTATCTATACATATCACAATCATATTATACCAGAAGACATATAATACTACATTCTCAAGCTGAAAACATTTCTTAATAGATAACTTATAGAACACATTAAAACCATATCATGTGAACTTAAGAGTAATAACTTAAATATATAAAAGTCCTTAATACCTTACAATGTTTTCTCAAACATAACATTTGTACTTATACAAAATTTGCAACATAATTAAAGTTTCCATAACTACAAAAAAAAGGCAAAGAGAAGACTCTACTATCAATCTTCTAAAACTTGTGTTGGCCAACTTGCTACAAATATCAGTTCTGCGAGAAAGTCCTAGTCTTGCAACCTACACGGATGAAACACCCGTGCTAAGCTATAAAGTTTAGTGGGGAATGAAAATCATGATAAACGACCACTCACAGTGATCGTCAACAAGCACACAACATGTCTCAAATATAATAATGATTTACCTCAATAAATAAAATTTAAAAATCATAAAAATTCAATGGTAACATTATTTATGCTACATTCACCATGTATAATAATGTAAGCTCCAATGACCTATGACTTTAAATTCAATTAATTATCATGTGAATAGCTTTTGAATTAATACTAAACCGTTTTAGCATAATTATCCATTATCTTTTTTATCTATACTTGTATGTCTTTAATATACACCCATTAGAATTACAATGGAAAATCAACACTTCCAAATATCAAGAGATCTTTATAATATTACAAGCTTACTATATATAGCATAAGTTACAAAAACAAGCCTATCAATTAAGACATAACAATTATACATCATTGCCAGACTATTCTTTTATACCCAGTTTATAGGTCTTAGATATGCATACATCTCACTGTAAATAACAAACACACATTAACTAGATGTATACATATGAACAATATGAACATGTGAATATAATCATAAGAAAACTATTTCAAAAACAATGGCTTATACTGTCTAACTCTTATATTCTTTATTATGAATTATGCTTATGCAATTGTAAAATTGTTGCATCCATTAAATATTATAATACTCTTTAACCTAACAAAAATTCCTTCATATATCATGCATTGATATACATCTAGAAAAAAGACTTATGATCACAAAAGTCCCACATATATATACCATCAATTTAACCAAAGTAACTTTGGTGTAAAGCCTGCACTATTCTAAAGAGGTGGATAACGGGTTATACGACAATACCCTAAGGTAAAAAACTATTGATTATAACGGTGGCACCCAAAGGTACAAACGAAATACCCATAGGTATTAAATGGTGATCCCTTGTCGGGATAAAACTGTATGATAAATCGGTGGACCCAAATGGGGTCAAACAAATAACATGGATCGGTCAAGCGGACCCAAGCGGGGTCGGCTACAAGCCACACGAGGGTTGTTTTAAATTAACTTTAACTTTTAAACCCAAACAGGGTTACTATACCTTTAAATTCAAGTGGACCAAAACAGGTCAAAATGTTCAGAAGCAGCTGTAAGGTACCCTTATAGGCATGCCTATCTATCCACTTTCTAGACTCAATGCAGGCAATAAAATCTATTTACTTTATCTTTCATTTATTCATTCATATTGTTATATGCATATGTATACTTTTGGGTAACTATAAACAATGTACTATTACACATGCTCATGTGTAACTTTCTGTAAACCTGTAAATATACTCACTGTTGGGTATTACTACTTTATACTTTATAATCTTATTCGATCATGTAATCTATTCCGTACGTCAAAACCCATGTATAATGATGTTCAAGGTAATCATATTCATGTTTATGTAATACTTTCTTTAAACATATGATCACACACATTATTGAGTATTGCTATTTTCTACTTGAAATTAGTTCAAGGAATGATCCCTTTTCAATCATGCATTTATATACATAGTAGTATAAATCTATTCATGGCTATGAGCAGGATAATCATAATCATATACAAGAATACGAGTATAATCAGCACAATACAATTATCTGTGAATGAACATATGTCACTGTCTTTCATATACTCTTTGCATAGTAGCATATAAGCGCAACATATAAGTATATACATGTAAGCATAATTTCATGTAATAAATCATGTACATAAGTTTGAATTTATGTGATTATACCTATCTTTATTGTCAATCGTATTACATGCGATTTATAATTCAATGTTTAATCATATATACACATATTTAACATAACTATATTTAAACCAAATATAGAAAACAAATTACAATTCTTCCTACACAAATCTGCACATGGGCAGCTTTCTGGATCAAAATTAGGTGCCCTTTTTGGTCTAGTAAATGTTGTTTTTAGGCCATGTGTCCTTCTAAAATTTCATTCCCCTATATGTCTTGTTTCTAAAACATCAAAATTTGTCACAATATCTCATCTATAATTCAAGATATTCAAGAAAAACCATTAGCTGTTCATAAATTCAGAAACAGTTATTGTAACCACTTGTAAAATTTTTAGAATAAAATGGGGAGTGAATCAGCCTAAATTTCCTTCAACACAATCCTGCTCCTAGGTGTCTAGTTTATCCATAATTTTACAGCATAGCTTTTTGACTCCCCTACTAATATTTATGTCCAAAATACCACAATCTTTTCCTTAACAGTATATCCAGTTTTCAAGAATTTCAAGCGAACATTAGGAACTCATACAAACATAATTAAACAAAGTTTCCTTCATAAAAAAATGTTAATTTATAAGTCTATTTTGCATAGGATTCGACCTCATAGAATTCTGAGCAATACACACAAAAATAAATCATTTTTACTTCAGCCTGTTCCGAAACCGAAATTAACAGCTCACTACAATTTCAAGTGAACATTTGAATAGCTTACAAGCATATTTAGCCCTTGGTATCTCCTACAAAGTTATTGGTATGTTTCTCCTGTAAAATATGAAATTGGAATTAACTCAATTGAGATTTTATAACCCAAATTATGCTGTAATTACAGCAACTAGTTCATGATACTTACATATTTCTCTTTATTAAAGATTCCTAAAATTTATTCTCATTACAATTGTTCAACATATCCTACAAAAATATTCATGATACTTCTCTAGTTATTTACATGAAAGTATGAGAATACTAATCCCCTATGTGTCTACTTTACAAAACATCAAGAATTACCTTAATATCATATTTATAACTCAAGATATTGAAGAAAACTATAAGCTGTTCATAACACCAAAATAGTTTTTGTCACCAATTAGAAAATTCATAAAATAAAATGTGCACAGAATTAGACCGACTTCCCTTCATCAAAGTTGTGCTCCTATGTATTTATTTTAACCCTAATTTTTTTTCAATGGATTTCGACTTCTCAACAAATATTTATAGCAAAAATACTGTAACATGTTCTTAACAACTAGGTAGCAGCTCAGTCCGAATTTTAAATTAATTTTAGGCGCACTTAGAGGCAGAATTAAATATAGGTTTCTTCTACAAAATTTTAGGTCCAAATCCTAAGAGTAAGTACCAACTGACTTTACTCAAATCAGAGTTTTAAAATTCAAGATATCCACAAAATTCCGAAACTGGTTCATAGAAACTTAACTCAGAATTTCAAATTCATTAACTTTTCTTCTTTCAAAGGCTACTATTTTGGGCATTTTTGAGGACCTTAGAGGCAACATTTCATTATTATTATTTCTATAACATTTGTAGGCACAGAAGTCCCGGTTCTAACCCAACTAGTAACATCAAATTCAAAGTTCAAAAACTCAACTTATGATCAAATTAGTCATTGGAGGTCAATCCGAAATTCTGGACAGCACTTTCACATTAATGTCTAATATCTTAATACAAGTCAATATACTTATGAAATCCATAATCAACACAATATTAATGCATGCAAGAAATAATAGTTCGCAAACCTTAGCCAAAACAACAAATCTCTACTCCTTCAAAACTTCTTTGCCCTTATTCTTCTTACCACAATCTTCCTCTACATCAAGGCACACATTTTTATATTAAAATCCAGAATTTTTCTTTCCATCAAGGTATACAATTTTTCCATTGAAAAAGAAGGAGTAGGAGATGAGAATGTTTAATTTGTTCTTACCTTAGCAACTGAGTTCAAAGATTATCTCATAACATAACACATGCATCCAACTCTTGAAAATAAAATTGAGGTAGATGGTTTGATCTTTACAAAGAATAGAACAAAGATGAAAGGAATTCTTTGAGAGGAAGTTGCCGACCAAGCTACCAAACCCACAAGTAAATGTCTTTCTTTTCTCTCTCCCACTAACTTCTTGTCTTTTATACTAACAAGGAAAAATTTCCTCTTTAGTCCCTTGAAAATTTGCATGTCATAAGAATGACACACACCTTTTTGCATGTTATAAAGTGACCCCTCCACTAACTCTTTTTCTTAAATCAACCTTTCCATTTAATCCTTCTCTTAAATTGACCTCTCAATTATTCATTTATTCACATTTTCCCCTAAAGATGCCGAATTTACAAATTGATCCCTAAACTAATGCTTTATACTTCAATTACAACCTTAATTATTATTATACCAACATAATAATTTAATTATGACCTTATAAAATTTATACCATATAATTTACATATTTATCACATAATTATTGATAACTTAATAATATTTTTTCCAAATCAATATCTTAACTCTTAATAATTCATCCAATAATACTCAATTAGACTTTAATAATATGTAATTGCCCTTGAATTCTACTAGGCCTAATTTGGGTCCTTACAATTCTCTCCCCCTTAAGGAATTTCGTCCTCGAAATTCATACCAGTGTCCTTTGCTCAAAAGTACCACTATCAATTCTTAGACTTCTATGTTTAGCACTAAAAACTTCCATTCCATACTATCTTTGCCAACTTTTCTTGTTGCTTAATTTGACTTAATTTGCTTCTCTTATAACTCAATCTCCATAAGGAGCGATATTATCATAAAATTGCCTCAGTACTATACTCAACATATATCCTGTCAGTTTTCTTTATCAGTTGGGGCCTGTACATGTAGTATGATGCTTGATGCTATATTATGCATGAATAATGCTTTCGTGTATGTAATAAGATGCAAATGCATTTTCTCATTTGTTGTATATGTTTTAGCCCCATCCCAAATAATGTTTCGTCAATTGCCCGTACTCAATAAGAAAATACTGAGAGGTATATAGAGCATCATAATTACACCTCAACTTGATATCTCAAAACCTTCACTATAGATACTTTCATCAACTAAGCAAAACTCCATCTCATGTATTATAATTAAATAATCACTACTTAACCCTCTAACATCCTTATTTCATAATCTTATATACCTTTCATATGTGTATATTTTGTACTATTCACTCCGGGATTAAGATCCCAAGAAAAATACTATCATACATGTAGTCTACTTTCGAATCTTCATTCATATACATTTATCCTCATATAGAGTTTTTCATGTATCTTCATTATCAGATTCTATCAAATCATCTCACTTCAATATAACCATAGCAAAACAAGAATATCTACATTGGCCAACACATAATAACTTCCTATAGCAATTACTCTAAACACTTATAGCCTGGGAACGGCTAAACCAGGCTCTGATACCACTTAATTGTAGACCTTTATTCTATTATCTATACATATCACAATCATATTATACCATAAGACATATAATACTACATTCTCAAGCTGAAAACATTTCTTAACAGATAACTTATAGAACAAATTAAAACCATATCATGGGAACTTAAGAGCAATAACTTAATTATATAAAAGTCCTTAATACCTTACAATGTTTTCTCAAACATAACATTTGTACTTATACAAAATTTGCAACATAATTAAGGTTTCCATAACTACAAAAAAAGGCAAAGAGAAGACTCTACTATCAATCTTCTAAAACTTGTGTTGGCCAACTTGCTACAAATATCAGTCCTGCGAGAAAGTCCTAGCCTTGCAACCTACACGGATGAAACACCCGTGCTAAGCTATAAAGCTTAGTGGGGAACGAAAATCATGATAGATGACCACTCACAGTGATCGTCAACAAGCACATAACATGTCTCAAATATAATAATGATTTACCTCAATAAATAAAATTTAACAATAATAAAAATTCAATGGTAACATTATTTATGCTACATTCACCATGTATAATAATGTAAGCTCCAATGACCTATGACTTTAAATTCAATTAATTATCATGTGAATAGCTGTTGAATTAATACTAAACCGTACTAGCATAATTATCAATTATCTTTTTATCTATACTTTTATGTCTTTGATATACACCAATTAGAATTACAATGGAAAATCAACACTTCCAAATATCAAGAGATCTTTATAATATTACAAGCTTACTATATATAGCATAATTTACAAAAACAAGCCTATCAATTAAGACATAACAATTATACATCATTGCCAGACTATTCTTTTATACCCAGTTTATAGGTCTTAGATATGCATATATCTCACCGTAAATAACAAACACACATTCACTAGATGTATACATATGAACAATATGAACATGTGAATATAATCATAAGAAAACTATTTCAAAAACAATGGCTTATACTGTCTAACTCTTATATTCTTTAATATGAAATATGCTTATGCAATTGTAAAATTGTTGCGTCCATTAAATATTATAATACTCTTTAACCTAATAAAAATTCCTTCATATATCATGCATTGACATACATCTAGAAAAAAGACTTATGATCACAAAAGTCCCACATATATATAACATCATTTTAACCAAAGTAACATTGGTGTAAAGCCTGCACTATTCTAAAGAGGTGGATAACGGGTTATATGGCAGTACCCTAAAGTACATAACTATTGATTATAACAGTGGCACCCAAAGGTACAAATGAAATACCCATAGGTATTAAATGGTGATCCCTTGTCAGGATAAAACTGTATGATAAATCGGTGGACACAAATGGGGTCAAGCAAATAACATGGACTGGTTAAGCGGACCCAAGCGGGGTCGGCTACAAGCCACACGAGGGTTGTTTTAAATTAACTTTAACTTTTAAAC
This sequence comes from Excoecaria agallocha, assembly GCA_037975025.1. Taxonomy (NCBI): domain Eukaryota; kingdom Viridiplantae; phylum Streptophyta; class Magnoliopsida; order Malpighiales; family Euphorbiaceae; genus Excoecaria; species Excoecaria agallocha. The sequence goes on along the minus strand of CM075808.1, from coordinate 21,311,785 downwards.
CCAAACAGGGTTACTATACCTTTAAATTCAAGTGGACCTAAACAGGTCAAAATGTTCAGAAGCAACTGTAAGGTACCCTTATAGGCATGCCTATCTATCAACTTCCTAGACTCAACGCAGGCAATAAAATCTATTTACTTTATCTTTCATTTATTCATTCATATTCTTATATGCATATGTATACTCTTGGGTAACTATAAATAATGTACTATTACACATGCTCATGTGTAACTTTCTGTAAACCTGTAAATATACTCACTGTTGGGTATTACTACTTTATACTTTATAATCTTATTCAATCATGTAATCTATTCCGTATGTCAAAACCCATGTATAATGATGTTCAAGGTAATCATATTCATGTTTATGTAATACTTTCTTTAAACACATGATCACACACATTATTGAGTATTGCTATCTTCTTCTTGAAATTAGTTAAAGGAATGATCCCTTTTCAATCATGCATTTATATACATAGTAGTATAAATCTATTCGTGGCTATGAGCAGGATAATCATAATCATATACAAGAATATGAGTATAATCAGCACAATACAATTATCTGTGAATGAACATATGTCACTGTCTTTCATATACTCTTTGCATAGTGGCATATAAGCGCAACATATAAGTATATACATGTAAGCATAATTTCATGTAATAAATCATGTACATAAGTTTGAATTTATGTGATTATACCTATCTTTATTGTCAATCATATTACATGCGATTTATAATTCAATGTTTAATCATATATACACATATTTAACATAACTATATTTAAACCAAATATAGAAAACAAATTACAATTCTTCCTACACAAATCTGCACATGGGCAGCTTTCTGGATCAAAATTAGGTGCCCTTTTTGGTCTAGTAAATGTTGTTTTTAGTCCATGTGTCCTTCTAAAATTTCATTCCCCTATATGTCTTGTTTCTAAAACATCAAAATTTGTCACAATATCTCATCTATAATTCAAGATATTCAAGAAAAACCATTAGCTGTTCATAAATTCAGAAACAGTTATTGTAACCACTTGTAAAATTTTTAGAATAAAATGGGAAGTGAATCAGCCTAACTTTCCTTCAACACAATCCTGCTCCTAGGTGTCTAATTTATCCATAATTTTACAGCATAGCTTTTTGACTCCCCTACTAATATTTATGTCCAAAATACCACAATCTTTTCCTTAACAGTATATCCAGTTTTCAAGAATTTCAAGCGAACATTAGGAACTCATACAAACATAATTAAACAAAGTTTCCTTCATAAAAAAATGTTAATTTATAAGTCTATTTTGCATAGGATTCGACCTCATAGAATTCTGAGCAATACACACAAAAATAAATCATTTTTACTTCAGCCTGTTCCGAAACCGAAATTAACAGCTCACTACAATTTCAAGTGAACATTTGAATAGCTTACAAGCATATTTAGCCCTTGGTATCTCCTACAAAGTTATTGGTATGTTTCTCCTGTAAAATATGAAATTGGAATTAACTCAATTGAGATTTTATAACCCAAATTATGCTGTAATTACAGCAACTAGTTCATGATACTTACATATTTCTCTTTATTAAAGATTCCTAAAATTTATTCTCATTACAATTGTTCAACATATCCTACAAAAATATTCATGATACTTCTCTAGTTATTTACATGAAAGTATGAGAATACTAATCCCCTATGTGTCTACTTTCCAAAACATCAAGAATTACCTTAATATCATATTTATAACTCAAGATATTGAAGAAAACTATAAGCTGTTCATAACACCAAAACAGTTTTTGTCACCAATTAGAAAATTCATAAAATAAAATGTGCATAGAATTAGACCGACGTCCCTTCATCAAAGTTGTGATCCTATGTATTTATTTTAACCCTAATTTTTTTTCAATGGATTTCGACTTCTCAACAAATATTTATAGCAAAAATACTGTAACATGTTCTTAACAACTAGGTAGCAGCTCAGTCCGAATTTTAAATTAATTTTAGGCGCACTTAGAGGCAGAATTAAATATAGGTTTCTTCTACAAAATTTTAGGTCCAAATCCTAAGAGTAAGTACCAACTGACTTTACTCAAATCAGAGTTTTAAAATTCAAGATATCCACAAAATTCCGAAACTGGTTCATAGAAACTTAACTCAGAATTTCAAATTCATTAACTTTTCTTCTTTCAAAGGCTACTATTTTGGGCATTTTTAGGACCTTAGAGGCAACATTTCATTATTATTATTTCTATAACATTTGTAGGCACAGAAGTCCCGGTTCTAACCCAACTAGTAACATCAAATTCAAAGTTCAAAAACTCAACTTATGATCAAATTAGTCATTGGAGGTCAATCCGAAATTCTGGACAGCACTTTCACATTAATGTCTAATATCTTAATTCAAGTCAATATACTTATAAAATCCATAATCAACACAATATTAATGCATGCAAGAAATAATAGTTCCCAAACTTTAGCCAAAACAACAAATCTCTACTCCTTCAAAACTTCTTTGCCCTTATTCTTCTTACCACAATCTTCCTCTACATCAAGGCACACATTTTTATATTAAAATCGAGAATTTTTCTTTCCATCAAGGTATACAATTTTTCCATTGAAAAAGAAGGAGTAGGAGATGAGAATGTTTAATTTGTTCTTACCTTAGCAACTGAGTTCAAAGATTATCTCATAACATAACACATGCATCCAACTCTTGAAAATAAAATTGAGGTAGATGGTTTGATCTTTACAAAGAATAGAACAAAGATGAAAGGAATTCTTTGAGAGGAAGTTGCCGACCAAGCTACCAAACCAACAAGGAAATGTCTTTCTTTTCTCTCTCCTACTAACTTCTTGTCTTTTATACTAACAAGGAAAAATTTCCTCTTTATTCCCTTGAAAATTTGCATGTCATAAGAATGACACACACCTTTTTGCATGTTATAAAGTGACCCCTCCACTAACTCTTTTTCTTAAATCAACCTTTCCATTTAATACTTCTCTTAAATTGACCTCTCAATTATTCATTTATTCACATTTTTCCCTAAAGATGCCGAATTTACAAATTGATCCCTAAACTAATGCTTTATACTTCAATTACAACCTTAATTATTATTATACCAACATAATAATTTAATTATGACCTTATAAAATTTATACCATATAATTTACATATTTATCACATAATTATTGATAACTTGATAATATTTTGCCCAAATCAATATCTTAACTCTTAATAATTCATCCAATAATACTCAATTAGACTTTAATAATTTGTAATTGCCCTTGAATTCTACTAAGGCCTATTTTGGGTCCTTACATTTTCACAGCAAAAAGGGATAGATTATGATGAATTTTTTTTCTCATGTGGTTATGCATACTTCAATTATAGCAGTACTTGCATTAGCAGCTAGTTGGGATTTGCATTTAAAGCAGATGGATGTCAAAACTGGTTTTTTGCATGGTGATATAGAGAAGCAGGTTTACATGGAGCATCCAAAAGGGTTCACTCAACCTGCACATGAGCATCTAGTTTGCAGGTTAAAAAAATCACTGTATGGTTTGAGACAGTCTCCAAGACAATGGTACAAGCGGTTCGACTCGTACATGATTCAGATTTGCTACAGGCGATGTGAATATGATTGTTGTGTTTATGTTAAAAGCCTTGATGATGATGGTTATTTTATTTTTCTGTTACTGTATGTTGATAATATTTTTATTGCTGCAAAGAATATGTATGATGTCCTTGGTTTGAAAGTTTTGTTGAGCCAGGAATTTGATATAAAAGATTTAGGTACTGCAAAGAAAATTCATGGAATAGAGATTCACAGAGATAGAGGCTCAAGGAAACTGTGGTTATCTCAATAGGCCTATGTTGAGAAAGTATTAGACAGGTTTGGGATGAGCAAAGCAAAGCCAGTAAGCAATCCATTAGCAAATCATTTTAAGCTTTCATCAGAACAATGTCCTAAAATAGATAGAGAAATTGAAGACATGGCAAAGGTTCCATATGCCTGTGCAGTTGGCTGCTTGCACAACAAGAAAATTTAAAAATAGCAATGGAAAAATAGCAACGGAATTGATTCGGTTGCTAATTTAGCATCGAAATTGCATTTTCATTGCTAAATAGAAATGAAAAATAAATTTCGTTGCTAAAACTGGTTAAACTTTCTAGATTTAGCAACAAAAATATTTTTGATTACTTTTTGTTGCTAAAAGTGGAGGAAATTTTTAGCGTCAAAATTTAGCAACTGAAATTAGCAACGAAATTACTATACCGTTGCTAAAAAAGGTGCCAATAGATAGCAAAAAAATTTTGAAGTGAAAAATAGCAACGAAAAAAATTTTCGTTGCTAACTTAGCAATGGAATATGATTCCCATTGCTAATTTAGCAACGAAATTTATTTTTCGTTGCTATATTAGCAACGAAAAATAAGTCGGTTGCTAAATAATTTGGGTTAAAATTCCAAAATAGCAACAGAATATGATTTTCGTTGCAACTTTTTATTTTCAATGAAAAATAGCAACGGAATTTAGTTTTGATTGCTAAAATAACAACTGAATTGAAATTCTGTTGCTAAATTAGCAACCAAAATACAATTCCGTCACTAATTTTCATTTTCAATGAAAAATAACAACAAAATTAGATTTCCGTTGCTAATTTTAATTTCAAGTAAATAGCAACAAAAATGAAATTCAGTTGCTAATTTTAATTTTCAATGAAAAATCCCTAATTTTCTAATTATTTACATAATTTCCATTGTCTATAAATACCCCAAGTTGAAACTCTAAATCTTCTCCTACCATTTTCTTCTCTTCTCCCTGACATTTACACACACAGTTGCTCCTCTCTCTCTCTCTCTCTCATCTTCTTCCACCATCCATAGCCGTCACCATCCACCCCGCTATCTCTGTCTCTTCCTCATAGCAAAAGAGTAAATCCTAACTGAGCAATAACCATAAAGATGGCAAAGCAAAGTTCATAAAAATAAATCATAATAATAGCAACAGCCAGAGCCAGCAATCTAGTGATGCAAGGCACGATGATGATGCTGCTCTCACCGAATTTCCCTCTTCTTTAATGGATTACACTCCCACTGTATCTTCCTTTCTTTTTCTCTCCTTCAAAACTCCGTACTCTTATTTCTTTTGTTTGATTGCTTAATTTGATTATGTTGTTTTGTTATGTAGATACCCGATCAATCAGTGGAACATTACTTAGCGAAAAGCGATTTTCAATGTCCCGATGTTCGATTGTAGGTACTATTTCCTTCTTTTCTAATTCTTCTACTTAATTATCTATTTATTATTATTATTATTATTATTATTTAATCTTATTCATTAACACAATTCCTCTCTCTCTCTCCCCCCTAAACTCTAAGCCATTGTTGCTCAGTGTTATTTTATCCTTTTTATCTGATTTTTATTTGTCTACCTGTATCTCCATTTTCCTTCCTTTTTGCAATTAACAGGAGGTAACTAAAACTAGAAGAAAACCCGTAGTTAGAGAGAAGGGGAAAAGTTTAATATAAGAACAAAAATTTAATTATTTCAATCATTTTTTTAATTATCTTCTAGTTTAAATTTTTGGGTTTTTTATTATTTAGTTTTATGCCATTTTGATCTTTTGGCTTCAAATTGATCCTCTCGTCTTGGTGTATCAAGTACTTCTGTTAATCTATCTTTTTTCCCTTGATTTTACCTATTAGTTATCATCACGTCATGCATATTAATTAGCCTTTTAACCTAGAAGTTTTAGGTTTTTTTAATTCTTAAATCACCTGTAATTTTGAGAGGAAAAGAGGGATTGAAGTTACCCAGGTGGATACTTTTTGATTTATGCATTTTCTATTGTACCAGAATTTTGTTGATTACTTCTATATTTTATTTTTTGAAATTTATGATTTTTTGGGAAGCTAATGATATCAAATTGTTTGATGCTGAATTGGGTTTTATTTGGCTTATTTAACAAAAAATTGAATTGTTTTTCTATGTTTTGGTTGATAATCTTGCAAAGTTTTGAGTTTTTCTTGTAAGTTCGGGTTTATAATTATCTATGCATGTGGTAATGTGTAATGCTCATACCAGATAACGTAATTGTAGTGTTCAATTGGGCTGGTGTTTTGTTGGTTTTTTTTTAGCTTGGGTCAAGTTATATAGATCTAGTATTGAGATTCAAATTTGTGAGCTAAAACTGTTAGCTGCCAACCTTTATAGTTATCATTTGCTGATGATCTAGTATTTGCTGTTGTGTTCTATCTTCGATGTAGTTTTGCTGCAATTATGAATCAATTTTTGTTACTCTGAAAATAGGGAAGAATTACAATCTGGTATCGCAAGCTTTGTAGCTAATTTACATAATGGCATTGTAGAGATTTATTGGTTATAAATAGAAACACCTTAGGAGCTTTTAGTATACTTTATAAAGTATTAGGTATCAGTAATAATGGTCTTATGAATTGATATAGCATATGATCCCAACCCTACATGGTGGGGTCCGATCAAGTGAGATAGTGAGAAAGGATTTGAGGTGGGCTTCTAAATATCTTATTGCAGTACTAACAATAATGTTATATAAGGCACATAGTTGCTCATTCAAGCGCTGGAAGATTTGTTTATTGATAAGAATATTGTATAAGTAATGATTGAAATCTCGTTTTTGTTTTATACTTGAGCAGATACCATGATTATACTAAAAGTAAGAATGAAAGGTTGTAGCATTGTATATGCAAACAAGAATGATGCTAGCATTTTGTTTAGAATATAGCATGATTAAGAAAAGAAGAGTTCTTTCTTTCCTAAGAATGTTCTCAAATTTAATTGGGAAATATATGGAAAGTTTTAAGTGTTGTCAGCTTGGACCTTATTATACTCCTATAATTATATGAATGGAGAGACTTGCATACACAAGTTTTGCTATTGTTGTTTATGGCAACTTATAATCCTTTTGACATAATAGCATTAAAGAGAATTAAGTAGCATTAAGGTTAGTTCATAAGTACAAAAGTCATGAGTCAGTTAAGAGAAAATAAAATCAATAAGGGAAACGGAATTTGGTTCTATTTTGAAGAAGTCTATCAAGTACTACTCTATATACCAGGTGCATATAAATCTGGTTCCTATTACCTATAGAAATAAAAATTAATAAATTAGGATAACCAATTACATTTTTATAAGAGGCTTATGTCTCAATTTCTGATTGCTTTTTTGTTACAGTATTATGCAAATAGGGATGTATGGCATCTTCCAGATGGAGCTTATAAAAATTATGCAATCTCAAAGATGCTGGAGGTCATATTCATCAAATATTATCCTTTTTTTCATTCACTAATTTCTAGCAGTAACTAATTCCTATGAGTAGTTGTTACTTGCTTTTTTGACTTGGTGAGTAATGAATGATACATTTAAGCTGGCTGTAGTGTCCAATTTTGACACACGCTTGAGGAAGCTATTAAAGGACCTAAGTGTCATAGATTTGTAAGAACCACTACTCTCTCTTTGCGACTGGCTTTCATTTTCATTGATTGAGTAGCTCCTTTTATGCTCTGTTGCTGAATCTGTTGTGTTCTATTTTAAGATGTTGGTGCTAATATTGGCTGAAGTTCTGGTGGTTTTTGATTGATTTCATTTGGTTTTACTTTCTTATCTCTCTCTCTGCAATTATTTTCCTTTTATGGAGTTAATGCAAGAAATAAATCCTACAACTGAAATATGCTTCAACTATCTAACTCAGTAGAATATAAATGCTAGTGTGTACTTGAGTTCCCTTTTCTCTTTGTTTTTTCTTTTAATATTTAAATCTCATTATTCATTTTATTCCTTGTAAGACTTCTATCATTCATTACACTCCCATATGATTTCATGATTTGTTTTGAGTGTGAAATTTCCATGTACTATTTTAGATTAACTCATCATTTCTTTTTTTTTGCTGGGTTTTTGGTGGATATATAGAGCCTTGATGGAGATATTATAGATTGCGTTCATATGTCTCATTAACATGCTTTTGAACATCCTTTTTTGAAAGACCACAAGATTTAGGTCCATCTCTATTTCTAAGCACTTTAAATGATTTTCTTTGTTGATAATTGTTTTTACAATTTTATTTTTGAATTTTATAGATAAGGAAAAGTTACCATCCAAAAGGGCTATTTGATGACAACAAGTTATCTACTAAATCAAAAGAAAGAACAAATCCAATTACCCAATTGTGGCACATTAATAGCAAATGCCCTGAAGGAACCATACCTATAAAGAAGAACAAAGAAAGATGATATTTTCAAAGCAAGCTCTGTTAAAAGGTACGGTAAGAAGAAGCATAGAAGCATCCCAAAGCCTAGGTCTGCAGATCCCGATCTCATCAATGAAAGTGGCCATCAAGTAAAGTTCTCTCATCTTTTGTTTCTTTAAAGGGACAATAAAGTAGCTTTTGCCATTTTTTCTTTATTGATTTAGCTATTAGATGTTTGTTAGTATTCAACGTTTATTTGTTGTCTTAATGTTTAGAATTTTCTTGGTGGTGATTAGCATGTTATAGCTTATGTGGAAGGTGATAAGTATTATGGAGCTAAAGAAACCATTAGTGTATAGGAACCCAAAATACAATAACCTAATGAGTTCAACTTGTCTCAACTATGGATATTAGGAGGTTAATTTGGTGACCATCTGAACAGCATTGAAGCTGGCTGGTAGGTGCTGCAATAGTTTATTATTTTAATACTGTATAGATAAAAAATAATTAAACTTATTATATATATATGTATATATATATATATATATATATATATATAAAAGAAATAATTAAACTTATAATTTAATTGATCCAATATTATTTTTATATTTCTTATCCCTTATTTGTCATCCTTGTGTGTGGATTCAATCAAATCAGTCTAGATCTATATGGTGACAATAGCACAAGGATTTTCACTTACTACTGTAAGCTTCCAACTTGGATTACTCTGTGTAACTTTTAACAACTTGGTAATTTTGATGGATTTTTGCTCATATACATGTTTGTTTTAGTGAAAATAATTGTAGAGTGATGCATATCAAGCCATATGTTGCTACAATCTTCTATGCTCATGCTTTATTCAAATTAACAGTGAGATAGCAATGGGTGCTAGCATCTCTCCTATTTTTATCCTCCGTAATTCCCAATACGATATTAGCATACTTGTCTATAAGGTATATGCCAAGCTTTACACATTCACCACTAGCTTGAAAAAAACCTCACTATTGGTTAAAAATTTCAAATGAAGCCAAAGAGAAACAGACGTAACTGATCTAGTTAAAAGGTGCATGTGAACTTTGATGATGGCTTTTTTTTGTCTTTTTGAATTGAAGGTTAACATGCATCCAAGGCTCTTAAGAATTGTTACTGTTTACTAATAAGCTACACATTTAGAGCTGCAAGGTCTCGAGTTTAAAGGCTAGATAGCCACCTTGAGACTAATTTTTGGCATTATCTTTAGAAATTGCTGGTTTTGAAAGTGTGTTAATGTTTGTCTTTAATTGGGATTTCTTGTTTCCTGTTATATATAATTCACCTAGAAAAACAAGTTAAAACTGGCATATTATTGCCTGTTTGAAGTCAATTTTTGTTGGTGGATTTATTGTTTATAAAAATGATATAACTTTTGGCTGATTTCCATGTATTAGTATTCTACTTCCTTTCACTCTATGCGTATCTCTGCTTGATTAATGGTTAATGTAGAAAGATGAAAAAATGGCAGTATGAGACTATATATTAATTAATACCAAGGTTGGTTTGATCTATGTATTAATTAATATTATATATATTTTGTATCTAAATATCATACAATAAGTAATATATATTTTGATATGTGTGTATGTTTTTTGTTGGCATTGTAGGAGTTTCTTTGATGGTTATAAGTTAGAAAAAAGAAAAGCCATATCTGTTGTGGCTCCATTTTTGTTGTTGTTTAAGTTTGTTTTTCTGTCTCTATTGTAAGAAGAAAATAAGCAGAAGGATATGTGCAATCTGTATCTGCAATCTATTTTTCAAGTTTTAATCATTCAATGGCTTTTCATGACCTTCCTTGAAAGATATAACTATTATAATATATTATAATATAATAATATTCCATCATTTACTTTTGTTTTTTATTATTCCATAATTTCATGACTTTGGCATCTATATCAACAATCTGTTTGACACTGGACATGTTTTATTCTTTAAAACTACTTATGCTTGTAGCAATGTGATTCTAATTGTTTTCTTGATTACTGTTTCGAACATCATCCAATTCCTTGAATCTGGTTTGCTAATCTAGATATTTTTTTACAAAATTTTTCAACTTTCTCTTCTTTTTTAATAGTTTTTATTTAGGGATATAATTTGTGGGTTTAGGTATTGGTCACCTTACAATTTAGTTTTAATTTATTTGCTATGAACAAGTAAATGTATGATTGTAGTAGAAGAAAAAATGGTTTAATTATTAGTAATAATTGTAGTGATGGAATAGCGAAGAAAAAACTGTCACAAATTTTTTTTTATACTAGTTGCTGAATTTAGCAATGAAATTAAACTTCGGTTGCTAAATTTAGCAACGGAAAATTAATTTTCGTTCATAAATTAACAACGGAATTTCAATTCGGTTACTAATTTTGACCAATTCACCAAATGTTAGTGGTTAGATTTTGCAACGAAATTTAATTTTTGTTGCTAAATTTAGCAACAAAATAATATTTTCGTTGCTAAAAATAGCAACTGTCAAAATAACAACCGTATTGGTCCGTTGCCAAATTTCGTTGCTAATTTCCGTTGCTAAATTGCAATTTTCTCATAGTGTTGATGTATGCAATGGTATGTACTCGCCTTGACTTGGCTCATGCTGTTAGTCAAGTTTGTAAATACATGTCTAAACTAGGTAGGCGACATTAGGAAGCAGTCAAGTGGATTTTCAGGTATCTGAAGGGTACTGTAGGGCATGGAATTATTTTTGGTAGTGAGTAGGATGATCCTTTCTGTAATGTCCCAAGAGATATATCGGTACTTAATTGTAAATGTGTTAGGGATGTGATCGAAAATAATGTAAAAGTTAAGGAAAATTTTATAAAATTGTCAATTTAAGGGCACATATGCATTGTTAGAAAAGTAGTGGGGCTTGATTGAAAATTTTCAATTGTTTTTATGTCAAATGTGAGAATTGAGGGGCGATGAGGGACCAAAATGAACTTTTCCAAGATTTTTGTGAGCCACCAATAGGAATGAAACAAATGGAAGGTTGGAAAGGAAAGAAGAAAACTTGGGTTTTCTTTGAGTTGGTCGGCCATATTTGGCCATAAACAAACACAAAGTTTTTATTCATCTACTTTGGCTTTTTTTCTTCTTTTCTCTTTAAGCTTTCATAGATGCTACTCCAAGTAGAAAATGGGTTGTAGATGGTAGAGATGAAGAGCAAGAGAAAGAGAGATAGAAAGAAAGGAACTTTGGTGCCCTAATAAGGTATGGGAGTTATATTATTCTTCTATATGCTTGTAGTTGAAATAAATTGTTATATGTGTTTTAGATGATCTATAGTTTATTATTTAGTGAATAATTGAATGTATAGTGAATGAGAAAGTTGATTTGTGCCTTAGAAAGAGATAAGGTGAAAATCTGTTCAAGGTTCACTTGAACTCATTTCAGTGTAAAGTGCATACCTATTTTTATAAATGTCTGATTGATATGAATTTAGTTTTATATGAAAGATAAGACATATATAGACAACTTTGTAGAAGAACCTGGAGTCTAAATCTATCTCTAGAGTGTCCGAAATTGAGCTTGAACTGGATAGACCACTGTTGTACGTCACCTAGGAACAGTCTGTAATGTTTTAGTCATATCTTGAGATTTACAAGTCATAATTGAGTGATTTTTGATGTCTTAGAAACTAGAGACATAAGGTAGCAACATTGTAGGGAAAAATTTCCCTAAAAATGATGTTTTATAGGTAAAAACCAGTATAAAAGTCAAGCCTGGAAATTTGTATTTGAGTGGTATGGGCCTTATGGTTACTAGGTTTTTTATTGTAACCATGAGGTACCCTAGTTTTCAGTCCAGATCCTTAAGAAGACCTATCTCACGATTACTAAGCTTTTCATAGCAACTGTGACCCCTTTAAAAAGTATAGACCATGGTTATTACACATCTGGTATTGACCGTGAAGTAGTATGATGCAGTCCAGAGCCAAAAGGGTGACCTAGGCCACGGTTACCATGATTTTGGTAGTAACCGTGACCCTTATTTCATGTTTGAGCCACGGTTACTAGGATTTTGATAGTAACTATGACCCTGCCCTATCTTTCTTGAACTTGATTTTAAAGTCTCAAATTGTTATTAAAGCATGTTTAAGTCTTCCTAAACACTTTTAGAGTGTTTTAAGTGTAAAAACAAGAGTAAGGAATGATATGAAATGAGTGTATAACAAAATAAATTAGTGAAATAAAGTTAAAGATTAAGCCTTAAAACATAAGAATTTGTACAAGTAATGAATGAGAGTGAACATGATAAACGATAAGTATAATGTTACAAATTGCATGACAAATAATAATTATATTAATGTTAATTTTTAAGTGTATTTGAAGTTTAAGTAAATATAAACTGTTTAGTAATTTTGTTGCATGCTCTATTTGATGTGTTATCTCATTGAATCTAAATGTATCATGTGTGATAATTTAGAGTGATTAAATACTATTTGTAAGCCTGAATTTCACATAGTAGTGGATAGATAGGCATGCCTATAAAGGGGATAGTGATCGCAGCTACAAGTTTTATCACTAAAATGTGACTAGTGTAGTGTTTGATACCTTTTGGTATCTAGTGAATTGAGACTTTTATGTCTCTAGTGTTTGATACTGCTTTTTAGTATCGAGTTTTTGTACCTGTATCCACCTTTATGAGAATTCAGGCAATGTAAGTGATTTGATGGATAAGTAATGATAAGTGATTAATAGTGTAAATATTATTATACTTAATGATAATTTTAGTTCTTTTCAGTGAATATTAAAGTGTAAGTGAAAAACTGTATTATGATTGTTATTGAGTGTATAATTGCTATTGATTGTGATTAATTGTATGTACTGAATAAGAGTGACATGTTATTATGTTGTATGTATTGGCACGTTATATTGATTGTGTTTGTAACTTTGATAAGAAGTCAATTGTACTATTTACTCCCCACTGAGCCATTTCTCAGCACGGGTGTTTTCCTGTGTAGGTACTCAAGTGTGATAAAGTGCTTTTGCTAGAGTCGTCATCTACAGGCCACTGGAAGGATAGCGAGTCAAGGCTAATACTGATAATGTATTACATTATTGTAAATGTACAATGTATAGAAGATTTGAAATATATATGTAACGAACTAAGTTGTAATTGTACTTTAAGTATATTATATGTATTAAACGTTGTATGTATATGTGTTTTTGTACAAGTAATTTAATATAATATATGTAAATAAAAGGTAATAAGAGCGGGAATTACACTTTAGTTGTAAGGTATGTGGATTCAGATTATGCTAGTAATTTGGATGATAGAAGGTCTACAATTGGATATGTTTTTACCGTTGGTGGAGGGCCTATACGTTGGAAATCAATAGTTCAGTCCATTATGGCATTATCTACAACTGAAGCTGAGTACATGTTAGTAGTTGAAGCGACTAAATAAACTTTATTGCTTTATGGGCTAGTAAAGGAATTGGATGTTGAGCAAGGTGGAGTTCAGTTGCATTGTCATAGTCAAAGTGCTATTCATTTTGCTAAGAACCAGGTGTACCATGCTATAACTAAACATATTGATGTGTGGTATCACAAGATTAGAGAGTTGATTGTATCTGGTGAGATACTGTTGTAGAAGGTTCACACATGTGAGAATGTAGCTGATCTATTGACCAAACTAGTTACTACTAACAAGTTCATGATTTGCTTGGACTTATTGAATGTTTGTAGTTGCTAGACAAGTATGGTAACCTAACCCATTAGGGTGTGTGGGAGACTCCATGGTTTCATCTCCTAAGGGGCTTGACATTCGCCAAGGTGGAGATTTGTTAGGTATGGTTCAATGTTGGGAAATTATCGGTTACATGCATCTTATACATAAGAAGAATTTAAATTTTTTAACCAATAGATCTGATCTTGCCATAAATTTGCAATATACATATTAATGAGAATAAGAAAAATCACCTTTGATTTTTGTTAAACAGTTGATTTTCCTTCTCACCGGGTTGTTGCAAACCACAGTGTCCGAAATTTAACACCTCCAATTAGTAATCCACACTAGAGAAGGATTGAATGAACTAACAATGGAGGAATACAAGGGTTTGCCGAAATCCCCTTGACGCTAGCAAGGGGGTGGCGGCTAGGGTTTTTGAGAGATAGAATTTATGTTTTTTTTGAGTTGTCACTTAACCCTAAAATCCCTATCACTTGGATTTTTATAGCTAGGTTAAAAATCAAACTTCATAAGGGGATTAGGCTCCTTAAAATTTCTGGAGAAACATTAAATGGGCGTCTAGAATTATTAATAATTTATTTGGGCTCAATTAAATCCAATTTAAATCCTTTCATAAAAGACTATGCACAAAACCCACAAACTAGGCCCTTCATGCATACACTTGGATTTAATCACCCAAATGAATTCCAAATCCATCAAAATTAAATATGTAGGCTCCATAACACTTATGAAATATATTTAATTTGTTTTGGTCTAAGAATTAGGCCTTTAAGGCCTTCTATCAGGGTTTGGAGTGTAACCCTTCCTCCAGAGGGTTTCTGCACCAAAACTAATCTTCTGGGCCTCTTTTAATTTCTCCAATGGATCTATTAAATATTATATCAGCCCTATAAAACTTATAGTCCAATAATAATTAATTATGGAATACAATATTTCAATTAGGTCCATTTTACAAAACACTTCTAAAAAGGTCTACGAACAATTTTACTTGATCATAATTAATTAAACTCTTTAATTAATTATTCTCTTATTCACTTATGTATTCCCATAATAATATAAAATATTATTATCCTTGTCATTTTACCATTTTATCCTTTTCTCTATATGTGTGTGACCTATTGGGTTCCTGTCCATATTGGCAGTATAATATGTAATTGTGACTTCTATTCAAAACTCACATGATTTAAACTTCTTTAAATCATTTTATCAATCCCTATTGATATTTATGATACATTATTATACAAGTCATGATTGGCCTCTATCTAGGCATCATGACTACCCAAATGTCAGGAAAGTCAAGTGATTTGACTATACCCTTCCATAGAAACAGTTACCATGCAATTACTCCTTTCACCACTCTTATCTAAATTAGATTTTGAGTATGGATTTTTGTCAACTCATATAAATCTAATTATGTATGTTCTATTAATTTAACCATTGTTCCCAAAATGCCCTTCATGGATCCCTATCCATCTTGCTATATTACGCTAGCTAGAGATTCCCTGTCAACTCATATAAATCTAATTATGTATGTTCTATTAATTTAACCATTGTTTCCAAAATGCCCTTCATGGATCCCTATCTATCTTGGCATATTACTCTAGCTAGAGATTCTCTAAAAAAGGAAATTATAGAATCATGTGAGATAACTTCCCTTAATAAATCTAGGATGGTGAAACCTTTATCAATCACTCAACTATCTTCAAGTAGGTCATGATATACCCAACCTCCTAATTATGTTCACCCCCAGTTGGAAGTAATCAGTTATGGAGTCAAAGTATACCACTTGCTACTTAAGATAACTTTGGTGATCTCAAGTCTAAGGATACTTACACAACCGCTATGAAGAGATTCCTCACTGACATAGATTTAATATCCATGTAAGGATTCTGTTTGCAGGTCTCCAATGAACTTATTCTTCTAATAAGCATCCACATGTTAGCTTTGATTATCTTCTATAATCACAGCTATGAGAACCACTGCTGAACCATTCAAGAATCATAACATGTGCTAGTCTGTCAGAATTAACAATGAATTAACAATGTCCAATCTTGTTAATTCTATGACTAAGGATATTTAAATATTAACACATTTGCATGCAATTGACATCTCATATCATGAACACTTTCATGATTGCCTTTGCACTATATTTATAATATCTAGGACTTTATTTATTAATTTAAGATTTACAAACTCATGTATTTAAACATAGTATTAATAAATGAATATTGCCTTTTATTAAGAATATGAATTCATACATATGAAATACAGCCCTATTACATGGAATCTAGGGCATATTCTCTAACATCATATACTAGTTTTAAACATGATATCAGAAGCTTCATAATCCATGGAGTAAGAATCCACTTCGTGGAGTGGCTTAACACTGGGTAGAGTAAGATCTTACTCTACAGAGTAAAGGCAAGCCAAGAATTTCTACTCAGCCGGTTAAAATCACACTCTGCCAAGTGTGAGCAATTCCATCTGCAATTGGAGTCTTAACTGGACTAGACAGGAAGTCTTTTTGTTCAATTGAAAGACTTGCTGATATAGGAAGCAGTTGTTGATTCTAATATATATATATATATATATATATATATATATATATATGTATGTATTGAATTTGTAACCTAGGAGGTGAGACTCTCTTGAAATAATAAATCAGCCACCGCTTTGCTCCTGAGGACGTAGGCACATTGTCGAACCTCGTTAAATCCATGTGTTCTCTATTTTCTTGCTTGTTTTGTTCGTATTCCTATTATTATCAGCGTTCATTCTTAACATGAACCAAATTTGTGGTTAACCATATTTTTTATTTTTTTTGCTGACTCTTAATGTACAAGGAATAAATAATTCACCTAATGGGAATGATGTTAATAATTATAGAATTAATGATAGAATAACAAAAATTAAAATGAATAGTAAAGATAGCTAAATATCAATTTAAAATCAACAAGTAAGCAAACTCAAGCAAAATAATATTAACAACAAACATAAATGAATTAATGTAAAAAATAGACAGTATAAAAAAACTAAATAAAATCATGAGACATTTCATGTACATAGAAAAGCTAAGATAACTAAATATACTTAAATAATAAAATGATTAATTATAAAATGGTTAGCACAAAATAAACATAAAAAGGTAGGAATAAATGCAAAACATACAAAATAGTGACAAAGTTAAATTAATATGAACAAAACAAATAAAATCGGAATAAATTAATATGAACAAATAATTTTCCATGCACAAGATGGTGGACTTGGAATTACATGCAGGCATGCATGCTTCATATGAGAATAGAGGCACGATTAATAGTTTCATGTAGAATGATGTCATCACATGCACAATGATAAAAAAAAGGAACATAAGTATGCATCAACTATGTGAAAGATGAAGCGAAAGAAGAAAAGGAAAAGGGTCATGCCAAATAATAATAATAATAATAATAATAATATTATTATTATTATTATGCAGGAAACATGTAGTTCACATAATAAAAAATTGGCTTCAAGTGCAAAAATACCCCTAATGTTTTCCAAAAATAACAAATTTACCCCTAAAGTTATCAAAATGGTGCAATTTTTCCCCTTAAGTAATGAAACCGTTAGTTTGGTCATATTCCATATTTTGACCGCTGACGTAGGCGTGTTAAAAAATTTTGATAGAATGATGTCAAACTAACTGTTCCATTACTTCAGGGGCAAAATTGCACCATTTTGATAAATTTATGGGCAAAATTACCCATAAATAAACATTAGAGATAAAATTGTTCTTTTTAGCAAATATTAGGGGCATTTTTGCACATTAGGCCTAAAAAATTATATTATTAATTAGTACTAACAAAGGGTTGACAAAGGTTAGAATAAACAACAAAAATAACTGAACACCAAAATAAAATGAATAAGTAAAAAAATTCAAACCAAATGATATTAACAATTAAATAATATTAAAACATATCATACAACAATAATAATGATAAATGAAATTATAATAAAGAAACATAAGTAACTAAAACAATATTAACAAAATATAATAATAGTATAAATAAATTTAAATGTAAGGCCTAATATGAAAATATATGAGAAATAATACTAATGACAAAAATAATGATGAATGAATAAGGGATTACATAAATATGAAATTAGTGTAAATGGATAAACATGCAAGGGGACGTAATAATGCAATGCATGCATGGTAAATATGTAAAAGTGGTAAGATGTGATGAATGTATGTAGAGAACGTGAGCTGGGTATGTACGACAGGTTGAAGAAGAGAGACGAGCAAGTGAAAAAGTTAGGCGATTGGCTACTGGACTAGGCAGTGAAGGTGGTTGTCACTTGTTGAAGTGATGGGCATTGATAGTGGCCTTCCTATATGTTATGTCAGGATGTAGGTATGTTTATAACAATTATAGAAATAAGAGATTTACATCCTAAATAAATAAATTACTTCAACAATCATGTAACAATTGACTCATAGCTATTCCAGAACTAACCACAAGCATTTAAAAACCAAACATATAGATTTCAAGGTGATAAAAAAAAGCTAAAAACTAAAGTGGCAGGAGGTAGGAGATGATGAATAACACAATGATGTGCATTAAACCCCCTTAATGCCTCATAATGAAATTCAGCTTATTCTCGAAGGTCCGCTTTTAAGGTCTAAATCAGATAGATTCATAATGTTCATAGATTGGCCACTTCATAATAGGAAATACCCAATTCTATTATTGGTGGTTAACCTCCAATGGCATCTATACAGGCCTAAGAGGTAGGTATCATTGAATTGCTACCTAACAGACTGTTGGAAAATGATTCTAACTTGATGATGCGAAGAGGTGTTGTTTGAGACATCACTCTTACTTATACCTCGGTTAGGTATTTTGTATAAATGAGTTTTTAATATCAATCCACTACCTCCCTTCTCACATGATGCATAAAAGTCAAGTAAATAAATGAAAAAATTAAACAAGTAAAAAAGCGATAAAGTAAAGAATAAAAAAATAATTACATAAGCAAACCATCCAAAAGAAAAAGGATAAATAAAATGTCATACATAAATCGGGGCATTTATTTAAGGTGGGAACATTGGTTCCTTCATGCATATTTTACTAATGGGGATGAAAAACCCTTGTTAATTTTTAAAAAATTCGGGATGAACGATTCCAATTTTAATGAAAAATCAACACAGATGATCGGTAGTGAAGAGATATTTTAAAAAACAAAATTGCCCTTGGGACTAACCTAGCGATCTATGGCTGTGACTTAGTGATCGATGGTCGTCTGTCATTACACCATGGATAGGTCAGGATGGCAAAAACATGCCTTTGCTAATATATGGATAGGATAAAAATGGCCATATATGGGTATTTATCCAACACAAACAAATATTTGTCATAAAGAAAAAGCCAATTTCAAAGTTTCCAACCAAGTTTTAAATTTTTTAGGAATTCAATGTTAAAAACCACAAAAAAAAACATTTTAGAAAATTATGAAAACCAAGGATAGAACTCAAAGTTTGCACTTTTTATCTGAAATACAAATGGTTCTTTCTCATCAGGTAATTCTGATCTGGACTGCCTCGGGACTGGGTATCTACAGTTGCCTCTAATTTTGGAAAAACTTATGCACTAGTTCCTAAATGAACTAAAATTTAGAGTAAAGGGAAAATATGCATACCTAAGGCAACAAAACTTTGGTTGTTGATTGATTGTTAATATCTGATTAGTGCTAGTATCCCAGCATGTCTAACCAGGATTAGATGACGAGTGCCAATATCTTGGCATAAAGGTCACTTATTGAACAAAAAAAAATACCAACCATGTAACTTGTCGATTATTTGATTGTGGAAAAACAAATAATCAATGCTAGTATCTCAGCATGTTAAACCTAGATTGAGGAATGATCAATGCCATTTATCAATATAAAGAAATACCTTGGCTGACCAATGCCTGTATTGTAAGGACCCAAAATAGGCCCTAGTAGAATTCAAGGGCAATTACATGTTATTAAAGTCTAATTGAGTATTATTGGATGAAATATTAAGAGTTAAGATATTGATTGGGGCAAAAATGTTATTAAGTTATCATTAATTATGTGATAAATGTGTAAATTATATGGTATAAATTTTATAAGGTCATAATTAAATTATTATTGTTGGTTTAATAATATTCAAGGATGTAATTGAAGTAAAAAGTATTAATTTGGGGTAAATTTATAATTATGGCATCTTTAGGGGCAAATGTGAATAAATGAATAATTGAGAGGTTAATTTAAGAGAAAGAATAAATGAATAGGTTAATTTATAACATGCAAGAAATGGAGGGATCACTTTATAACATGCAAAAGGGTGTGGGTTAATTATAGGACATGCAACTTGTTGAGGGACCAAAAAGGGAATTTTCCTAACTATTATAAATAATCTTTTTGCTAGTGGAATGAAAGAGAAACTTAATAAGAGATGGTGGTGGACGAAATTCTAGAGAGAGTTACAGAAATTTCCTTTCTCCTTCTCATTTCTTAAAGCCATAGATGATTTCTCAAGGTCTTCTTGAAGAGGAAATACTTGCAGGTTGTTCAATCTAGATCATTAGTATAAA
This sequence comes from Excoecaria agallocha, assembly GCA_037975025.1. NCBI lineage: Eukaryota > Viridiplantae > Streptophyta > Magnoliopsida > Malpighiales > Euphorbiaceae > Excoecaria > Excoecaria agallocha. The sequence goes on along the minus strand of CM075808.1, from coordinate 21,291,244 downwards.
ACTATAAGGTAAATATTTTAACTTGATAGTTCATCTCTTCATCTTCATCTCCTTCTTATTTAGATTGATGATGGATTAAGATAAATGAGGGATGATTGATGTTGAATTAATGAATTGATGCAAAGGATAAAAAGAAGGTAGAAGAGACAAGGAAAAAGGGCTTACAAAGGACTAAGAGTGAAAGGAGAATTTAAAGAAGATTTGAATTACATGTCCAGGTTTGGGAACTTATTCTTCATGAATGTGTGTGGATATCAATGTTTATGCTTGGATTAATTAATTTTGATGGTAATTTATTAGTTTATTTATGGTTAATGAGAGATTTAAATAGGAGAAAATCGTGTTTTTGAATGTTGATGAAAAACTAGGTGTGGATCTTGTGTACCAGTCTGCTTTTTTTGTCCATATCTAGAGTTGTAGACCTCGAATTGAGGTGATTCAAAATTATGGATAAACTAGATTTAATTATATACAATTAATTAGAAGAAGTTGTGGCTTGATTCTGTTGTTAAGGAACTCATAAAAATCGTACAATTGAACTGTTTGTGTGTATAGGCAGTTTTGAACAGTTACAAAATTTTTAACCATAAATCCTTGCATTTAAGTCATAATTGAGTGAATTTTGATTCTATGTAAACTTGATATAATGATAAACAACATTTTAGAAGATACCTGGGGCTAAATATGTTTGTATGCTATCCAAATATTCACTTGAATTTGTAGTGAGCTGTTATTCTCGGTTCTTGAACAGATTGTGGGAAATATGATATATCTCCTTGTGTAGTGAACGAAATACTATGAGATGAAATTCTGGAAAAAATATAATTCTAAACCTATACTTTTCATGAAGAAAGTAAAGCCTAATTATGTCCTTAAGCTTGTCAAATTTTAGCTTAATTCCAGACCTATACACAACACTGTTAATAGAAACAGTAATTAATAAAGTGTAAAATCAGTTTTGCAAGTGTTTTATTTTGCATGAATATGATGATATTGATTGTTTTATTATAATATTTGGTTTATGGAAGAGATGAATCAAAAGCATGCAAATCAAAGTTGAAAGAAGAAAAGTTAATAAATTTGAAATTATGGGTTAAGTTTCTATGAACCAGTTTTGGAATTTTGTGGATATCTCGAGTTTTATAGCTCCAATTTGGGAAATTCCAATTGATAATTAAACTTAAGACATGGATTCATAGTTTTTTAGAAGAAACCTAAATGTGATTCTATCCCTAAGTATTTTTTATTTTTACTTGAAATTCGCAGTGAGATGCTGTCTAGTTGTAGAGAGCAAGTTCCAGTATTTTTGAAATAATGTTTGATAGAGAAGTCTAAATCCTATGAGGAAAAATCCTGGATAAAATAGACTTATAGGAGAATAATTTTTTTGGAGGAAGTTTGGCTTAAATCTATACAAATTTTCTTCTATGAATTTTCTAATTAGCAACTAAAACTGATTTTGTTATTGTGAACTGCTGTCTAGTGTTAACGAACAGCTTGTAGTATTTTTCTTATAACTCATGATAGAAAACTCAAAATTCTATGGGACAAAATTCCAGTTAAAATAGACTTATAAGAGTAAAACTCTTATGAATAAATGTTAGTTCAATTCTGTACTTATTTTGTTCCACGAATTTTTCAATATGGTCACACAAACTGTTTAAAAAAATGCACACTTGGACAGTCTGTAATGTTTGGGTTATAACTCCTAATTTAATGGTCCTATTTGACTGATATTTGAAGCATGAGAAACTAGTGATATAAAAGATTATTATTTAAAAGTCCAATTTGGTTAATTCAGCCATTTATCATGGCAAAATTAAAATGTTAAACAGAACTTAAAATTTGTCTATCTTATTCACTATAACCTAATTCTTTGATGTATAAATGTACTACATGTAATAATAATAATATGATATTTTTACAGTAATTTGATCATAAAATGATGACATTGCTGGTTGTATAATTAAAGGTATTAATAGTGGTATTGTAAATTTATACATGACTATGGTGTTAGATGATATATGTATACGACAAAAAGGTACGATAATATTACTAAACTAAAGCTATAAGTGTATAAAAGTTTAGGAAATATAGTATGCAACAAGACCATGAACCAGCATATGGATAATTACTTATTTTAATGAATATGATTATGCCTATATGCTTATGTCTACTGAATAATATGTTAAGGTAAATGATTACAATATTACATAATTACAGTTGCTTGATTTGATACCTGAGTGTGATTGTGTGTGTGTGTGTATATATATATATATAGTCATACATGTATGTACGTATATAGGTTAACCTGTTGTGAACATGATCATACACATCATTGATTGAAGGAACTCAATAGAATATGATGTTATGTATCATCATATTACATATGTAAAATAGCTACTTGATTTGAAGGGATTACAAGTACAAAATAGTAATACATAATTGTGCTCGAGATAACATGTTTATAGAAAATTTATACGTTTATATCTATGACACCATGCTCGTATATATACATGAATATATATGTATGAACATCAATATGTATATGATGAGAAAAGAGCAAAGTATAGGATAGCAATACCGAATTGTGCATATGATCACATGTCTACAGAAAGTTATACGTGAGCATGTATATGATTACCTTGTACATAGTTATATAAGAGTATACATGTATATGAATGAATAAAGAAAAGATAATGTAAAGAGATTTTACTGCCCGGGTTGAGTATAGGAAGTGGATAGATAGGCATGCCTATAAGGGTACCTTGCAGCTGCTTCTGAACATTTTGACCTGTTTAGGTCCACTTGAATTTAAAAGTATAGTGACCCTATTTGGGTTTAAAAGTTAAAGTTAATTTAAACAACCCTCGTGTGGGTTGTAGCCGACCCCGTTTGGGTCCGCTTGACCGGTTCATGTTATTTGATTGACCCCGTTTGGGTCCACCGATTTATCATACAGTTTTATCCCTACAAGGGATCATCGTTTAATACCTTCGGGTATCTTATTTGTACCTTCGGGTGTCGCCATTATAATCAATAGTTTTGTACCTTCGGGTACTACCGTATAACCCGTTATCCACCTCTTAAGAATAGTGCAGGCTTTATTGTCAAAGGTTAAGAAAAGTTTAATAAGGCATGCAAATTCTTAATTGACTTCATATTATTCTACATGTGAAATTCCTTTTATTGCATACAAAACCTGCATCTATAAAAATGCCCAATAGAAAATATATGTAAGTAATACTACTAGTATCAAAACTGCATGCTAATTGTTAAATGATGAATTTGCGTTATATTAATACTTTGATTAAATTGATGATATATATATATGCCTTTGTGATCATAAACCTTATTTCTATATGTATGCCAATACATGATTGATGAAGGAACTATGGAACATAAAGTAAGCTTGTAGTAATTTTATAATCTCATGATAATTGGATGTGTTGATTTTTTGTATAATTCTAATATGTTTATATCCTGACATACAAGAATAGAAGTAAGATAATTTCAATACTTGTGAAGATTGTTTATCAAATTAATAATAGATAACTATACTTTTATGATTATGCATTGAGTAATAAAATAATAATTTTATCAATAGTTTGAACTTAAGTCCAAAGGATGTTGGAGCTTGTATAATCATATATGGTGATTGAAACGTCAATACAAATTCTTACCATTGAAATTTATGATTTCTATAAGTGAATGTGAATGTATAATTTCTTGTAATAAATCATTGTTATATTTGAGTCATGTTGTGTGCTTGTTGACGATCACTGTGAGTGGTCATTTATCATGATTTTAGTTCCCCACTAAGCTTTATAGCTTAGCACGGGTGTTCCAACCGTGTAGGTTGCAGGGCTAGGACTTTCTCGCAGGACTGATATCTGCAGCAGGTTGGCCAACACAAGTCTTAGAAGATTGATAATAGAGTCTTCTTTTTGTCCTTATATTTTGTAGTTATGGAAACTTTGATTATGTTGGAAATTTTGTAATTACTATAGATGTTTTGTATATGTAATATTTGATGATAATAAGACGCACCTGTAAGTAAAGCTTCTAATAGTTAACTTTTAGATATCTATTTAGTAGAATAACAGATGTAATGTTATGATAAGCATGCTTAATTAATACTAAATAAAGTGATATGTACAGATTATAGGATAAGGGTGCTACATGTATCTCATTATAAAGATCACTTATCAACTAAAAAACATCGTTAACTTTATAGCCTATCAAATTTTTTACGATGAAAAAATGAATGGCTAATGCCAATATTTCGACATGTTTAATGAAGACATGTTATTTGGTAAACACCATAGATCAACATGTCTAACCTTGATATGTTAAGTGGCCAATGCCATTTGTCAGCATGTCTACCCTAAATGGTTGATGCCATATGTCGGCATATCTACCTAAGTTATGTTATGCGATCGATGTTATCTATCGACATGTCTATCTTGGTTGAGTTAAGTGGTTAATGCCAGCTGTCAGTATGTCTAACCTTTATGCAATTGATGCCATCTATCGGCATGTCTAACCTTGATATGTTATGTGGTTGATGCCATCTGTTGGCATGTCTAACCTTGATATGTCTTGTAGTTGATGCCATCTGTCAGCATGTCTAACCTTAATATGTTAAGTGGTTGATGCCATTTGTTGCCATGTAAGGACCCAAAATAGGCCCTAGTAGAAGTCAAGGGCAATTACATGTTATTAAAGTCTAATTGAGCATTATTTGATGAATTATTAAGAGCTAAGCTATTAATTGGGCCAAAAATAATATTAAGTTATCAATAATTATGTGATAAATTTGTAAATTATATGGTATAAATTTTATAACGTCATAATTAAATTATTATTGTTGGTTTAATAATATTCAAGGGCGTAATTGAAGTAAAAAGTATTAATCTGGGGTAAATTTGTAATTACAGCATCTTTAGGGGAAAATGTGAATAAATAAATAATTGAGAGGCCAATTTAAGGAAAGGAATAAATGGTGGGGTTAATTTATGGAATAGATCAAATGGTGGAGACAAAATATAACATGCAAAGAATTGGATGTTATTAATGCGACATGCAAATTCTTGAGGGATTAAAGAGGACATTTACTATAGTATTATATATAGAATAATCTTAGTGGGTGGAAAGGGAAAAGTGAGATGGTGGAGAGTGGTGTGGTCGGCATTTGTGAGAGGAAAAAAACCAGAAATTAATTCCATTCATTTCCTTTGAAGGTCTTTGAATCTTCAAGTAATTTAAGTGACAATTCTTGATGGTTAATTAAGGCAATTAAGTGCATAACTCTAAGGTAAGTGGTTTCTATTGAATTTTATCTTCTTCTTCTTCTTCTTCTCATCTTGGTTGAGATAAATGATGAACAAGTGCTGGAAATGGTGGATTGGGGATGATTTGTGTTGTTGTAGTTAAAGAAGGAGGAGATAGAAAGGATAAAGGGAAAAACATTGCAAGGGATTGAAAGCTTGGGTTTGATAGGGGTCAGCTAAGGTATGGGATGGTACTTACCTTGCATGCATGTGAATGTTGATTATATCATCAAGGTGCATATGTGTGTTAGATGGAATAAATGGGATGAGATATGAATTTAGAATTTGTTACAATAGGTGTTACATGAAGATTGCTGGAATTATTGACTGTAATTTTATCTATAAAAATGAGTTAGGGACCTTAATTTGAAGATATAATAATATTGATTGTTCCATATGAGATATAGGTATAAAAGTGTAGTTGAAAAATGGCATTAATTTGGCCCCTAATTTATCCCTACATTGATTGAATATTAGATGCATCTTTGATTCCGATTTTGAATAGCTTGGGGTAAAAACTTCATAATTGATTATAAAATGATCATAATGACACGAGGTCAATTCCTAATTAAAATATACTTCAAAACCTACAATTTATATGAAGAAATCAAAGTCAAATAATGCCTAGAACATTGCCTAATTTTCACTTGAAAATCGGAAATTATGTGTTGACTACTATGATGAACAGTCTTTAGTAATTTCAATATATCTCAAGTTCTAGAAATGATATTGCAAATATTTTTGATGTTATAGAACCTAGAAAAGTATATCTACAACTTTGTAGAAGAAAATGTTTTCTAAAAAGGCCGTTTACTATGTCAAAAATGAATTACACAATTAAGTTATTAAGCCGTTTGCAGGATTTTGGAAACAGGGTGAAAAACTCGTATGGCCAAGCATACTGTCGCAAGCGCGACACTTGCTGCGAGCACGACATCATGATTTTGGCCCATAACTATGCTTTTTATTCCCCTTTATCAGTATATTATGCTACCCCTATGTGTTGCACATATGACTGAACAAAATAGGCCTTAAATGCAAGTATACGAGAGCTATAAACTCATGTGTATATAGATTTGTATCAAAGGATATATATATGGATTTGCATGATTTGTATCATTTACATTGAAAATTGTCTATGAATGTATACCTATGCATCATGGAAATTGTACATTAATAGTTAATTTATAGCACCATGAATAATTATGAAATTATTGTTAATCATATATGTGTATGATAATATGATTGTGATATGATGTGTTGTCTAAAGATCATATATTTAAGTATAAGTTCATGATGAAAGTTAAATGTATGTGCCATATGGAAACATATTAATAGCATATGATTGATGAGTGATTGAGGTATATATATATATTGATAATCATGCTTATCAAAACAAGCTTATTAGATGCGAATGTACTACAGGTATGTACAATCTATGATTATATTTATGAGTGCATGAGCATGTAATTGTCCTATGAGATAGAAAATGATTAAATGTCACTTAATAGGTGAGATTATATACATGTGCAAATGGTATACTATAAGTACAGCTTTGAAGTATGAAATGAACATGAATATAGTGTTGCCTGCAATAGAGTTCAAATGTGGATATAAATACATGAATGATAGTTAATATTAAAAATGCTATCCATGAATGTTCATTTGGTGCTGGGGTTTATGCACTAAGAAAATGAAAACATGTCATGTTATATGTATTTATGTGTAAAGATGATGGTACCTAGTTGTATACATACCGATGAACCTAAGGCTACTAAATCTAGTTGTATGGCTGGCCTTTAATTAGTTGATATATATATATATATATATATATATATATATACACACATATATAAGTCTAGATGATTCTACATGATTCCTATGGATTTCTTCAAAATTACTATAGTACATATAGTTTGAAATGTTAACTTTGCTTGTATGAAGAAGTAATGTGATTAGTAGAATATATGTGTGCATATAAACATATATGCATATGTATGATCTTACATGGTTGGGTTCAAAGCTTGAAAACTATTTTAGAGTAATGATTCAAATAATATTTTTAAAGTGAAATGTATAACTATGTCTTTGCTTAATTGAAATGACATAATTAAGCATATGTGTTATCACATGTTGGCATGCGAAAATACAAATCTACAGTGCTATAGACTCAATTATAGAAATCTTATTAAAGCATATAATGGTATTATATAAGTATAGTCTTGACATGCAGAAAAGTTACACATGATTGTGTATATGAATACATTGATTATAGTTATACCAGAGTATACATGTGCATATAAGAATATGAATGAATAAAGAAAAGATAAATTAAAGAGATTGTTCTACCTGCTTTGAGTCTAGGAAGTGGATAGATAGGCATGCCTATAAGGGTAACTTGCAGCTGTTTTTGAACATTTTGACCTCTTTAGGTCCACTTGAATTTAAAAGTATAGTGACCCTATTTGGGTTTAAAAGTTAAAGTTAATTTAAACAACCCTCGTGTGGGTTGTAGCCGACCTCGTTTGGGTCTGCTTGACCGGTCCATGTTATTTGATTGACCCCATTTGGGTCCATGTTATTTGATTGACCCCATTTGGGTCCATGTTATTTGTTTGACCCCATTTGGGTCCATTTTATTTGTTCGACCTCATTTGGGTCCACCGATTTATCATACAGTTTTATCCCTACAAGGGATTATCGTTTAATACCTCCGGGTATCTCTTTGGTGCCTTCGGCTGACCTATTATCTCTTTGGTGCCTTCGGGTGACCTAGTACCTTCAGATACCACCGTATAACCCGTTATCCACCTCTTTAGAATAGTGCAGCCTTTATTATCAAGGTTAAGAAAAGTTTAATAAGGCATGCAAATTCTTAGTTGACTTTATACTATTCTACATATGAAATTCCTTTTGTTGCATACAAAACCCAAGTCTAAAAGAATGCTCAATATACATATGTATCTATACTGCTAGTACAAAAACAAATTGCATGTTAATTGCTAAATGCTCTCTCTATATATGTGTCCTTTATTCTTATATGTATTACATTGTATGATTTCTATAAGTGAATTTAAATGTTTAATTTCTTTCATTTCTTGAAATAAATCATTGTTACATTTGAAGCATGTTGGATGCTTGTTAACGATCACTGTGAGTGGTCGTTTATCATGATTTAGTTCCCCACTAAGCTTTATAGCTTAGCACAGGTGTTTCATCCATGTAGGTTGCAAGGTTAAGACTTTCTCTCAGGATTGATATCTGTAGCTGGCTGGCCAACACAAGTCTTTGAAGATTATAAAGTATATAGTTTTCTTTTTTGTTCCTTTTTGTATTTCAAAGGTTTTATGTTGTGTTGGAAATCTTGTAAAAGTACAACTGTTTTGTAAGATGTTATTAGCAGTTATATTTTTGTAAAGAGACTCTAATGTATATTGTGAAGTTTTAATAGTTTAGCACTCTTATGGATTAAGTATGAATATCAGTTCTCTATATAGTTGATATATGTTTATGTTGCACAGCAGAACATGTGTAATGAGATGGATAAATTGATATGTATAGATTATAGAATAAGGGTGCTACATGCCATGTCTACCTTTTATGCTTGACACCATCTGTTGGCATATCTACCTAGTGGTGTTATGTAGTCAAGACCATTTGTCAGCATATCTACCCTGAGTGGTTAATGCCATTTGTCAGCATGATTAACTTTGATGTATTGTGTGGTGCCCATGTTGAAAAGCTCCTAGCATAATAGTTTGGTACCATAAGGTACACTAACCTTCACTATGCTAGTTATTGCATAATAGCTTGGTACTATAAGGTACATTTACCTTCATTATGTCATCCATAGACTTATCTTGAAGGCATAACATCATAATTCTTTCCCTCATCATTGGAAGTTAAAATAACATTCTGGGCCATGCCTCCTTCAGTATGCTTCAGTTTTAAACTATGATCTTGACTAAATTTTGTATACTACTTAATGACTATGTCACTACTCTATAGATTGGCAAATATAAGGAAAACCATCATCATCAAAGTTATCGATGTTAACATTTTTTCCAATCATGCAAAATGTCTTTTAATAGGGCTTTGGCACATATGAACAAGGTTAAGCATTAGTATGCTATTATATGGATGGTTATATTGGATTTTGCAAAGTTTATTTTATTTAGATATGATTTGAAGTGATTGAATTTGCTCAATTTTACGAATAAATGAGAACGTGATATTCTTTTTGTCATTTTCTATCATTTTTATCATATGTTTTTATTTTTGTCATTTTATGTTATTTTTCTCTTTTTTATCATCTATTTTTTTGTCATTTTTTGTCATTTTCATAAATTTTTGTCATTTTTTTCAATGTTATTTTAGTCCTTGCCTTTTTAGTGCTTTATTATTTCTTTTAGCCTCAAGTCATTTAACATGTAAATGAACATAACAAGTATAAATATACACATAAATATAAGTACAAATTAAATCTAATATATCCATTAAAGTTATCAAGTTTTAATACTCCTTGAACATATAAACTACAAAGGTGAGTAGTGGTCTAGCCTAAGTGGCTTGTGTGATGAAAAAGGCCCAAAGGATGGTGGACGAGATAATGATGGCTTAGAGTGATGCTTGGGTTGTGGCGTTGGCTGCTCTGGCAGTGGATCTAACTCAAACTAAAAATCAGGTAGCTTAATAGCTAATAGTCAAATAATTTGACCAATAACACCTGGCTCACCGATTATTCATCGATCTTAAACCCGAGATGGATCATATATAGTATTTTAAGTAGCACTTGAGGTCATCTTGCATGGCTCTAATGTAGACCAATAGCTTCTTTTTAGTCTCTACCACAGTCTCCCTAGAATTGGGAACTTTCATCTCAATATGCTCCATCTACTGTTGGATGCTCTTGATGGAGTCATCCATCACCTATAATGTTGCATCAAATCTTTATCTAGCCACTGTTAATGCTTTAATTATTCTCTTTATGTCTCACTAATGCTGGGTATGCATAGTTTGGATAATGGTCTCCAAGGCCTGCTTCTACTACTGCTGAATAAGAATCTATATGGATGTCTTTATACTAGCTAGTCTTTATGATAACTCATCATTTGCAAAACCTATAGAATTAATATTGGTTGTGTAGGTGGTGGTGCTCTAAAGGTAGAGGCATTTGGGTCTAGTTAGGGGATGTACCACCATGGTACTTGAAAGGTTGATGGCCATGGTTGAGTTAGGGAAAATACATACGGAGTTATCGAAGGTGGAGGCATAGAGAATGAGGATTAGAAAAGAAAATAAAGTGGAAGTAAGAAAACCTAAGTTGGCCTAATATGGTACCTAGGTTTAACATGGGATAATTTGATGATTTTTGGCATGTAAAGTATGAAATTTATAATATGACACATAAGAAAGCTAATAGAAGTGATTAAAGTTGAAAATAATTAGTGAACCTAATGTTACATAATTGTACATATTGATGGAACTTAAGAAAACTTAGGAATTATAATGTAAAGAGAATATATATCATTATATAAGTGGTTAATATCACTTTAGAATCACATTTGGCATGTATTTGAACAAAGAATCACATGATAAGTAAGTGATATCAATGTGGTCGAATGGTAATCATAATGAAAATTATATGTTTTTTTATCATTTTTATATGTTAATATGTATATATAAGATTAATACATTATATAAGATGAATACATAATGATGAACGTTATAGGATATTATAATGTTATGTATTCTTTGTTACATAATGTGATCAGTATGCAAAACAAGTGAAAGTATAATATGATATAAGAAAATAAATAGCCTAGGGGGTAATCCAAGATTATAGATATAATGGCTAGCCATAGCGATCTATACCGTGGTAACATTATGAGAATTGATTGATAATGTATTTGGATTGCTATCACACATACTAATCATAGAGTAGTCAAGTCACAACAAGTGATTCCTTTACTCACATTGGGGTGTAGGATCACAACAAACGGTTTGGTCCCTCCAGTACCATTGGAGTCCTCATTTCGTATATCCGATTTGATGATTTCCACTAGGCACTATTAGTGATAAAATTTTAATTTTTCATAAAATTGAAGACTAAATAGAAAATTATAGATATAAGATGTTAAATATGTGATTAAATATTGAAAAAGCTAAACAATGGAGTAAATTAGGTCAAAAGGGCAAAAATGTAATTATACGAGTAAAATAGAGGTAAAAGTGTACTTTGGCACCAAAAAGAGGATTAAAAGGGTTAAATTAGCTAAATAAATGAAAAAAGGCAATTTTGTAGTTTTGGTAATGTTTAGGAATCAAAATGTTATTTGCCACTCCATAAGATAGAATAAAGGGAAAAATGGAAATTTACCATTTAAGATGAAATAAGTGTTAAAGAAACAAAAATGGATTAATTTGGAGCTAAATATAGTAAGTTAGGAGAAAAAGAAATATTTAAGGACCAAATGGAAAATTTCCACTATATAAAGAAATAGTTAATCTAAAATATAGAAAATAAAATAAGTAAAGTGGACTTAAATGGTAATTTGAGACAACTAGTAAATAAAAAATTTAAATTAATTAGGTAAAATTTGTGCTAAGGGTAAAATGGTAATTTCCAAAAAATTAGTTTATTAAATGATATTTTATGTTGTTGTATCCACCACTAGGCAACATCGTTGTTTAGCACATGGTTTGTTTTGACTGCATGCAAGGACAGATAAAGTCGAGATCAGTGGAGCATAGCAAGTGGCATATACGTGTGGAAGTCCTTCGACTTATAGTTGATATGTGTATTTATGTTAGATAAAAATTGGTAGATGTAAAATAGACATAATGTAATGAACATTAGTACTAGTACCTGTGATGATATATATATGATGAATATGTATGATATGTTGTTGTGTGTTGCGCTGCATTAGAAGTGCTATGTATTTAAGAGAAGTATTGGAGGGTGAAAGATGCTATTTGGGAGAGTAATTTGACTATTTATAGGTTTGGGTAGCATAAATTATAAGCCATCATGCTGACAAAATTTATACCAAATGAATAGTAACTTATCGACACTAAATTGAATAGGGAGAAATAAGATTAAATACATGGTGTCACATTTTGTGGTATTAGAGCAGGTATAGCGCGATCCTAAAATTGGAGTAAATATGTGAATGTGAGTGAATCATTGAATGGATACATCTACATGCCATATAAGGGTGAGTGAATTTGACATTGTATCTTACCTGTCCCTTTGTGAATTTCAGTGATAACTATGGTATCCAGTTCTAGACGGATGGTTGAGGTGGCTGGTGATGCTGAAAGTAGGGCCTCAACCAGTCCGAGTCCAGTAGTTAGTGGGACACTTCCCACCACTCAGTCTCATTAGCCTAGTCAACATACACCTTTACGACACCACAGGCTCCTTCGCTAACTGCACCATCAGACCTTATGTAGATGATGATAGAATTATTATATTAGAGACTGTAGGCCCCGGCTCCTCCATAGCCACAAAAATAGCAACCACGATAATCATATCGAAAGTTAATATTAGAACAACTAAAGAAGCTTGGAGAAGAGGATTTTTATGGTCAACAATAGGTTACTGCTAAAGAAGTAAAGGAATGGTTAAACAAAATCAAAAGGCTATTTGAAATTACTTATAGTCCTCTAGAAGAAATGTTAGAAAGGGCAATTGCCTTATTCCAAGGTCTAACCTATACATGGTAGGAAACAATGAGGCCATATGCACCAGTGGAAGAGTTGACATGGGATTTCTTCCTTAAGAAGTTCAAGGAAAAATATGTTGGAAAAGAGCACTAGCGGGCTATGGAAAAAGCATTTTTGTGACTATACTAGGGTACTCGCATGGTACAGGAATATGATAGACAATTTGAGAGACGTAGTGCTTATATGGAGACTATCAAATACCCCCAACAAAGATTTGTCTAGTATTTGAGAGGTACTTCACATTGAAATTAAGAAAGCATGGGAAGACCATGAGTACACCAACCGGAGAACTTTAGTTGAAGCAGCTATGATGATTAAAATAATAGAAGTTGAAGAAGCTCGGGATAGGCTCGAGTTCAGCAAAAAAGGAGAACTTCTTAGGGACATCTATTAAATAAATAAAGCCCAAGAGTTTAGCAAGTCCTCCACAGACTTCTACAGTGACTCCAGTACCTAGTCAGAAGTTTATAGCTCACGATGCTCTACCCATAGCTTAAGTTGCTAGTAACCCATAAGGCATTGGAGTGTGAGCATTTTGGGTACTGCCACCCATGTGAATGTTAGAGGTTAACTGAAGGTTGTTTTCGATATTGGTTGAAGGAGCATAGGAAGAAAGATTGCCCACATGTACAATCTACATCATCAGTTATTCCTGCTAGTAGATCTACCACTACAGAAGCTAGAGGTCGTGGTAGAGGTGGACCTAGTGGAGAAACATCCACCATAGCTATTGCACATATGCCTTCAACTACTAATAGGTGATAGATTGCTTGGATCTATGCAGTCAAAGCCTGGGATGACTAAGATGACCCTGATGTTAATGTAGGTAAATATTATTTACTTGGTGCTCCAATCTATGCTTTAATATGTTGGGTTTCGACATAGGAAAAATAAAAATAAAACATAGCAGAAATAATGAAACCCATCAGGATCCATGAGATCCCATTGATTCTATAACACCCTAATCAACTAACCATGCATAAACATCAATCATCATCATCACCTAGCAAAGATAAGGCAAGGATAACAATAAAAAGCATAGGCCATAATTATTACATGCCACAATAACTTAAAACTGCTTATAATTAAAAGGCCTAACATAATGCCAAAATACATCATGGAATCCTCAAGCAACTACACCTAGCCAGATCTTATCTTCAAAGGCTGACTAGCCACCGACTATCGATTACTAGAGTTTAACCAGTACCTACATGAATAACAAGCCCGTGCTAAGCTATAAAGCTTAGTGAGGAAACCAACTCCAAGGATAAAATCCAAATAAAAATATCATGAAATCACTACACCCATTAAAATTAAGGAAAACATATAAGCCAACAATGTTAAACAATCTTACCCTTGCTATACCAAATGAATTTGTAATCCTAAACATGAACATTATTCTTACAATCATCTAGCCCTCATAGTAATTGATAGTACAGCTTTCATCGCAAGTATTTAATCACATTTATTATGCATGATATGCCTTCAATGTTCACTCAAAGCATAGGGGAGTATACATATCATACATCGTCTATAAGAGATATTTTAGGCGTCAATACTTCACTTATGTCATGAAATCTTAGCTATATAATACATAGTAGAGAACTACATTTCATTTATATCATTCTAGCAAAAAAAAAAATTCAATCAAGCAATATAGTAAGCCATTTATCATGTTCACATTACATAGGTGAAGCAATTGCTATATATATATATATGTGTGTGTGTGTATATATGTACATATATCCTTATTTAATAGTACATTGAATCTTTTAACTTTTAATAGCCTACCTAAGTGCTAGTTTAAAGGGTGGATAACAGGAACAATGGATACCGAAGGTATCAAACGATGGACCCAAAGGGCTGAACTATGGTTCCATAAAGGAACAAAGCAATAGACCCAAACGGGGTCGACAATGGTTCCAAAAAGGAACAAACAATAGACCCAAAGGGGGCCGAACGATGTTTCTATAAGGAACAAGACCCAAGCAGGGTCAACTATGGCAGCTACTGAATCCCTCTATACATGCCTATCTAATCCACAACTGAACTAAGACCCGCAGGCTTTATCACTTTAAGAACATCTTGAATTCATCATATTCTTCCTTATTTAATATAACATTTTCTTAAATCATTTCCATAAATGAACACCTATCATTCATTTACATAGCAATACTGGCTTAAAGCCCTAGTATTTAAATACATATCATTGTTTATACTTGCATAGCTACCAGGTAACTTATATCTTGCACTAAAAAGCTTTAGCATAATGATAACTGAGTATCATGCAACACTAGCTTGAAATAAATGTTTTAATAATATAATGTAATACACATCATTGAGCATAAGATCATGAAATAATAAGATGATTTGAATTTCAAGCTTGTCTTTAGTAATACCCTCTTCATAGTTCATGAGAATGGAACCATACATATAGTCCTATAAACCATGAGCACATAACTTCACACGAAAAACATATTCAATAAAGAATGACGTACCTGAGTGGTTCCTCAATACCATTTCTCTTTGCATCAGTATACTCAATTTAGTCATCACACATTCATTTTATCCAATACATCATATACATGCATTATATGTTTCACAAGTAGTGAAAGTAATCAAATGTGAGATTAACATTTACCTATGTCCTTTATAATGCCTTGGAAAGACTTCACCGTTCATTTATTTCGTTTAGAAATCATATGACTTATTAAACACCACTATAATTAACATAATCATTAGGTACCTTATTTATGGTCCATTTAATTCTCTCCAATTATATTTTATAATACGGGATTTATGACTCATGAAGAATTTATAGCTTAGAGTGTGTAGTAGAACCATTAAAAGAAAACATGTGAGCGACCGTGCCAATGAAGGAGGAGTAGGCATACACAGCCACTGAAGAAGAACAAAGGCCAAACACATGGCCAAGCAGAAGAAGAAGCAAGTCATTCACGTGGGCACGTGAGGAGAAAGGCAGCCGTTCACATGGTCATGCAAGAAACCAAAGGCTAAACACATGACCACGCAGAAGAAGAAATAAACATTCACATGGCCAAGCAAGGAAAAAGGCCATGTAGTGTGTGGCCACACAGGGAGAGGAATAAGCCATCACGTGGCCATGCATGGAGAACCAAAAGGAACACGCTACCATGCGTAGAAATCCAAAGAAAATCACGTGGTCATACATAGACAACCAAAAGGAGACACACGGCCATGCAAGAAAGAACAAAGAGGCGGCACAGCCACGCACTGAAGAAGCAAGAAAGCATGGGTATGTGTGGCCACGCAAGGAAAAGAGGAACAAGTCATGTGGCCACGCAAGGGACTTCGGCAAGCATCGAAAAAACCCAGATTTTTCAGCTTGAAACTCAAATCCCAGATTACATCTTAAGCACTTAGTTTTAATTCGTTACAAATTCATCTAAATCTCTACAATTTAACCCTTAACTTCTACTAAGGGAACACATACAAAAACATAGGAAGAAAATCATCAAGTACACATTTACATAAAGTTCCCGAACCTCAATTACCAGCTTCATTTCCTTAGGAAGTCCACTGATCTAACTCTTTCTTCCTTCTCCTGTCCTTGATCTATCTGCTTCTTTCCTTTCTCCTTATACACAGGGATAACAATAGGATCATGTAATCCCTCAAAACCAAAATCATAAATGAAGAAGAGAAGAGGAAGAAGAGATCTTCAATTGAAGACATTACCTTTAATCTTCACTTACAAACCCTAGCTCCATTCTCCAACCCGTAACCAGCAAAGAGAGAGAGAGAGAGAGATAGAGCTGTCTCCCCCAAAAATGTCGATCCCCTCCATCTCTAATCCCCTTGCTTCCTTCTCCAAGAAGCTATTAAGTGAGTTAGTGAGGTAAATATCTCATTATGAATTTCCAAACTTGCCCTTATTCAATTTGACCCCATCAACTTATCTCTTTTAACATTAAAACCCAAACTCTTAATTTACTTCAACTATATCCCTCTTTAATCTTAATTTTAACCATGCTCAATTTACATATATGCTAAAATTACCAAAATACCCTTAATGGGTCTTAGCCTTAACAATGCAAAATATTTTAATATTTGCATTAATTAACAATAATTCTCGTCACTTTACTGTAATTCAGTTAGGGCCATGATTGGGTCTGTAATTCTCTCCCCCTTGAAAGAATTTCGTCCTCGAAATTCAAAACTGATAATTTTTATCTTTATTGCTAGCAATTCTTATGGTGCTCTAACTATAAGTAAATATCACCATATACATTTTCTATATCCACAATAAATTTGTCATCTATAATCATGTGTATCTGCCTTTGATTTCAGATACTCTTATGCTCGTATTTCTTATCCCGAGTATCTTAACAACCTTAACATCTTGCATCATCCTCTATGCCAAAGATCAAGTTCTCTTCTAGTCATATGAACTTTTCCTCAAACAGCTTGATAAATAATCTAGACATACTTATAATCAATCTTATGCTATACCTCAATCATAAAAATTAAGGCATTTAAGTACTTCCAATATCAGGATGTGAGAGATAATTACAATTTCTCAGATAACATCTCACAATCTCTACCAATATCTTGCTAATGGTCCAATATATATATATATATATATATATATCAATCATAGATCAAACACCTAGCATAATCATCAAAATGTATGCAGTAACAGTAACACCATGGTCTAGACCGATATCATGTTAATCTCTAAGAATCATACGCAATTTCGTATTGCCCAGAAAAGACTAAACCTGGGCTTTGATACCACTAATTGTAACACCCTAATCCACTAACCATGCATAAACATCAATCATCATCATCACCTAGCAAAGATAAGGCAATGATAATAATAAACAACACAGGCCATAATTATTACATGCCACAATAACTTAAAATCACTTATAATTAAAAGGCTTAATATAATGCCAAAACACATCATGGAATCCTCAAGCGACTGCACCTAGCTAGATATTCTCTTTAAAGGCTGACTAGCCACCAGCTATCGATCCACTAGAGCTTGACTAGTACATACATGAATAACAAGCCCGTGCTGAGCTATAAAATTTAGTGGGGAAACCAACTCCAAGGATAAAATCCAAATAAAAATATCATGAAATCACTACACACTTTAAAATTAAGGAAAACAAATAAGCCAACAATGTTAAACGATCTTACCCTTGCTATACCAAATGAATTTGTAATCATAAACATGAACATTATTCTTACAATCATCTAGCCCTCATAGTAATTGATAGTACAACTTTCATCGTAAGTATTTAATCACATTTATTATGCATGATATGCCTTCAATGTTCACTCAAAGCATGGGGGAGTATACATATCATACATCATTAATAAGAGATATTTTAGGCATAAATACTTCACTTATGTCATGCAATCTTAGCTATATAATACAGAGTAGAGAACTACATTTCATTTATATCATTCTAGCAAAAAAGGAAGTCAATCAAGCAATATAGTAAGCCATTTATCATGTTCACATTACATAGGTGAAGTAATTGCTATATATATGTGTGTGTGTGTGTATATATGTACATATATCCTTATTTAATAGTACATTGCTGAATATTTTAACTTTTAATAGCCTGCCTAAGTGTTAGTTCAAAGGGTGGATAATGGGAACAATGGATACCGAAGGTATCAAACGATGGACCCAAAGGGCCGAACTATGGTTCCATAAAGGAACAAAGCAATAGACCCAAACGGGGTCGACAATGGTTCCAAAAAGGAACAAACAATAGACCCAAAGGGGGCCAAATGATGTTTCCATAAGGAACAAGACCCAAACGGGGTCAACTATGGCAGCTACCGAATCCCTCTATACATGCCTATCTAATCCACAACTAAACTAAGACCCGCAAGCTTTATCACTTTAAGAACATCTTGAATTCATCATATTCTTCCTTATTTAATATAACATTTTCTTAAATCATTTCCACAAATGAACACCTATGATTCATTTACATAGAAATACTGGCTTAAAGCCCTAGTATTTAAATACATATCATTGTTTATACTTGCATAGCTACCAGGTAACTTATATCTTGCACTAAAAAGCTTTAGCATAAAGATAACTGAGTATCATGCAACACTAGCTCAAAATAAATGTTTTAAGAATATAATGCAATACACATCATTGAGCATAAGATCATGAAATAATAACATGATTTGAATTTCAAGCTTGTCTTTGGTAATACATGCATGAAAGTTCATGAGAATGGAACCATACATGTAGTCATATAAACCATGAGCACATAACTCCACACGAAAAACATATTCAATAAAGAAGGATGTACCTGAGTGGTTCCTCAATACCATTTCTCTTTGCATCATTATGCTCAATTTAGTCATCACACATTCATTTTATCCAATACATCATATCATGCATTATATGTCTCACAAATAGTGAAAGTAATCAAATGTGAGATTAACGTTTACCTATGTCCTTTATAATGCCTTGGGAAGACTTCACCATTCACTTATTTCATTTAGAAATCATATGACTTATTAACCACCACTATAATTAACATAATCATTAGGTACCTTATTTATGGTCCATTTAATTCTCTCTAATTATATTTTATAATACGGGATTCATGACTCGTGAAGAATTTATAGCTTAGAGTGTGTAGTAGAACCATTAAAAGAAAACATGTGAGTGGTCGTGCCAATGAAGGAGGAGTAGGCATAGGCGGCCACTGAAGGAGAACAAAGGCCAAACACGTGGCCAAGCAGAAGAAGAAGCAAGCCATTCACGTGGCCACATGAGGAGAAAGGCAGCCGTTCATGTGGTCACGCAAGAAACCAAAGGCCAAACACACAGCCATACAGAAGAAGAAATAAACATTCACGTGGCCAAGTAAGGAAAAAGGCCGTGTAGTGCGTGGCCACGTAGGGAGAGAAACAAGCCATCACGTGGCCATGCATGGAGAACCAAAAGGAACATGCTGCCATGCGTAGAAATCTTAAGAAAATCACGTGTCCATGTATAGAAAACTAAAAGGAGACACACGGCCACGCAAGAAAGAAAAAAGAGGAGGCACGGCCACGCACTGAAGAAGCAAGAAAGCATAGGTATGTGTGGCCACGCAAGGAAAAGAGGAACAAGTCACGTGGCCATGCAAGGGACTTCGGCAGGCTTAGAAAAAGTCCAGATTTTTTAGCTTGAAACTCAAATCCCAGATTCCATCTTAAGTACTTAGTTTTAATTCGTTACAAATTCGTCTAAATCTCTACAATTTGACCCTTAAATTCTACTAAGGGAACACATACAAAAACATAGGAAGAAAATCATCAAGTACATATCTACATAAAAGTTCTTGTACCTCAATTACCAGCTTCATTTCCTTAGGAAGTCCACTAATCTAGCTCTTTCTTCCTTTTCCTATCCTTGATCTATCTGCTTCTCTCCTTTCTCCTTACACATAGGGATAACAACAGGATCTTGTAATCCCTCATAACCAAATTCATAAATGAAGAAGAGAAGAGGAAGAAGAGATCTTCAATTGAAGACATTACTTTAATCTTCACTCACAAACCCTAGCTCCATTCTCCAAACTGTAACCAGCAGAGAGAGAGAGAGATAGAGCTGTCTCCCCTGAAAATGCTGATCCCCTCCATCTCGAATCCCCTTGCTTCCTTCTCCAAGAAGCTATTGAGTGAGTTAGTGGGGTAAATATCTCATTGTGAATTTCCAAACTTGCCCTTATTCAATTTGACCCCATCAACTTATCTCTTTTAACATTAACACCCAAACTCTTAATTTACTTTAACTATATCCCTCTTTAATCTTAATTTTAACCATGCTCAATTTACATACATGCTGAAATTACCAAAATACACCTAATGGGTCTTAACCTTAACAATGCAAAATATATCAATATTTGCCTTAATTAAACATAATTCTTGTCACTTTACTGTAATCTGGCTAGGGCCATGATTGGGTCCTTACAGATTCAATGAAGAGAAAGTAATGATTACTAACTTCTTAAAGCATAAAATTTTCTTATATATGCTGCATCACACAAAATAAACACCATCTACCGGTATCCACACTTGAACGTGAGGAATGGATTCGCCTGGGGTGCTAGCTCCCTTTTTTAGTGGCTAGGATTACAAAAAATGAATTTCTCTCTTTACTTTCTCAAAGTGACGGCTCACCCTTTTAGATGTGTGTGTTAGGTTATCAACCATATATATGAATTTCTCTCTTTACTTTCTCAAAGTGACGGCTCACCCTTTTAGATGTGTGTGTTAGGTTATCAACCATATATATATATATATGTATATAGTTGGCCTAACTGTAATTAAGAGATAGAAAATTTTGGACCTATATTTCTTATTAAAATAAGAAATACTTTATTTCTTATTTAAAATAAAATTATAATATTTTGAATTTTAATTTGTCATAATAAAATTCAAAATGGCCGAATTAACCCTTAGTTCATTCATCACATTCTATATGCGGGACCCAATAGGTTATTATTATATTGGCCATGGGACCCAGTCTCATCATTAGCCCATAAGTCATAAGTGGCCTCTAGCAAGACCTTACGAATACCCAAATAATATGAATATCGATAATTCAATTTTAACCTCATAGAATATGTTATAATCCCTTTTGTCACATGATATCTTGTATGAAAATAAGTCATCGTCCATGTCAAACTTATATAGTTTAAACATATAATTTCTTGATCACTAAGTAGACTGATAATATCAAATGACATTACTCGCTCTATTAATTCATGTGAGCATGGGCATACATTTTGCAGTCTTACTTATCGAAGGGCCCAATAGATATCTCTCTCATAAAAGAGGGACAAATTCCATCATGATTATCATCATGTCCAATCATAACCTTTATTATTATCCGATTATAGATAATGTTTAGTTATGTCAAAACTAAATGTTACTCATGTAGGATACTATGATAATCTTAAATCTAAGGATCAATAACATAACTATATTGAGATCACTAATGACATTAACCCATGCAGTATCTCATAATGGGTCAATCAAATACTCTATTCTCCAACGAATACCCAGAAGTTTGATTCATATCACCATATATAATCATCCCGTCATTATCAATCAAACTCGTACTAGTTATATTTATCATTATTCTTTTAATGATAAATAACTATAAATGATAAATAACTAGGGATAGTCAAAATAACATTAAATTGTTATTTGCAAATATTATTATATTCTAACATGCCAAAATATAATAACATGAAGAAAACCCAATTTTATAAAATGAAATGTGACATTACATAAATAACCAAACGTATGGTCTATGGTATAACCACTGACAATCTCCCACTTGCACTAGGCCTAATCACATAAGTGTTTAATACCCATGGACCTAGTATGAGTATCATGTTTGGCTTGTGGGAGAGCCTTTGTAAGTAGATCAACAATGTTGTCATCTGTTGGTACACTGCATATTTTAACATCTCTTTTTTCAATGATTTCTAGAAGGAGATGAAAGTGCCTGAGTATATGTTTGGATCTTTGATGGGATGTAGGCTCTTTGGCCTATACTATAAAACCATTATTATCACAATAAAGGTCTATAGGATTCGTGATAGTAGGAACTACTCCTAGCTCAGCAATAAATTTCTTGATCCATACTGCTTCCTTAGCTGCATATGATACTGCTATATACTCAACTTCTATTGTAGAATTAGTGATAATGCTTTGTTTAAAACTTTTCCAACTAACAACACATCCATTTAATAAAAACATGTATCTAGACTGCAATATATAATCATCTTTGTCAGATTGGAAGCTTGCATCTGTGTAACCATTTATTACTAGCTCATCTTCCAATCCTCCATACACTAAGAATGCATCCTTAGTTCTTCTTAAGTACTTTAGGACATTCTTAACTGTTGTCCAATGACTTTTGCTAGGATCTTATTGGTATCTGCTTGTCATGCTCAATGCATATGAAACATTCAGTCTAGCACATAACATGGCATATTGCTTATCAAATGTCGTAAGACACTGAGTCTTGCTAAGAGTGATGCCATGAGATATTGGCAAAAATCATCTTTTAGAATTTTGCATACTGAACCTATTCAACACCTTATCTATATAAGTACTTTGACTTAGACCAATTATCCTTTTAGATCTATCCCTATAGATCTTAATTCTAAGGGTACAAGCAGCTTCGCCTAGATCTTTTATTGAAAAATATTTCCCTAACCAATCTTTGGTCTTTGCAATGTAGGGATATCATTCCCAATGAGTAATATGTCATCGATATACAAAATGAGAAACATTACTAAAATCCCATTAACCTTCTTGTACATATAAGGTTCATCTTCATTTTTGATGAATCCAAACTCTTTGATAGTTTCATCAAAATGAAGATTCCAGCTCCGAGAAGCTTGCTTTAATCCATAAATGGATCTTTGCAGCTTGCATACCTTCCTGGAATTCTCATGATAAACAAAACCTTCAGGTTGTGTCATATGCACATCTAAAGTAATTTTCCATTAAGAAACACTATTTTGACATCCATTTTCCATGTCTCATAGTCATAATATGCAACAATGGCAATTAAAAATCTTATTGATTTAAGCATTGCGACTAGGAAAAAAGTTTCATTGAGTCAATACCATAAATTTGCTTGAAACCTTTTGCAACAAGTCTTGCCTTAAAGGTATGTACTTTCCTATCCATGTCATTTTTCTTCTTGAAAACCTATTTGCACCTAATGGTTTTAATTCCTTTAGGTGGATCAATCAAGTTCCAAACTTGATTGTCATACATGGATTGCATTTCAGATTTTATGAACTCTAGCCATTTCTCAGAGTCTGGACTTGACACAACATATTGATAGGTAGTAGGCTCATCTTGATCTATATATATTACTTCACAACTATCTATTATGAGAAATCCATATCTCTTGGGTTGATGTCGTGCCCTATTAATTATTGTGTAACTTACATAGGTTCCATAACTATTTGTGAAACTTGTTGAGTTTCCATCGATAGTCCTATGGCATCTTGTGGTTCTCGAATTTCTTTTAGTTCTACTTTACTTCCACTGGTTCTTTTAGAAATAAATTCTTTTTCTAGAAAGACACCATTTCGAGCAACAAACACTTTGTTCTCATAAGGATTATAAAATTCATATCCTTTACTTTCTTTAGGATATCCCACAAAAAAGTATTTACTAGATTTTGGTGCTAATTTATCTGAGATTTGTCATTTGACATAAACCTCACAGCCCCAAATCTTTAGAAATGATAGACTAGGAGTTTTTTTGTTCTATATCTCATATGGTGTCTTTTTAATTGCTTTGGATGGAACTCGATTCAGAGTAAATGTAGCTGTTTCTAATGCATAGTCCCAAAAGGATAAAGGAAGATATGTTTGACTCATCATTGATTGAACCATATCTAATAAAGTTCGATTCCTCCTTTCAGAAACACCATTCCACTGTGGTGTCCCTGGTGATGTTGATTGTGAATCAATTCCATAATTTCTTAGATGATCATCAAACTCCTGGCTTAAGTATTCGTCACCCTGATCAGACCGAAGTGCTTTAATAGTTTTACCAAGTTGATTTTGAACTTTATTTTGAAATTTTTTGAACATTTCAAATGATTCATGTTTATGTTTCATTACATAGACATAGGCATACCTACTAAAATCATCATGGAAAGTAATGAAGTATTGAAATCCTCCCCTGGCATTTGTGCTAAATAGACCATATACATCAGTATGTATAAGGCCAAATAAATTAGTGGCCCTTTGAATATGTCTAGTGAAGGGATCCTTTGTCATTTGGCCTAATAAACAAGATTCACAACTGTCAAATGATTCAAAATCAAATGATTCCAAAAGTCCATCGTGATGGAGTTTTGATATGCATTTCTCATTTATGTGACCCAAGCGACAATGCCATAAATATGTTTTATTCAAATCATTAGGTTTAGATTTCTTTGTACTTACATTATAGATATCCTGATTGTTGGATTTTTCTAGATTTAGGAGATAAAGGCCATTATATGAATTAGTAATACATAAAGCATATCATCATAATAAATAAAACATTTCTTATTCTTAATAAGAACAGAAAAACCTTCATCATCCAAACAAGATACTGAAATAATATTCCTACCCAAAGTAGGAACATAAAAGTAATTGTACAAAAATAACAAAAGCCTATTGGGCAAAGTCAATTTATAAGTCCCTACGGCTAAGGAAGTAACTCTTATTCCATTTCCAACTCGTAGGTCTACTGCACCCTTTTTCAGTTGTCTACTCCTTTTGAGTCCCTATACATTTGTACAAATGTGAGATCCACATCCAATATCTAATACCTAGGAAGTAGAAACAGATAAATTAATTTCTATAGCATAAATAACTAAAGACGTAGTCTTACTACTCTTTTTCTTCTTCAATTCTTCCAAGTAGAGCTTGCAATTCCTCTTCCAATGACCATGTTCATTGCAATGGAAGTAAACTCCCTCTTTTGGAGCTTTTACCTTAGGTTTAGGTCTAGCTTATGCCTTAAACTTGCTAGCAACCTTTGCCTTAACTTACCCTTGCCTTGATTTTTCATCCCTTTTCACTTATTAATCATAAAAATGTGATTTGGCCCTTTTTTTAATGCTTTGCTCAACTGTTTTAAGCATCACATGCAACCCAACAATGGATTTCTCCATATTATTCATATTATAGTTCATAACAAACTAGTTATAACTATCTAGCAATGAATTAAGGATCAAATCAGTGGCCAGTTCTGGAGTGATGGGAAATCCAATCCTTTAAAGGTGATCAATTTAGCCTTTAATTTTCAGAACATAAGAGCTCACCGATGCATCTTCAGTCATTTTACAAGAATGCAAAGCTTTGGTAGTCTCATATCTATCTTGCCTTGCTTATTTTTGGAATGTATGCTTGAGATGATTTTTCAACTCATAAGCCTCCAAATGCTCCAAATCCTTCTGAAGTTCTGGACAAATTGTGGCTAACATAAGACATCCTGCATATAATGAATCATCTGCATGTTTTTTTATTTTTCTTTTACTGCCCTTTGGGAATCGGCAAGAGGGATATGAGGAACAGGGTCATCAAGCACATATAGCTTCCTTTCTTGCTTGAGAAAAATTTTGAAGTTCCTAAACCCGTCAAATAAGTTAGTGCCATCTTTTTTTAGTTTGTCCTTCTCGAGGACTGATCGCAGTGATAATGTGGAAGTGTTATTTGAACCCATTGATCTACAAATATGCAAAATAAATATCAGTACCGATTTCATTTTAAGGTATTTCTTAAAAAAAAACTCCCACTAAAATATTCACCCTCAATATTGATTGCAACAATTGTAATGATTTTAATGGGTTAAGATCCATATTCCACTTAATTCTAAGTTAGCTTTGGCATGACACGTGAAATCAAGTTATTTAGGCAATAACTCCTTACCAATTACATCTCATGTAACTCTTAGATTCTTTATGGGATTTTGACATCATATGTCCCAACATATTATTATCTCATCTAATGCCTTAGGCCTAAAACCATTTTGATAGCCTAATTAAGTCTAAACATATTTTAGCATATGGGTAGCACCATTACCCATCTTGCCTTACTATGATAACCTAATGTACTTCGCTTTGGTAGAACCTACATTTTGGTTATCTTAGTCTTGACAAGTGTTATAATTATGGGTGGCATGTAACTTAAAATTATTTTGAGGTTTTAAGTTTAACTTATGATGTCTATTTATTTATATATCATGCATCATCCCATACATGGCATCTTATACACATATATAATCATTCATTGCATCACATACCGATATAATATGCATAATATATAAAATATGTCATAGCATGGCCAAAAACTATATGATCTTCATAAGCCAATATGAAGATCAAAGGTCAATCCTAGGTGGAATAAAAAAAGCTGGTCTTGATCAATAGCTTCCACTTTACACCTCCATCATCATGGAATTGGATTTATCCCCTTCATAGTCTTTATGAAATTCCTTCTTCTTCATTACAACAATGAAATAAACTATCATACTAAAACTATTAGTAAAATAAAATTACAATGAAAGAATGACATGCAGGTCATATTTAAAATTACAAACCTATAAAATGAATAAATAATATAAATAAAGAAAACATCATCATAACGGTCTCAATTAGCCATGCTATGCACCATGCAAAGACATAATACATACATCAATTAAAATCAAGTAATCTTATATCAACTTAATAGATCATATATAATTGATGTATTATAATTGGCGGATAATAACTATAATGATATTTTGTGCACTATGATTAGATAACACGGCAGTCCTGCGCGGGGTTAAAGGGCAGCACCCCTTAAAGCTTTGAGGCAATGTTAATCTCATTAACAATTTTTACCTTAAAACCCTATTCTGTATCCGTGAAAAATGATTCTGCCAATCTTATTAGCAGTTATTTAATCACATTAAACATTCATAACAGATACAGAATACAACCATAGTTTATTTCTAGTTCGTTTAATCTTATTAAAATAGAATTAACACACACATGCTAATCATATTAACATCTATCAATTTCGTAGCCAAAGAACATAATATTATAACTATCAAATAATCAATTATGTTCATATCTCATATAAACAGATTGATTTCGTTCATATCACATATAAAAAAAATTATTTCATTTATATCACATACAACCATAATTATTTCATTCATATCACATACAAATAGAATTATTAAGATGATCAAACAGTAATAGATTCACCATGTAACGACATACATACTGCACATATCACATATGACAAATTTTATATACAACACATACATATAAAACACGATTATTGAATCAATTGAATTTGTAAGTGGCTCTAATACCACTGTTGGATTTTGACATAGGAAAAGTAAAAATAAAAAGCAGCAAAAATAATGAAACCCATTAGGATCTATGCGATCCAATTGACTCAATGAAGAGAAAGTAACGATTACTAACCACTTGTAGTGTAAAATCATCTTACAGGTGCTGCCTCACATGAAACGAACACACTCTACCAGTATCCACACTCGAACGCAAGGAACAGATTTGCCTGGGGTGTTAGCTCCTTTCTTTGGAGGTTAGGGTTACAAAAAATAAATTTCTCTCTTTATTTTCTCAAAGTGATGGCTCACCCTCTTAGATGTGTGTGTTAGGGTTATCAATCATATATATGTATATGTATATATATGTCTATATACATATATATACGTATATATATGTACATATACATACATACATACATATATATATATATATATATAGTTTGCCTAACCCTAATTAAGAGAGAGAGAATTATTAAAATAAGAAATACTTTATTTTTTATTTAAAATAAAATTATAATATTAATCCTTATTAATAGTTATTTATTTCCTTATTTATTTTGAATTTTAATTTGTCATAAAATAAAATTCGAAATGCCCGAATGAACCCTTAGTCCATTCATCACATTTTATGTGTGCGACCCAATAGGTTCATATTATATTGGCCATGGGCCTCAGTCCCATAATGGCCCCACAAGTCATAAGCGGCCTATAGCAAGACATTATGACTACCCAAATAATAAGAATATTGGTAATTCATTTTAACATCATAGAACATGTAATAATCCCTTTGTCACATGGTATATTGTATGAACTTAAGTCATGGTCCATGTCAAACTTATATAGTTCAAACATATAATTTCTCGATCACTAAGTAGACTAATAATATCAAATGACATTAATCGCTCCATTGATTCATTTGAGCATGGCCATGCATTTCTTAGTCCTACTTATCGAGGGGCCCAATAGATATCTCTCTCATAAAAGAGGGACAAATCTATCTTGATTATTCATTATCTTATACATGATTATCATCATGTCCAATCATAACCTGGATTATTATCCGATTAAAGATAATGTTTTGTTATGTCAAAATATAATGTTCCTGATGTAGGATACTATGATAATCTTAGGTCTAAGGATCAATAACATAACTATTATGAGATCACTAATGACATTAACCCATGTAGTATCTCATAGCGGGTCAATCTAGTACCCTATTTTCCAACGAGTACCTATAAGTTGGATTTATATCAACATATATAATCATCCCATGATTATCAATCAAACTCATCCTAGTTTTATTTATCATTGTTCCTTTAATGATAAATAACTAGGGATAGTCAAAATAACATTAAATTGTTCTTTACAAATGTTATTATATTCTAACATGCCAAAATATAAGAAAATGAAGAAAACCTAATTTTATAAAATGAAATGTCACATTACATAAAGAACCAAACATATGGCCTAGGGTATAACCACTAACATAATAGATCCCAGATCCACACATTATTAACTTAGCACTAAGATTACACATGGGAAGGGTTTAAATAAATCACAATTTGATAAGGACATGTTAGTAAGTAATTCACTAAGGCATCAGGTAGTTGTGAACACAATTTATAGGGATTGTCCTATCCAAATACAATAGGCTACCTTTCTTGCAAACTTGATTGAACTTCCTTTCCATGAATTTGATGTTATCTTGGAAATGGATTGGTTATGCAAACATTAAGTGCATGTTAAATGTAGCTTGAAAAGGATCACATTGCAAACTCCCGAGTGGTAGGAAATCATAGTAATAGGTGAGAGATCCAATTTTTTTTGTCAAATATCATCTCCACTATAGTAGTAAATTGATGTATTAGGAAAGGGTGTAAGGCTTATTTACCTTATGTAACAAAAGCCAAGGAAGAAAAGCCATAGTTTAATGATGTTCCCACCATGCGAGACTTCCCAGATGTCTTTCCTGATGACCTACCAGGGTTGCCACCAGAAAGGGAAGTTGAGTTCACATTGATGTAATGCCTGGTACCACTCTTATTTCTATAGCTACCAATAGCATAGTACCTACAGAATTGAAAGAATTGAAGATCCAGTTGTAAGAATTTGTTGATAAGGGATTTATCTGTTTGAGTCTATTACCTTGGGGAGCACCAGTATTGTTTATGAAGAAAAAAGGATGGCTCACTCCGATTGTGTATTGACTATAGGCAATTGAGCAAGTTGACCATAAAGAACGAATTGATGATTTCTTTGATCAATTAAAAGGTGTAGCTACATTCTCAGAAAATGATTTGAAATCTAGCAACATTAGCTTTGGGTTAGGGGAGTAAATATACCAAAGATTGCTTTTTGCATCCAATATGGACATTATGAATTTCTGATCATACCATTTGCCCTCACTAATGCACCAGCAGCATTTATGGACTTGATGAACTATATTTTCCACCAATATTTTGATCAGTTCATGGTGGTATTCATTGATGACATACTGGTGTATTTGAGAACTCCAGAAGCACATGACAAGCACTTGAGGATTGTTTTTCAAACCTTAAGAGATAAGAAGTTGTATGCAAAGTTTAGTAAGTGCAACTTTTGGCTGAATGAATTAGCCTTTCTTGGTTATGTGGTTTTAGTAGAAGGAATTAAAGTTGACCCTAAATAGGTTGAAGCTATACTAGAATAGAAACAACCTAAAAATGTTTTAAAAGTTAGAAGATTCCTTGGATTGGTAGGTTACTATAGACGGTTTGTTAGAGGCTTCTCCATGATAGTTGCTTCACTCACTAAGCTACTACAGAAGAATACTAAGTTCCAGTGGATCGATTGGTGTCAATGAAGCTTTGAAAAGATGAAAAACATACATGCTTACTTAGCCCATCTTAGGTAAATCTTATGTTATTTACTGTAATGCTTTCAGGATTGGGTTAGGATATATGCTTATGTAGGAACACAAGGTAATAGCCTATGCTTCCAGACAAATTAAAACTTATGAAAGAAACTATCCTACTTATGATTTAAAACTAGCAGCTATTGTGTTTATATTAAAAATTTGGAGACATTATCTATATGGTGAAAAATGCTACATCCACATTGACCATAAGAGTTTGAAATACCTGCTTACTTAGAGAGAGCTTAACCTAAGACAAAGACATTGGTTAGAGCTTATCAAAGAATATAACTATTTTATTGATTACCATCTTGGAAAAGCAAATGTGGTAGCTGATGCACTTAGCAGGAAGCACTTATCAGCTTTAAGAGCTATGAATGTTAAACTAAATAAAATTCATGATGGAGCATTGATAGCTAAAATACAAGTGAAACCCAATCAGCTACAATAAGTAAGGACTACCAGAGGCAAGATGATTGACTAACATCTATTATTTTTCAAATACATGCTAGAGAAAATAGTGAATTCTTCCTTGATCATGATGATTACTTATACTATAAAGGAAGACTTTATATACCAGATAATGCAAAATTAAAGAAAAAGCTCTTGGAAGAAGCTCATAATAACAAATACACCATGCATCCAGGAAGTAATAAGATGTACCAAGATTTGAAAGCAAATTATTGGTGGCCAGGGATGAAACGAGGCATAGCTGATTTTGTGACTTGATGTTTGACATGCCAATAAGTGAAAGCTGAACATTAGGTTCCTTCGGGTTTTATTAAAATCCATCACTATAAAAGAATAGAAGTGAAAAAATGTAAATATATATTTTGTATTTGAACTACCCCTTACCAAAGGCAATATGACTCCATTTGGGTTATAATGGATAGACTAACAAAGTTTGCACACTTTATACTTATGAGATTTGACTTCCCATTAATTAGATTCGTAGAAATTTATATTTAAGAGATAGTTAGACTACTTGGTGTTCCTGTCTCTATCATAATAGATAGAGATCCCCGATTTACATCTAAAATTTGGCAAAAACTACAAGAAGCATTGGGAACTCGATTGGATTATAGCACTGCTTTTCATCTACAAATAGATGGACAACCTGTGTGAGTAATATAGATATTAAAAGATATATTGCGGTGTTGCATACTTGAGTTTGGCAGTAATTGGGAAAAATACCTTCCATTAACGAAATTTGCATATAACAATATTTACTAGTCCAGTATAAAAATGGCAACATAAAAAGTACTATATGGAAGAAGATGTAGGATTCCTCTATGTTGGATCGAGTTAGGTCAAAGCAAGCTAGTGGGATTAGATTTACTTAAAGATACTGAAGAAAAGGTGAAGTTAATCAAAGGCAACTTGAAAGTTGCAGCAAATAGTCAAAAATCTTATGCGGATTTAAAAAGAAAGGACATAGAGTTCAATGTGGGCAACAAAGTTTCTTAAAAGTTTCACCATGGAGGAAAATCTTAAGGTTTGGCAAGAAGGCCAAGCTTAGCCCTAGATTTATTGGTTTATATGAAGTATTGCAATGGATTGGACTTATAGCATATAGACTAAAGTTGCCTCTAGAACTAGAAAGAATCAATGATGTATTCTATATATCAATGTTAAGAAGATATCGATTTGATCCCTCTCTTGTCATTGCACTATAAGAGATCCAGTTACTACATGAATTATCATTCAACTAGATGTCTTTAAGACATTTGTTCCCCCATGTCTTATATTTTTAATTAATAAAAAATACTCAATTTGGATTTATATTTTGGGATTTGTGGCCAAAATACTGACGACTGCTCTTAGGAAATTTTCAATGATAGAATTGGTGTTTTGAATTTGAAAAATTATCGGTAACAATGGATTTAGAATTAGGTCATGGTATCTTCATGAAATTTTCTCCAAATTAAGTTAAGTTTCTAGTAAATTTAGATTAAGCTCGATATGAGCTCTACATAAAAAGTTACACCCAAAAAACTACAGACTTGTCTAGGTGCAAGGGTAGATTCAGGTCATCTATGTTCGAGCATAATTTTGAGAACCTTAAGGGTTGAACCTGGTTTATGTTCTCATCAAAGTTATAGATCTATGTCTCAAGATTCAAATGGCTTTGAAATCATCTAATTATAAAGTTTGTAGGCTAAGATAAAGTCAAAACACTCCATACTACTTCAAGTTTTGAAAACTAGTTTTCTCATTTTGCACTACTAACTGGAGGAAAAATACCCCAAAAAGGATTTTTAAACATTTAAAACCCATAAGAAAGATTTATAACATTTCAAAATTATGAAACTCGAGAAAAATGCCTAGTACCTCTGCTCTTTGTCTATTTAGGAGAAACTTTTTTCTTATCAGGTAACTCTCATCAAAAGCCACCTCAGGACCCAGTGTCTAAAATGTGTCATTGAGATGAGATCAAATGCTGATCATGTAAGCCAAAATCAGAAATAAATATCATGCATGTATACATAAATGTCATCTAAGTAATTGAAAACAACATATTACTGTCATATGTTTAATAAAAGCAAAAACATTATATATGAAAATGTATAATCTAACCTATCAGTATCACATCTCTCTCTCCATCTAAGTACCTGAGGTGGGAAATTCTATTGTTAACAGCTGTACTAGTGACCCATTACTTGTATGAGTTAGAGGTGGTTAAATCACAAGCACCAGTTGTAAGCATATAATTTTAAACCTATAAGAATTTATGAGAATTTTAATGTAATAAGGTTTAATTAAGCATAATTAAATCATATGTTAGCAATTAAGACATTGAGGATTTATTATTTATAGCGAAAGAAGGTAAAATAATTATTTTAATCATGAGGTCGATTAGAATGAAATTGAAAGTATTGGATGCAATTAAAAGGAAAAAGTTAATTAAATGGTGGATTTGGTAGAGGATGATAATATTTGGGGTTAATGTTGAAAGAAATAATATGAGAGGTTAATTTTGTAAGATAAAGAATTGAGTGGGATAGATTTTTAACATGCAACTTGTTGGAGGATTAAGTTGGAACCTTTCATCCTTGTACAAATCTCAGGGTGATGCATGTAGGAGAGAGAGAATCATTTAAGGGGCTCATTAATTTGGTGTCTTGGATGGCACTTTATAGAGGAGAAACTCAGATTGTTTTTCCTTGATGCTCTCTCGCTCTTCCAATTTGAGTTGCTTTCTCTCTTTCAAGCAAAATTTCAAAATCTTTCTATTTTTTTTCTTTACAAGAATTCAACCCTCTTCCATTTTATTATAGTATTTTAAATTTCTTTTATGTTTGTAGAGAAAATCTTGTAGAAAGAAGTCTTCCATGGATAGCTAGCAAATATAAAGGTTAGAAGAAAGAGGTGTAGAACAAAGAGAAGATTTTTGTAGAAGTTGGAGTACAAATTAGGTTTTGGAACTTTTCTTTTGTTGCATGTGATTTTCTTACCTTGTAATATTGATATAGTGTTTAATGGGTGTATTTGGGAAGATTCCATGGTTATTAAGTTGAGAGCAATAGCTTATTCATCTTGTATGTGTGATTTGAGTTGAATCACTTTGAACCAACTCTTGTAATTTATGAATATATCGAGTTCTATAACTCCAATTTGGGTAATTAAAGTTTGTATTTTTACCTAAGAAATAACACTACAATTTAGTAGAGGAGACCTTAGATTGATTCCACTTTAAGTATTCTTACAATTAACTTCAATTTCATTGTGAGCTATTGTCCAGTTCTAGGGAGTAGGTTGCAGAAATTTTGCTATATTTTTTGTAAAGAAGTTTAAATATTATGATAAAAAATTTTGAATAGAATATACTTATAATAATACAATTTTAATGAAGGAAAGCTTGCTTAATTTTGTATCCATTTGCTTCTGCAAATTTTCTAATTTGTCATAAAATTTGGTCTTAGTATTTTGAACTGCTGTCTAGTGTAAAAGAATAGACTTTAGAATTTTGGGTATAAATCATGATAGAGGGCTCAAAATTCTATAAGAAAATATTATGGGTAAAATAAACACCTAGGAGCACAACTTTCATGAAGATAAGTTAGTCTAATTCAGTTCCCATTTTCTTCTGCGAATTTTCTAAGTGGTAACAAAAATTGGTTTTTGTTTTATGAATAGCTTGGAGTTGTACTTGAATATCTTGAGTTTATAGATATGTTATTAAGGTGATTTTTAATGTTTTGTGAACTAGAAACATAGGGGAATATGTTTATAGAAGGACACTTGACCTAAAAATGAAGTTTGATGGGCTATAAATCGCAAAAAATTGAAACTGGAAATTTATCTTTATGTAGAATGTATGTTATGGTCAGTACCTTTTTGGATAATGACCGTGAGGCCAGTCAAGAATCGAAAGTACACCTATGTCACAGTCAGTACTCATTTGGTAATGATCGTGACCCTTATCTCTTTTCACTTAAACTTGATTTTTAAGCCCTAATTGGTAACCAAAGTTTCTCTAAACCTCTCTAAATATTCTTGGAACATTTTAAACGTTAAAATAAAGGTAAATGGTGACACTAAACATGTGTGGAACACAATGATATATGAGAATAAAGTTATTAAATGAACATTAATATTAGAAGAGATGAATATACACATGAATGCTTAAAGATGTTTATATATATATATATATATATATATATATATATATATATATATATATATATATATATATATATATATATATATATATATATATATATATATATATATATATATATATATATGATAGCTTAATATTAAAATGTTACCCATGCATGTTCATTTGATTTTAAGGTATATGGACTAAGAAAATGAAAGCATATCATGTTATGTATATTTATATGTAAAGATGATGGTACCTTGTTGTATACATATCAATGAAGTTAAAGCTACTATATTTAGTTATATGACTTGTTCTTGATTGGGCTAACATACTTACATACATACATACATACACACACACACACACACACACATATATGACTCCACACTAAAGGATATACATGATTTTTATTGATTTCTTAAGTTTATTGTTATGCTTACAATTGAAATGTCAAATTTCCATGTATAAAGAAGTAATGCTATTAGTAAGTTATATGTGTGCTTATAGGCATAAATATAGCATGATCATACATGATTGAGTTTAAATCTTGAAATATCCTTTAGTGTAAAGATACAAAAGATATGTTTAAAGTGAAATGTATAAATATACATTTACTTAATGATAACATAGATATGTATATCCATGTGCATATAATTATGGTTCCTATAAATATAACATACAAGTATGATAGTATGAAACATGAGAAAGTATGAAATTATAAGCATATTCAAATGTGTTCTTGAGCATAAAGGATGTTTGGAAGAAACATAAAAATATAGATAAGTTGGCATGTATATTTTGATTAAAGATATTCAATATAACATGATGATAAATGTTGTTCATGTGGAGATGCATGCCTTGATCTCTTTGCAAATAAAGAATAGCAATACTCAAAAGTGAAATTTATTGCATGTTGATTACCTTACATAGTTTCATATGAGTATACATTTTTATAAATGTATATATATTTATATATTTTAATAAAGTTAAGAAAACATAAAGTGAGTTTTTGTAAAGAGATTTTATTGCCTGCATTGAGTCTAGGATGTGGATAGATAGGCATGCCTATAAGGGTATCTTATTTGGTGCCTTTGGGTGACCTAATACCTTTAGGTATCTTCTTGGTGCCTTCAGGTGACCTAATACCTTTGGGTATCTTCTTGGTGCCTTCAGGTGACCTAATACCTTTGGGTATCTTCACGGTGCCTTCGGGTGACCTATTTTTAACCCCGTTTGGGCAACTAGATGACATAGTCCCAATTAGAGCATAAACAAACCTGCTTGAGTTGTAGCCGACCCTATTTGGGTCTACTTGGCCATACCTTCGAGTGCTTCTATATAACCCATTATCCACTTCTTTAGAATAGTGCAAGCTTTATAACAATGTTAAAAAAAGCTTAATGTTTAATTTAAAGTTTCATAAAGCATGGAAATTGTTAATTTAATTCCATAATATTTTGAAAATGAAATTTATTTTTATTTCATATGGAACATGCATTATAAGTAGGTTATATCATAATTATATGTATGTGGTACAATATGTGGAATGGCATGTCTTAAGATAAAAGAATATTAAGTTATTAAAAGAACGAAAACATTGTCATAACTTTATAACTGTCTCCATAATAAAGAGCATAAGAGTTTTGGATCCACAATGATTGCATGTTTCATATCTATAAGTGTATATTTGTTATATGTCATTTCATGTGTATGAACCTAAGAGTAGTGACCTTATGTATATAAGAATAATCAGGTGATGAAGCATAATTGATATGCTTGATTGATAGATATGATGCTATGATATAACCTAATATGTTGAAAAATGAATAACTTTATGCATTAAAAATGTAAGCATTAAGTAATATAATAATCTCATGATAAATGGAAGTATAGATTTTCCATAAAATTCTAATATGTATATAATAAAGACATATGGGAATAGATGGAAAATAATTTCAATATTTATGGAGATTCTATTTGAGATTGATAATAGATAATTATGCTTTTATGATTAA
This sequence comes from Excoecaria agallocha, assembly GCA_037975025.1. NCBI lineage: Eukaryota > Viridiplantae > Streptophyta > Magnoliopsida > Malpighiales > Euphorbiaceae > Excoecaria > Excoecaria agallocha. Next base: position 21,253,780 of record CM075808.1, on the reverse strand, counting down.
ATGTTAAGTATATAAAGCATCAATGCCAATTTACTATCATTGAATCATATGATTTTCATGAATTATCCTAAATGTTAATTCTTATTTTAACTCTTAGATTGTATCTCTAATATTGGATCATTGTAATATTTGAGGCATGTGGAGTGCTTTTTTACAATCACTGTGAGTGGTCGTTTATCACATTTTAAGTTCCCTACTAAGATTTATAGTTTAGAATGGGTTTTTATTCGTGCAGGTAGCAAGGATAGAAGTTCCTCTTAAGGTTGATATCTACAACTGGATGACCAACAAAAATTCTTGAAAATTAAAAAGTTTCATCTTCATTTTTGTTCCTTTTATATGTGGAAGATTTTAAATTGTGTTGGAATTTTGTATATGTATAGTTTATTTCTTATAGGAAACATTGTAATATTTTAAAGAGACTCTCTTGTAAGTAAATTTTGTATTATTTAAGTTCATATATTATCGTTTAAGTTATCTTATATGATCTCTGTATAGTTTGGTTAATGATTTAATAGCAAAGGAAAACATGTTAAATGGTAGGGATAGAGTGATATAACTATGTTATAGGATAAGGATGTTACACTAGTGCCGATAATGGTTGTCCTCATAGGAAACTGAGACCAGATCCTCTAATAATAGTCCATCAAGAAATGAGCAGTAAAGATGCCTTCCCAAAAGCTGAGTGGATGCCTAACAATATCATGTTTACCCTCGAACTAATGAACACAATGGGCTGTAACTTAAAAAGTGGCTCGATGAAGTCTACAGAGAGGAACAAATCTCGACTCTCCATCCTTAACCATAGAAGTAATAAGCAACCAGGAACAGCTAAACATGATGACAAAATCTATCAAATAGTCTAGCTAATCAAATGCATCATAGGGCAACTAAAACTAATGTTATAGGCGTTGGACTATAATATAGCTTAAAAAATCACCTGTGTCTCTAATCTAAGGAGAGGGTTTAAATAGCAACTATATCTTCTCTTGAAGCAATAACTAAAAAAAGAGAGAGAAAAGAAAAGTAAAGAAAAAGCCGATGGAGTGAGTTGGGTTCATCTCAAGCAAAAATAAGGCATAAAAATACTTGAATGTTTGAAAGGATACGTATTTCAACAAAGAAAGCTATTATGACAACCCGTAAAGGGCATGCTACCTCTAAAAATAAGGAATTACCTAATCAAGCATGGGGCTGCCTATGAGGAAGGAGGAAGAACCATGCTGAGTAAAAAAGTTATGAAAAAAAGTATCTCGGCCGATGATAGTCTCAGCCACAATAAGAGGAAATGGGTTGTGCCCTCTACGTATGCCATAAATAAAATTGAACAACCTATAATCTATAGTCATGAAATCACCACCGTGTATCGATAAGCACCAAGCAAGGCAACAAAGTAGTATCACACCGGAATGACAGGTGGGAACATCATCAAAGTCAATCAAGACATCAATTAGTTACTCCAGTGAAAATATCTTTCTGTGAGGTACTAAATCCTTAGCCTCTAAACGAAAGAGACCCAAGGCACAAACCACCTCTTAAGGATGGCTAACCATAGAAGAGGGTAAGCACGGTCGAACATCGAGGTCAAACCTGACACCCACTGTGGCAGCAAACTCCTCAGGTAGAGGACATAACTCTTGGTGAGTGAACCAAAATACATAAAGCCTTAGATACCAGTACCAAAAGGCAGCAACTATAGCATATAATGCTCTAGTGAATGTCTTATACTCTGAACCTACCCATCCCCTCCTCCAAATCTGATCATTAAAAGCTCCTTTATTGGAGGGTCACCAAGTAGTCCTTGGCGAAATCAGGATAGGTCAGAAAGGATAGAGTAAAAAATACTATCCATCTTGTAACGACCAGTAATCCATCGATCTTGTCTATCATAGCCATGGTTTGTAGGAATTACTGTGACATAAACCTACTTCTGAGGTACTGGACTCAGGATAAGGCCTAATATATTTTAGCTTGTCGTATGATCATCTACCTCAGAGTAGGTGGAGCCGATGTAGCCTGTGCCTCTCGACGTGGCATTTTGTAGAAGTTTAAGATTTAGTTTTCATATTTAACTTGCATTACAAGTAAGAATACAAACAAAATTTGCATAAACTTTTTCAAAATTTTGGCAGTATATCAGCTTAATCGGTGCTACCCAACCTGTATCTAAATGTGCATTAAGTGCTACATAATAGATTACAACATCCTATGCCCATCAATGTGCATTCTAGCAAACATGCATGATAATCGAGATATTAAACATTGTTGTTATTTTATAAGAATTTTAAAAAATATTGGGTAGCATTTCAACAAGAGATGTACCTACCCCTATATGAAAAAGCATTTTAAAACGAAATAACACAAGGCTCAATGGCCATCCAGTAGTTCAAGAAAAAATTTACTATTTTAACAATGATTTATAACGTCAAAATTAAAACAATACGCCTAAATGCTATGGTCCCATTAATTAGAGCAATTGAACTAAACATTTTGTTCAAGTGTAAAGAACTAAATGAATATTCACAACACTAAACCAAGATATATGGGCAATGTAATAAAATTTTAGTATATTTAAAACTAAAGAAACTAGGATATTTTTTATTGTCTACTTTTATACATTTACAAAAAATATAAAAAGGATGGAATACTTAATAGGTAGTTTAAGAAGAGTATTTCAATATTAACTTATGCATTTAATTGGGATAAGTAAATAAAATAAAGGTTAAAAATAAGTAGAGAAGAATTAATTGAAACCTTACTTGTTTGCTGTAAAAAAATAGGAATATAAAAGACTTAGCAAAACTCAAAATAGACAATCCCTTGGTGTGTTCATCAACTCCTAAGCAATTTTTGTGCAAATGGGTCATAAAATGATGCAAAAATAAAGGACATAAGAAAAAATAAAGAGAAAATGAGGGGAAAATATAGGGAAGAGGAAATGTAGGGGAAAGAGGTAGAAGAAAGCTTTTATTTTTTAAATTTTTGAGCGACAGATGAGCAGGGCGTCTATCATGAGCGATCGGCAAGCACCACTTATGTCCCATTTCTCACCCCTTTTTTCGATTTTTAATTTATTTTTCTCTTTCCCTTTTCTTTATTTTTAATTTTCCTTTATTTATTCTTTAATCTTATTTTTACACCAATTTTACATTAGTTAGACTTACGCGCATATATATATATATATTATCATCCTCTTTTTAACACAAAAATACTCTCTAAATTTAATACTCCCTCAATTCAAAACTTATGAGAAACCTCACAGTGTTAGGGTGTTTCTTACATTTCATGCAAAATGAAAATAAGACAAATGAAAAAATATATATGTAATGCATAGGGCATGCAAAAAGATTCACTAAGGGAGTTTAAGGGTGACAAATAACCAGGTCGTGAATCGCTCTTGAGGGATGACCATTTTTCATGCCGTATATATAAATATCTTGATTCTTCTTTGTCTTTATGCCTTTTGAGCTTTCCTCTTTCGAGCAAGCTTTCCTTCATGTATTTCTCTTTCTTATTTCTTTTTGCTTTTGTCATTTCTTTCTAATTTGTAGTCATCATTTCATTTTATTATTATTTTTTATTTAGTATTTTTAAATTCTCTTTTTATTTCTTATTTATTATTTTATATCATTATTATTTTTAGCCTTTAGACCACTCAAAAATGTTCACCATGTTAACCCCAACCATGACAAAATTGCACAAATTATTTGATGGCCCAAAAACCTAGAAGGATCTTATTTTGTACCCTTAATCTAGTTTGAAGTTCATGAGGAGAGTGAAACTAGATAAAACCTTAATTTTATATATTGTTCGATACTGAGGCTTCGAGGTTCCAAGTTTTTAGGTTTACCCACCAAGAGTTATGCCTTTTGCCCTAGGAATTTGCTGAGATTGTTAGTATGAGATTTGTGCCTGGCACTTTACCTTATTTTCCTTTCAGTGTTTTTGACTATCTTAGAGAGGTGACATAGGCATTATGTGTTCTTCTTTTTAAGGCTAAAGGCTTAGTACCTCAAGGGAGAACCTTCTCATTAGAGTGGCTGATTGACATTTTAGAAAATTTCAATGATTTACCCACATTCCAGACTAGTTTGATCTTTCTTTGATGTTTTGCTCGATGTTTATTGATGTGCTCAGATGGATTAATAGGAGATTATAGGTTTTTCATGTTTGTTTGATAATAAGATCTTAGATCTAATACCTTAAAACCCATAATAATCAGTCAAATTGCTAGTGTACTAATGAAAGGTACAAAATAAATCTAATACGTGATATGGTAATAAAAAATATTTAGGTGGTTTGTATGATAGGGACTATAGTATTTTTTCCTTAAACAATCATGTGAATACACAAGATAAAATTTCCCCAAATTAGAGTTCTACCTTTGAGCTACTTCAGTTGTTGATACCCCCTATCTTTCAAGCACCTCCATTTGCTCTAGTAATAAACACTTTTGATGTTTTTCTCTTTTTGGATTTAACACTTGCTTCTTCCATGAGGCGACTGGGATGCCTAGATAATGGCTTATCTATAGTAATTTTTGAAGCCATTTTAGAGGTGAATGCTTCAACCATCTCATCATCACTATCCATGTCAGATCTTGTCTTATCCCATTCTTTTCAATGAGCACATCCTCTTTTAATGAGATTTTCCTCATCGAGTGACCATTTCTCATTAGTCTCTTGCTCAGAATTAACTATGACATGGATAAGATCTCTTAAAGTCTAACATTTATCTATTCGATGTCCTAGGTGTTTATGATAGGTATAATACTAGTCCATACGATGATGTGGCATTCCTTACCCCTTAGCAGTTTTAGGTAGGAGTGGTTGTAACTTCCTTTGCTTATTAAGATGAGTAAGGTGTCAAGATAATGGTTTGTTCATGATGGTGTAATGATCCTGTATTGTTATTAAAATTGGAACCCTCACGGCCAAATCATTACCTTGAATGTTCATTTTTTTTGTTAGGTGCTCTTCTGCAACTTTACCATTAACTGTTATAAATGCCTATTTAACTTGGCTATTAGGACTGGTGGGGTCTTTAGCTGATATTGCAAGCAAACTTTCAATTTTAGCTAATATATTTTCTCAAATTCTACCAATTTTTGGTCCAGCAAGGTTGTAATTTTATCCCATAAATTCTTTTCAAACTCTTAAAATCTCTTATTTAAGTTTTTATTTAATATGCCTTATAGAATCAAGGGCACCGAGACATAGGCTAGTCTATCCCTCAAAGTAGATATTCTTACCCCAAAATCTTCTGTCATCCTATAGTCTCTTGATTACTTCGTAAAAGCTTGATTGAATTAAACTTGAACTGAACGACCATAACTCCAAACTTAACTCGAATCTCAACCCAGGCAACTCAGACATAAATCTCTAAACAAGGTGACTATTTAACCCTCTAGACCACCTAAATGAACCTATGATGGCTTTAAAAGTGAAATGTTAGGAATGATGCATGAGAGCATGGTATTGACATGAAGCATGAATGTAATGAACGCTTTCGTTAAATGTAAATCACAACCATATATAAGCAAAACAAAGCCTTCTATCCTTATTACTCCTACATAGGCTATCGTGCAGTCTCATTCCTAGGTGGGTTTGTCCCATTGATCTATAGGGAACCCAATGGATGCATATGGTGCACGGTGAAAAATCGATAGCATAAAATCTCTTAATTGAAAGTGTAGGTATATGGGTTTTGGCCATTATGTATTTTGAGTAACTTATACAAATAAAGTTAGGCCTATTGGGATATGATAGCCTTTGATTGGTATCTCTTATTTTGTTTGAGTTTGGTCAACACTTTAAGGCCCATATAGCAAGTAAAAATTGTTATGCTTATACAACCGAAAGGAAGTAGCTATTGTCATTACATGGGCTTGAATTAGGGTGATGAAACTTTACTGCTACCCAATCATGGTCCCTACCATTAGATCTAGCTCATCACAAGCATAACAACTGATGGATCACCATTTCATATACTATTTGTTACTAGATTAAGGTTGGTGGGTCTCCTTGACACCACCCTACATTAAGTGAGCATAGGGCATATTTCAGGATAGCATCGGGGCTATAAAAGGATACCTAACCTATTTCTAAAGCTCTAGCATGTACATAAAAAATAAAATTTTGAAAGAAAATAGGATTAATAAGAAGATAAATTAATTGTAAATAACTTAACCAAAATGCTTTTAGGAGGAAGGTAAAGAGTCCCTAGTGGAGTTGCCACTGTGGTAGGTGTTGAAGCCCTTATTATTTTCAAATAGGTTCTCAGAGGCAAACTTTTAGGGTCTAAGACTTAATCAAGGCTCACTATATCTCATAAATTGGCCACTTTACAATAAAAATATGTTTTAAGCCTAAATTATTATTGGTGGTTAACTTATAAAGGTGTCTAATATGTGCTCAAAGAGGTAGGTATTGACCGATGTTAAGCAAGTGTACTAGATCAGCTAGTAATACAGGGAAATATAGATTAAGACCCGAAAATATCATACCCAAGGGAACATAGATTTCTAAGAATAATATATATGTATGAATTAAATTAATCCGAGATTGTTTCCCAAATATTTTCTATTTAAAGGCAAAAATTAAACAAAATAAACAATGAAATAAAACAAAAGCTAAAATTAAACTAACATGAATTAAAAACAAAACAATAATTGAAATTCTCTTGCTAAAGAAACTATCCACTTTAACTTTCATTGTAATGACTTAAATTCAAAAGGAACACCAGTGATTATGAAGAATTCAGATAAATAAAACTAGATAACTTTACTCAAGATTATCATTCCAAGCATTAAAATTCTCTTATTCAGAACAATTCAACACTTAGCATAAAAGTCTGAATTAATCCTCCTAGATGTCCATTAAAGCCTTTTTCAAGAGATTTAACTTTCACCTATTCTTAGTTCTTCCTCTCTTAGTATTAACCAATACAATTAACATATAATTATCTCATATTTTGGATAATAATCATGCATAAATATTAAAGAATTAACCCAAGAACATGCAAATCATTAACTATGTCAAAACCAATTTTTAGTTATTTATTCAATAAACCAACAATCAATCTCAACACAATCAAAGATAAGAATATGCTTAAAACCAAGAAATAATCAACTGATATTGAAATTAAGCTCAAAATAAAATCATAACAGTGAAAATATAAGATTTCAAGAATCCATTAACAATAGAAGAAAAACTATTTACTAAACATGTTAAAAGAGACTAAAACAATGAATAAAAACAGAAAAACAATGTAAAATAAACTAAGCTTAATTCTAAGATTGGATTCCTTCTCTGGTGTTTTAGACTGCTATTTATAGGCCAAAGATGTAGTAGAGCCCTTCTTAAACTCCAGAAATTAAATAGGAAGCGAACTCTGCTAAAATAGGAAGTTCGGAGAAAATCCTTCGTGGAATGGGAGACTGAGCACGTGGCCACGTGTCTCTCAGTGTATTTCTACACGTGGTCATATGTTGCCTTTGTTCTTCCTCACACGTGGTCACGTGTGGTCGTCCTTTGTTTCACACGTGGTCACGTGTTTCCTAGTTGCTTTTCTTTTCTCCTTCTCATGTGGCCATGCATACTTCTTCAATATTTTTCACGTGGCCATACATTCCTAATTTCAACACTTCACATGGCCACGTGTGGTTTTCTTCATCTAATTCACGTGGTAATGGGAAAACCTTCTGGACTGGACGCTCACTTTCTCGCATCAATTTCTCATATTTGCAGTTTTAGCCCCAATCATTGCCTTTTTTTTTAATTTAAGCTCTTTTTAGCAAATTAAGCCTGATAAACAACCAAAATTTACAATTAACTCCAAAAACATAAAATCAACCAATTAAAATCAAAATCAACATAATTAACAAAAAATTAACTTAATTAAATACCTAAAAACATACTAAAAACACTATATAAATTACCATTATCAAATACTCCACACTTAGACTTTGCTCGCCCTTGAGCAAATAAGAACAAACCAACTTCTCAACATAATCAAACTCAAATAAAGAATCATGCATTTCAAAATCAAGTTTAACAATTAACAATAGCACTTAATAAAATTTCAACTAGAATAAATTCAAACAAGGCAATATAAGTTAGTTTTCTTGTGTGTGTGCAAGACCAAAACATTTTAAGTATTTTAAAAACCAAAACACAAATGCAAATTCATAGTCAAGTTTAGAATGAATGTATACATAAGTATACACATGGTTTCGTGCTTGAAACTCTAGAAATACCATAAGCCTCTCCTTTAGCATCGAAACCCGAAGGTCATCTCCGCTAAACAACTCAAAAACAAAACTTAGAATCACTTAGGTCTTTTAAAGGTTGTAATGAGGTTAAGGTATTGGTTATCAAAGAATGAATAAAAGATCTACAATAAGAATAGCCACTCTAAGATAAAATAGACTAATAATTCACAAATTCACCCCATTAACTTTAATCAATAAAGAACTTAGCTAAAATTTCCCAAACCTTCACAATTCAAAGCGCAATCTTAAAATTCTCTCAATTTCTCCATTCAGACCCTTTTAGAAGTCATAATTTTCCCTTGTAACTACACCACACTTAAAATTTTGCTATACATGCTAGCTTTATTTCAATATTTTCTTTCTCTCTCTTTTTTTTCACTAGCTTTGATGTTAGCATTACAATAATATAACATGGGTAATCAAAAGATAAAACTTTACTATTCACTTGACTTCAACAATAGCCCTTGATAATAAAATTCAAAATTATCTTACTACACTCATCAAGATACTAAATTCCTATTAATCCATCCAATCCTAGAGTGGCCAATTCTAGAAGGGAAGATAAAAGCTTTTTAGGCTATATGGTAAAATAAATAATTGTAACAAGAAAAAAAAATATGGCACGCATTAAGCATACCTCATTAGGCTCAAAATGGCTAACAAAGGATAAATATGCATATAGGGTAGGAAAATAAGTTAAAATATGGCTCAACAATAAAAACATTACCTAGATCACTTTTCAAATTTTTTTGAGTTGCTTTTATGCTTTGAAGAGTGATAAGAAAGGTTCTAGTGTTCTAAAATTCCTTACTCAACTATTTCAATGCATTGTTTTTTCTTTAAGTTCAAAAACTGGTCTTTAGTGCTCAAAAAGATAGAAACTAACAAATATAAGCCAAATTGAATGTTAAACTAGATAGAAATTCATTAAACAAAATGCTTGTTCTAATGCTAAACAAGAATTTTAAAATATAGCACATTCTAAATTCAAGTTCAATATGTTCAATTTTTGAGAAAAAACTAGGGCGAACTAAGTTAAATGTACAATATATGATAAATGAATTAACTAAACTAATCATGCCAAATAAAACTAAACATGCAAACTAAAACCTAAACTAAACAACTAAAATATAAACAAAACGACTAATAACACAATTCATGAGTAAGAAAATGGGCAAGGTAAGAAAAACTCCCTTAATTGGATCTTCACTTTCTAGCTCAACTGAGCTCTATCCCCCTCCTTAAAATCTTGCTGTCCTCAGCAAAGTATGAAAAATTTTAGCACACTTCATCATTTAGAAAAACAAGTTAGTGGCCAAGAAAAAATGTAAGCTCACCACACTTAGAACCATAATCAAGTCAAAAAGAAGGCAAGAGGTCAATGGAATTAAGTTAACAAGAAAACATGTCTCTAAACCCAATGTAGTGCAATAAACAAGACTTAATATACATGGTAACTAAGTGAACGAATGTAACTAGGCCAAACTTGCTTCAGTGCTCAATGCATACTATCCATATGGTACAAGGTGGACAGTGTATAATCTCAAGTGTAAAGATAATTGGTGATGGTTAGGCTTAAATAAAAGGAAGAGAAATATTTTAATTGGTCATGGTAAGCACAAAATAAAATAAGTAAATTCAAATACAATTTCACCTACATCAAGCCAACAATAAAATGTAATTCCAAACTATAGGTAGCTAAGAGTCATGGAATGTAAATGAACATAACTCAATTTAAAATGAAACTCTAAGCAAACCTATGTTTGAGTATAATAAAGTTACACCAATTCATGCATATTAATTTCTGCAAGCAAATTGAAGTTTTAAGCATATTAAAAACAAATAAAAATTGCCCTTAAAACATCAAACTAAAAATTGAAAGCTTAAATTCCATTTTTAGGGCCCAAAATGAGCTGTTACATAGGGCAAAGCCCGCGTAAAGAATGTCCGTCTCCAAAATGAGCTTTTCGAAAACATATTATAATAGTCAATCGGACACCTGCAGCAAAAGTTATGATTAAAACTGTCACAACCGTAATAAAAATTGAAACAAATGAAAATGTGTAGGTGAGTGCTTGAGTGTGAATGAGTGAGGGTATGTGAGTTGATGAGTGAGTGTATGGTTTAGTGAATGTATGAGTGAGTGCATGGCAGTGGAGCAAAATAAAAAGGAAAATGGGAATGAATGAACAAATAACTAAAAAAGAAAAATTAAATGAGTAGTGGCTGGGCAAGTGGGCACGCATGAGGCATTGGAGAGGGAGGACGTGGGCACGCAAGAGGCTACTGCCAGGCAGAACTCCAATATGTGGCCACGCATGGGATGTGGGAAATTTTACGTGGGCATGCATTATTTTGGAAGAGGGGGCAGTGGCCCTTCACGTGGTCGCGCACCAAAGAAGCCAGCAGTATGCATGGGCATGCAGATGGGATCTTCAGGCAAATTTCTAATGCGTGGCCACGTGATGTATAAAGATAAATCCTTACATGGGCGTGCATTGGTCTTTCTACTGCATTCTCGGGCTTCATTTTTCTTCACGCATAAAATTAAAATTCATTCACCATATGAATAAAACATTACTCATACTCATTTAATCACTTAATTATGTCTTTCTTTTCTCCTTAAGCTCCAATTTAGTTATGCCAAACAATATGTAAATCTTCAAACTAGTTGAATTACAAATCAAGTCCATTCTTTTCTTTCGAAAATTGAATAATTCTCTCTTAAGTTCATGAAGCATCAAGCAACTAGGATCAAATTCTCGTTCAAAAAATAACTCAAGACTAATAAATCCATATTAAGTTCAACTAATTTGTAATTCACTTCAAAAATTATTATAGCTCTTAGAAGTCCTTACTTAAATATGACAATTAAGCACAAAATCACTAGAAGTAGCTTATTTCCAACCCCTAATCTTAAACTCATGAATTAAAAGACACAAATCAATAACAAACATGCATTAAACTTTAAACTAAAAATAACAACAGGAAAAAAAATTATTAAAAATAACATGCAAAACATAAATCATAAAAAAATTGATGAATACTTAAAAAGAAGAGTTAGAGAAGAAGTTCTAGTTTATTGAGTCCCAACTCGACTCATTTTACTTTCGGGAGGTCGAGCTTGTGATCCAAACATAGGTCTCTCCGGACTTTACTCCTCATTTTCTCCCATTAGTAGAAGAAACTTGTCATAATTTATCAAAACTGGAAACTGCATATCTTCAATAAAATATGACTCCTCCTTTGGCTTATTTATCACGAACTCTACTGGCTCCTCTAGCCTAAATAAATCCTTCAAGCAAACTGAATCCAGTGTCTCCATCTGAAAATTTTTCCTTTCTTGCTCATTTGGTGATAAATTCTCTACAAGAGATCCTACACCTTCTAAATAAACACATGACTTATCCTTAAATATGAATTGTTCCTCTTGTTCCTTATCCTCCATAAATGAGTGATTTGGCTCATTTTCCTTACCATCATCACCTTGAGTGCTCAAAAGTTCTAGTTTAGATTCCAACTTTTCAATTCCATGCTCTTTATCTCTTAATAAATTTTCTTGACTTTTAATTTTCTCCTCTTGAGTCCTTATTTTCTCTTCTTGAATTCTAAACTTTTCCTTTTGAGCCCTTAATGTAGCCTCCAACTCCACTTTTTTAGCATAAAATTCCCTGTCCTTTCATATAAGCAAGTCACAAACATCTTCGATTTCGGAGAGAATAGCTTCTTGTGTGGTCCTCCATTTTTCGTTTGCGGCCCAAAATTGCTTATCCTTACCTATAAGTAGTATATGAAGACATTGATTCTCGAAAATATAGGCCTCTTTTAAGTATCACAATTCTTGATTCTCTCTTTTCAATTCTTCCATTTGTGCTCTCAAAGCCCAAAGAGAATAAGACTCTTCAGCAACGGATGGTGATGAATAAGGTTTTTGTGATTGTGCACGCAATCTTTTTATCTCTTCTCTTTCTCTTACTGGCTCATTCAATTGTTGTTTCAAACTAAATAATTCATAATCTTGGACCTCATCTTGCATCATCTTGAAAATGTCTAGAATTTTTCTTGCAAAGAATAATCACTAAATCAAAAATAAAAAATCTCAAACCAACTCAATCAAAGTTATTAAACAAACAACACTACTGTTCCCCGACAACAACGCCAAAAACTTGACTGGTTCTAGCAAGTGTACTAGATCGGCTAGTATTATAGGGAAATATAGATTAAGACCCTAAAATATCGTACCCAAAATAACATGGACTGCTAAGAATAATATATATGTATGAATTAAATTAATCCGAGATTGTTTCCCAAATGTTTTCGATTTAAAGGAAAAAATTAAACAAAATAAACAATGAAATAAAACAAAAGCTAAAATTACATTAACATGAAATAAAAACAAAACAATAATTGAAATTCTCTTGCTAAAGAAACTATCCACCTTAACTTTCATTGTAATGACTTAAATTCAAAAGGAACACCATAGATTATGAAGAATTCAGATAAATAAAACTAGATAACTTTACTCAAGATTATCATTCCAAGCATTAAAATTCTCTTATTCAGAACAATTCAACACTTAGCATAAAAGTCTGAATTAATCCTCCTAGATGTCCATTAAAGCCTTTTTCAAGAGATTTAACTTTCACCTATTCTTAGTTCTTCCTTTCTTAGTATTAACCAATAAAATTAACACATATTTATCTCATATTTCGGATAATAATCATGCATAAATATTAAAGAGTTAACCCAAGAACATGCAAATCATTAACTATGTCAAAACCAATTTTTAGTTATTTATTCAATAAACCAACAATCAATCTCAACCCAATCAAAGATAAGAATACACTTAAAACCAAGAAATAATCAACCGATATTGAAATTAAGCTCAAAATAAAGTCATAACAATGAAAATATAAGATTTCAAGAATCCATTAACAAAAGAAGAAAAACTATTTACTAAACATGTTAAAAGAGACTAAAACAATGAATAAAAATAAAAAAATAATGTAAAATAAAATAAGCTTAATTCTAAGATTGGATTCCTTCTCTAGTGTTTCAGACTGCTATTTATAGGCTAAAGACGTAGTAGAGCCCTTATTAAACTCCAAAAATTAAATAGGAACCGAACTCTACTAAAATAGGAAGTTCGGAGAAAATCCTTCGTGGAATGGGAGATTGAGCACATGGCCACGTGTCTCCCAGTGTATTTCTACACGTGGTCACGTGTTGCCTTTGTTCTTCCTCACACGTGGTCACGTGTGGTTCTCCTTTTTTTCACACGTGGTCACCTGTTACCTAGTTGCTCTTCTTTTCTCATTCTTACGTGGCCATGCATACTTCTTCAATATTTTTCACGTGGCCATGCATTCCCAATTTCAACATTTCACGTGGCCACGTGTGGTTTTCTTCATCTAATTCACGTGGTCACAGGAAAACCTTCTGGACTGGACGCTCACTTTCTCGCATCAATTTCTCATATTTGCAGTTTTGGCCCCAATCTTTGCCTTTTTTTTGCAATTTAAGCCCTTTTTAGCAAATTAAGCCTGAAAAATAACCAAAATTTATAATTAACTCCAAAAACATAAAATTAACCAATTAAACTCAAAATCAACATAATTAACACAAAATTAACTTAATTAAACACCTAAAAACATACTAAAAATACTATATAAATTACCATTATCGGGTATCATGGAGTCGCCACCCAACAAAATGTTCGAAAATGATTCTCAACCCTTTTGATGCCTAAATAGAGAATGGTATTTGAGACACCAAGCTTACTCGCATCTTGGTTAGGTGTCGCTTATAATTAAATTTTTTATTATTAGTCCACTCTCTCCTTTTTCACATGATGTATTATAGAAAATAAATAAACACATAATCAAATAAAAAAAGATGAAAAATAAAGTTACTAAATAAAATAAATCTACTACTTAATTATTATAGAAACAAATTATCCAAAGATAAAATAAAATATCATACATAAAATGGGGGATGGGTTAGGCTTTGGGAATATTGGTTCCCTTTTACACTATTTTCACAAAAAATAAATGATGAATCATTGTTAATTTTGATAAAACATTGGATGAGTGATCCCAACTTTGAGGAAAACAAGACTCTCTTTTTATCGTGTGATTTTGGCATAAAAAATTGGATATTGATCCATTTTATTAGAAAAACATAAGTTAATTAAATATAAAATATTTACTTGACTTGTTATTATTTAATGTACGAATATTCCTTTTTTACTAAATTATTACATCTCATAAGAAAAACACATTCGAAACAAAGTAAAGCATCAAAATTAAATAAATTGAATAAAGCAATGAATAAAAAAATAACATAAAATAAAGCACAAAATTAGATATAATAAAAATGAGGAAAACAAAGCCATAGATGCCCTTAAAATAAAGATAGACACCCTAAAAAAGGATGAGGGATAGAACGAAAATGTGGTATTCTGATGTCTTATCTGTCGCGCTGACAAATAGCCATTCGTTGTGCCTTCTTTCCTTGTATCACTAAAAGGATAGACCCATAAGGTAAAAACTCAATCTAAAACAAAGTAGATCAATTTAAACCCTACACATGCAATTTTATGATTTTAAAGTAGGCTAAATCTAATTATAGCACCAAAAAAAACATTTGAGTCAGGCCAAAACAATCAGAAACATGCAAAAATAGGAATTTAATCAAGATATTTTTATACTTTAATGGAAAAAATTGAAACCTGCATATTATCTAGCATATTAAATAGCCTCATAGTATCATATCAATATAGAAAACATGAATAAATTAAATAAATTACACAGGAACATGAATCATGGCATAATGGAACAATAAATAAATGTGGTTAATTACATGATCATGGTATAGAATATTACGCTCAGGTTTTTTGTTATGTGACTTTAGAAAGTGTGCTCCAAATCTCGATCTTTCATTGCCATGTTCAATAACGAAAATATAGTGTTTTTTTATATGGAAGATTATTTTCAATCGTTAGAGAATTGTATTTTCCCTATCTCAAAAAACCTATCTCCTCTTTTTCTAGTGAGAAAAAGTCCCTTTTTTTATTTTAAATCCCTAAATTTCTTTGCTTTAAATATCTGGATAATAGTTGGAAATAAACTCAAACTTTAACTTTTCAAAAGAGGGAGATCAGATCCCTAAAATCTGGAACTAATAGGATTTTCTAAAATCTAATCGAAATCCTAAAACATTTTAAAACTAAAAATTGTGGGAAATCTAGAAGTAACTTCATAGATGTGCGTCTATCAGTGATAGATTGCCATCCCTCACACAATTTCTTAGAATTTATAAAAGAACCCCTGATCTGACCTAGACTAGATGAGGCTAGTTATAAACAGTTGTCCTTCCTTAGTAGATGTTCTTCTATCATTGCTTGAGGACTAAAATCAAGGTATTTCTATAATTTTTCTCAAATATTTGGAAAATAAAGTCAAAACCTATGACCTATGATTATAAGACATAGGAATCAAAATCAGAGCTTTAAAATTCAAGCTCTCTACCAAAAGTGTATTATTTCCTCATCGTTGGATAACCCTGATCTAGATTGCCTTAGGTCACAATGCCCATAATGTCCCCTTTAGGATTTTCACAAAGTCCTTTACTTTATTTTTTACGTGAAGTGAACCCTACTCACTCCTATGATTTTTTTATTTTTATTCTTTTATTTAAATTTAAATTTTTATTTAATTATTTTTTGCATATATGGTAATAAAAAAGGCTAAGGCAATTGGCTGAACCACCTCCTAAGATAATTAGTGCATACTCGTTAAGGTACTACCTCCCTAGACGATGATTGTACCCATTTTGTTCTCTTTAAGAGGGTGTTCTTTGGTTGGCGATCATGGTAGATGCTGATATTGATTTTATATACCTATGGTTATAGCCTTATTGTGTTGTCTAGGATGGGAAATCTAAGGGCGTAGTTTTATGTTGACTGTACAAAGCTACATTTTACATCACCACTCATTGTACTATATAGTTGGGAAATCCAAAACATAGTGAGGAATATGTTATCTTTTTAAGGGGCTACCCAATCATCTGCATTTGTGTTCAATTACTATCACCTTTAGAAATAACTACTAAATAAAACTTTAAATACTGTCATTTCAGTATCTCATATGAGTACAAGACATGGGTAACCAGCCCAACAATTAATAACATAACCAGTTGGCTGAGGCTTCAGGATAGTAGTGGAAGCAACACAGGATGAATAACAGACATGTATCACTAAATTACCTTTTAAACTATAACTTAAACCACTTTCAATATGTGCAATAAACCTTTTTGTCTATATTATCATATAAGTGCATAATTGTGTGTGTGTGTGTGTGTTTTTTTTTCATTAATTTTGACATATATAATCATAATTTGAAATTAATTCATAAATACAAATACCTATTCAACCTTGGCCTAGATCATAGTGGCATCCTGCCTTTGTTATCAATTAGCCATTTTAGGTTTTTTTGGTCAAATATTTTCTCTCATCTCTTATTTTTACCTAGGTTATCTTTTTTCGGTTTTTACGCTAGCAGAGTTGTTTTTTATTCATTATTATTTTTCCTTCTCCTTTTTAATTAATCTATCTTTGTCAAAGAAATCTCTTTGGCTTATTATAATAGGGAGAATCAACCACTTTGAAATATCAAGATTTAATCTTCATAGGGTTACTAGTCATGTCACCCTTGAGAACTCATATCTCACCTATTATGCATCTAGTGACTCAATTTCTATAACAACTTTCTCACTTATCCTTTTTAAAAGGATAAGCTTATTGTTTTGTGTTTAAAGAAATCTAACATGTTCTTTTTAACTCCAACTCAAGATTATGCTTAGTTTAGACCCCTAAATAACTTTGGTTAACCTATAATTGCTAAAAAGAAATTTTAAATGTCAAAATGATGCATAATCTAAAAATGCAACATATGATCAAGTTATATAGCAACCGTAATCACATACACAAGAAAGCATTAAACTTTCCAACCTTATTACTTCCTATATAGGAGGTCTGTGGTCGATCCCTAGGTGGGCTTAGCTCACAGGTCATCAGGGAAACCTATAAGTGCATATGATACACAGTGAAAACTTTCTATGTAAATCACAAAAAATATTTTGGCCATCACATATTTTAATATCCCAAGGAAATTAAAATAAACCCATTTAGGAATGAAAGCCTTTGGAAGTTGACATTTTAAATTTACTTAGGTTTATTTAATACATAGTAGCTCATTTACCAAGCAATATATTATGGCTCATATATCATAGTTGGAAGTGCTTATGCAAATGCATGAAGCATTAGTCTAGAGGTATAACTTTAAGGCTACCCCAAGCATGATCCCTACCAACGGGTCTAGCTCATCATGTACATAATGACCAATTAAGCCATCATTTGGTACACAAAATGGTACGAGACTTAGGTTAATGATTATCCCCTAACATTTCCCTACAATGAGTGAACATAGGGTTATGCTATAGGAGCACACCATAGGTCAAATAAGGATGCCTAACATAAGTTTAAGGCGGTAACATGTTCTAATGCATCCTAAATTTAGAAGAAAGATAAAATTTCTTAACCTTTAAACTTATATATAAAAATTCTAGCTAAGGTATTTTCAAAGCAAAGTTTCATGGTGTCCCTAGTGGAGTCACCACTGTGATGTGCATCAAACCCCCTTTAGGCATTTGATGGGTTCTCGAAGGATTTCTTTTAAGGCTTGAGGTCGGATGAAGGTTCATTTAACTTTAGAAGGTTATTCATTTCATAATGGATAAGGATTTTACCCTATTTGCTAAGTCTTGGGCTTCAAAAAGGTATGAGATAGCAACTCAAGGTATCTTTATTCAATTATTGGAGATCGACCTATGAGGGCATCAGTTAGGCTCTATAAGAGGTATCATATAGTCGCCAGCCATAAAATATTGAAAAATAAGTTCTAACCTTATTAGGGAAAAACTATAGATAATTTAGGACCCCCTCTTACTCATACCTTGGTTAAGTGTTTTTATAAACAAGTTTTTAAGGTTTATTTAACCGTTCTTCTAATGCATTATCATGGAAAAGAATTAAAAAGGTACATATTCATATTTGTAATCAATAAAGAAAATTAATAAAGGAAAGTAATAAATATAGTGTAATTACATATTTAAAGATGAAAAATGAGGAATCATACAAAACACGATAAATTTATTTACAACATTTATTTAGATAGCGACGTTGGTCTCCACATCCATATTTACAAAAAAAAAATAATTTTTGGGTTTTTTTTTATAAAAATAGGGATATTTGACCCTATCGGGTTTGGAAAAATAAGGTTAATTAAACTAAGGTAGAAAAATCTTTTGTATTTGTAAAGAAAAATTTTTTATCTTTTAAATATAATTTTTGATGAAAAATGGGATATTGGTCCCCTTTGTTATAGAAAAATCTCACTCAAACTTGTATAAAATCTTTTGGTAAATTTTTAAGGCAGTGTTTCAAAAAATATTTATTATTACAGACCAATTATGAGAATAAAATACTAAAATTTAAATACAAGTATAGTAACCATAACTCATTTGTCATAGCTTTTGAATGCCTTCTAGATCCATCCATCTTGAGCATGTGTGTGTGGAGAAAAAGATGAGAAATATAAGGTGTTATTGATATATATATATATATATATATATATATATATATATATATATATATATATATACATTTATTTATTATTTTATATAAAAAATAAAAGAAATGCATAAATGTAAATATATATATATTGTAACACCCTAATCCACTAACCATGGATAATCGTCAAACATCATCATAAACCTAGTAAAGATCAGGTAGAAATAAATATAATTAATAATATAGGCCATAATTACATGCCACAATAATTAATCAAGGTTTTTGTTGAATAATCATAACATAAATAGCCTTCATAGAATCTTGAAATCCTCAAGACAACTGCATCTTGCCCGATCCTCTGGAGCTTATCTTGAAACCTACATGGATAAACACGCCCGTGCTAAGCTATAAAGCTTAGTGGGGAAAAAAAACTCTATGGATAGTCTCTTATAATTAGCGTATATCAACACTTTCACCATATCATAGAAAAACATATGAGTCTATCATAGTGGTTATATCCCTAATGAAAATCAAGGAGGAGTCTTCAAACCTTACTAATGAATACCATGTTTGCAATACTTTAACGCGTGATGTGACTCATCTCATTTCCTAAAAGCTTAGCCATTCATCACTTTTGCCATAGTTTTACCCCTTTTCTTTTCTTACATTAGTATAAATCATGATCTTATAATCCTTTTATTCATGAGTCTAGACATCATAGTTATTAATGGTAAAAGATTTCCACTTAATGCATTAAATCACATTGGTCACATAAGATAGGCATTAAACATCAATTCATAGTATAAGGGCGTACTTAAGTCATGTAGCATCTACAAGCAGTCCTGGTAGGCATAATTACTTCATATATATCATACAATTCTCATATTAGATTCATAAAATTTACATCTTTCATGTTATCTTAGTATGGTAACCTAATTCTCTTACAATCATCATTACATGTCATGCATTGCACTTGGTTAAATGAATGTTATCATTATGCCTATATGTCTGTAAACATTTATATATAAATAACCAGCCTAGTGAAGTTGCATATGATCACAAGAACAAGCATTACATATCACGATTATAAGATAAGTCTCGATGTCACCTATATACAATTCATAAACATAGTACATGAAACTTAGTGCACATGTTATACTCCATATATCCTATAGTACAATATTGTATGCTTAAGGATCCATATATTCTCCATGGAATCCCATCGGTGGAATCAACTCACACCGTTCTCACACGGGAACGTTTCTCAATTAATGTGATCATGCCAATCATGCATTACGAAACATGAAATTTCATTTCATAAGAATAGTTTATAGCTGAAAGGAAATTAAGAAAATCAAATAATAGGTCATTCTTCATGCTTACATTACACAAGTGGAGCAATTAATGTGTGCTGTTCTTTATCTTAAATCCATTTTATCATCATTAATAGCCTTTATAACATCATATGCATGTCCCTGCACACATATATTCATATACATAAATGCATATTGAATCATGGCAATTCATTCTTTTATTTCTCATATTAGTTCACATATTAAATCCAGCTACTCATGATAGAAAGTTCATGTCAACTGTACAATGTAGCTTACAAGACTCATGGATGGTTCTCAATGACATACCTGGTTGTTGCTTGCCATGAGCAGCTTCCATACAATATCATAAATAGTCATATCGATACTTAATTACTTGAATAATATTTAAACATCTTAGGATCAATATAATAAGATGAACAATTATTTCCTTCTTAAAGTCAACACTTTTTCTTAATTAACTCTTTAGTTCACTTGTATAGTCTATTAGATCATGGACAATAGGTTATATACCATAACATGATCAGATGCACCAATTCATCTTAATTGTACTTTTTATCTTATAGTATCTTACATTTCGATGTGTTCATATAAGATTATTTCATCATATATGTTATCCCACTCTGCTTGTGGTCATGAGTTATTCACAATAAAACACATGGCATACTCAAACAGACAACCATGTTTCTTTATCTCAAGGCTAGTCAATACCTTCTATTATAACTTAAGGCATAAATTAACTTCTGTGGTCTGGTGACTAAGAATAAAAAGGCAATATTGCATCTCTTTTAACTCAGACTTATAATCTTGCAACTATCATCTCATTGATACTGAACCATATCATGATATTTTCGTACTGTGCAAAGGCACATCAAGGAGTGGCATTAGGGTAAGACCATTTACTTTAGTAGGTTAAATATCTAATGTGACCTTATGTGGCACATTACAGAACATAAAATCATGAGATTATCACTTATCTCTACTTTTGTTACCTATGAGTTTGAATCAATACCCAAAATACATATTAACAAAACGATTCCTATTAGCATTGCCCTAAGCAAGTCTCACTCTCAGCAGTATCCAGGCAATAACCAATCTTACCTCAGTAAATTTTGTTACTCTATAATTCCTCACTCTTAATATAGATACATTCATACATATATATATATAAGATTTCTCCCAATAAAGTGCTCATGTCACCAGTCATGTATTAATGATTTTATGACTTATAAACTAGTTAATTCATTCCCTCGTATAAATAAATTCTTGTCCTTTAAATTCAAATAATAAGTCTTCTTATAGCCACACTTTCTAAACCATATCTTTTTCTAACTTTAGTATTTAGAGGACTTTTCAATCATCTTAATTCATCGACGATCGAATAACATACTACCCACCACTTAGTATACAATCTTCATTCTTAATATTTATAACTATCTTGGTTTACCTCAATTATATACCACACATTACTAGTTTGTGGTTTATGAATGACTTGTAGCTTGGGATGAAGAAAAACCATTGTAAAGAGAATGTATGCACTTTCAGAGAGGAAATGCTACTTGGCTGTGTACTTTAAGAGGCAAACAATGAGTGGCAGGGCATTTTCAAGGGACAGGAGTGAGTGAGTGGGCGTGTATCTTCAAGAGACAAGAGTGAGTGGGCATGTGCAAGGAAAAAGGGAAACAACACGTGGTCGTGCATTCCCTGTAGCACCCTTACCCTATACTTAGCTATAACACTTTATTTAGTATTAATTAAGCATGCTTATCATAACATTTCATCTGTTATTCTACTAAACAGATATCTAAAAGTTAACTAATAGGAGCTTTACTTACGAGTTCATCTCATCAACATCAAATATTACATATACAAAACATCTATAGTAATTACAAAATTTCCAACATAATTAAAGTTTCCATAACCACAAAATATAAGGACAAAAAGAAGACTCTATTATCGATCTTCTAAGACTTGTGTTGGCCAACCTGCTGCAGATATCAGTCCTGGAAGAAAGTCCTATTCTCACAACCTACACAAATAAATAAAAATCGCTAAGCTATAAAGCTTAGTGGGGAACACAAAATATGACAAGTGACCACTCATAGTGTCGTCAACAAGCATACATTATGAACTATAAGTATAACTTATGCCCAATTTACAAAAAACAAAATGTAGACAAGAGTCCACACATGATAACCAAATGACTTAATGATAGTAAATTCGGCATTGATGCTTTATATGCACAACATTTAATCATATAAGCATATTTATCCTTTAGACTTGCGATTCATTCATTGAATGATATACCACTGTTTATACTCAGTCACTCCTTCCACTTACTACACACTTTAACATATACTAGGAATATATATATATATATATATATATTCACATATAAGCTTATGATCAACAAGGACATATTCATATTCGAAAGTAAGATAGAGCATTAGTACTATGAAAGTTTATCATTTATCAATCTAGAAATATATTCGTAATACTTAGACCAAAATTTCTAGCTCGCTTCCATCTCAAATGTCATTATAATGTGAACTTTATCACTTGTAAATCTGTAAATATTTTATGTGTATGCACAAGATATTATACATCAATTCTCAATAAAGAACGAGAATGAGTAGATATAGGGAAAACATATAACCCAATGTATTAATTGAAAAGAAATCACCAACATGAATACCTATGCATAACACTTATATTCCATTGTTATAGAAAACACTTATGCAAGTCATTTATCTACCTCAAGCAAGCAACATATTACTATAGAAAACATACTATCTCTAATATAGTCCATAACTAGATATTAGTGATGCACTAGTTCATTTATATAACTCTGTACAT
Organism: Excoecaria agallocha; assembly: GCA_037975025.1. Classification (NCBI taxonomy): domain Eukaryota; kingdom Viridiplantae; phylum Streptophyta; class Magnoliopsida; order Malpighiales; family Euphorbiaceae; genus Excoecaria; species Excoecaria agallocha. Next base: position 21,230,691 of record CM075808.1, on the reverse strand, counting down.
ACTATTTTTATATGTGATAATCATGCATAAAGTGTATATCGCAGCATCTTTTAATATCATAATTTCCATATGTGATGTAAAGGAATTTCACATATAAATTAGATTATGAAATCAATTTATGAATTGTCATGCTTCATAAAACTTTAAGTTAAAAATCAAACTTTTCTTGACTTTGTTATAAAGCCTACACTATTCTAAAGAGGTGGATAATGGGTTATACAGTAGTACCCAAATGTATAAGTCTGTTTAGTCACTCAAATGGGGTTGACTACAACCTAAACAGGGTTGAATATGATCCAAATGGGACCATGTCTGTTTAGTCACCCAAACGGGGTTGAAACTATCGCAGCTGCAAGGTACCCTTATAGGCATGCCTATCTATCCACTTCCTAGACTCAACGCAGGCAATAAAATCTATTTACTTTATCTTTCCTTTATTCATTCATATTCTTATATGCACATGTATACTCTTGTATAACTATGAACAATGTACTCATGAAAGCGCTCATGTGTAACTTTCTATAAACCTGTGAACATTTCACTATTGGGTATTACTATTTTGTTCTTGTAATCCTATTCAATCATGTAACTATTCTATATGTCAATACTATACTTATATAATGCCATTTGTACCCGTACATAATCATGTAAAAATATATATATCTTCTCCAGTACATATACATATATGCACAATTCATAAACAATTTATACAATTTTCTCATATAATAATCACATGACAAGATACTCCTTCTCTAATGCATACACTTGTATACATAGTCTCATATAATATTGCCATTATATGCTTTAATAAAATTTCTATAATGGAGACTATAGTACTGTAGATCTGTATTTCAACATGCTAACATATGACAACACATATGCTTAATCATGTCATTTCAATTAAGTAAAGACATATTCATACATTTCACTTTACACATAATCTTTGAATCGTTACTCTAAAATATCTTTCAAAATTCAAACCCAATCATGTAAGATCATATTATATATATTCATATGTTTATATGTTCACATATAATCTACAAATCACATTACTTCTTTCTACAAGTAAAGTTGACATTTCAAACTATAAGTATCATAGTAACTTCAAGAGATGAATAAAAATTGTGTATAATCATTTAGATGTTTACATATATATATACCTATATATATATATATTACATTCATGTAATCATGTGATATTCGTACATTAAAAACCTTCATTTATCTTATTCAAGCATTTCTTAACTTCATAGTATAGATGCATGCATCAAATAAATATTTACTCCATCATTAAAAATATGTACAGGAAAGCATAATTGCACACAACAACCATGTACATAAGTTTGATCACATATGAATATTTATATATCATTACCAACAATCTTTACGTGGTATAAATATAACTATATGTAAACCTTTATCAACAATCATATTACATGCCATACTTAATTCAATGTGCTTCAATATAACTATGAATTTATCATAACAACATGTAGTTAAGCTATACATATGTAATCATAACTTGATTTACATCCTTAGTTACATGTATTTCTATGTTAGACATTGCTTAATGATAACTGAGAATATATCATCATAAGAGTATATACATACATTAACCGTGCATATAACAATTATGTACAAATTTAATCACAAATATATGTTAGATATATTCATCACTAGTCGTTACCTATGTACACGTGTAAATGTATATGTATACATATAATCTTGTATTTAATAGTCATATTGCATGCCCTATCCAATTCATTTTGTAATCACATAAATATATATTTAGCTTAACTAATTGAAAACCATAAAATAAAGTACGTCAAAGAAAATCTGCACAGGGCAGCATCCTGGACTCGACTTGTGAGCCACATTTGAAATTGAAGATGTCATTTTTAGGAAAAATTATCTTCTACAATCTTATTCCCCTATGTATCTAGTTTCTAGAGCATTAAAATTCATCTTAGTATCTGACCTATAGCTCGATTTATTTAAAAACTACTAAAGGCTATTCATAGAACCAAAATAGGGTGGGCTGTCACTTAGAAAAATTCATAACGTAAAATTGAATGGGATTTAGATCAACATTTCTTCATCAAAGTTATACTTTCATATCTCTAGTTTTACCAGAATTTTATTTTGTAGCATTTCAACATCTCTACAAAAAGTTACGCCTATTATTGAAAATTTTATTTCTGTGAGCAATCTAGGGGACTAGTCTGGATTCAACCCTAAATTATATATATTTAGAGACAGATTTAAGTTTAGGTTTCTTCATATTAAATATAGGTATGGAAGTCTAGTTTCCAATGCAAAAAAATCACTCAATTTTCTATTCTATAGCTTAACTTATGAGCAAAAAAATCCAGATAGGTCAATCAGTCATGAAGAAGCATTCGACTCGTGAAGAGATTCATGAGTGAAGCAAAAAGACCAAAATTCACGTCTCGTGAAGGGGTTCATGAGTGGGGAAGAAAGTTACATATCACAACTCGTGAAGAGGATCATGAGTCGGACTAAAATTCACGACTCGTAAAGGTATTCGCGAGTGAGACCAACATTCAAGAGTGACCCAGAAGAAAGAGATGCACGACTCGTGAAGAGCTTCACAAGTCGAACAATAATTCATGACTCGGCAATGACTCTCACATCTGATTCTGTTCTTCAAACTCATTTCGATAAAACCCTCGATAAAACCTAGAAAAACACAATCCTAAATTTCTATCAACCATAACATGATACAGCAAATTTCACATGCAATTATGAACAACCTTAAGTTTCCATACCTTGGCTGAAAATCCCTTGTCTTCAACCCCTTGCAATTTCCTTTCCTTTACTCTATCTACCCTTCTCTTCTCCTTTACAATCATCATCATCATTCAAATAAAATTCCAGCACCTTACTCTACCATTACCTCATCAAAATGTAAAGAAGAAGGAGAAGAAGAAGATGTCATTCATTTGAAGTTATTACCTTAATTTGATGCACAATTTCTCTTAATTAATCATCACAAGCAAGAATTTCTTCTTTGGTTTCTTTAAGAGATTAACCATGAACACATGAGAGAGAGCAAAGAAGAATTTCTATAATCTCACTCTATAAATGCCATCCCTCTCTTCCATATCTTCTCTTTCATGTGAAATATAATATATATATAGTGGCAAGGTAAATTTCTTTCTTGGTCCCTCAAGAATTTGCATGTTGCACTAACTTCTCTCAATTTCTTTCATGTTACACCTTTGCCTCTCGATTTCTTGCATGTTTAACATTGACCCAAACATTTTGTAATTCTCTTAAATCAACCCCACTTAAAGCTTCTTTCAACATTGACCCACAAATTATCTTTTTACTTTCAATTTTACCCCATCATATGCTATCTCTTATAAAATTTGACCCCACTCATTTATTATTTTTAACTTTGACCTTTAAGTTTATATCCTATTTTAATTTAGCCCTCAAACTATTTTTCCCTTTTTAATTATACCATTATAAAATTCATAACATATAATTCACACATTCATCACATAATTAATTACAACCTAATTACACTTATATCCCAATTGATCCTTCAAATAAAAAATATTATTTCAATTACACACAGAAATCAACAACTAGTTTATCCTTCAATATATAAACTTATAATAATTCATCTAATTAAGCTTGACTAAACATTAATAATTGGAATTATGTCCTTGAATTCTACTAGGGCCTAATTTGGGTCCTTACATTCCCATAAATAAAAGTATGAGTTGCCATGTTCAAGAAAGGAAGCAAACATACGTGGCCATATATGGGAAGAAGAAAAACATCACGTGGCTGTGTACATCAAGGAGAAACATGGTCAGTGGCCATGCATTTTTCATGAAGAATGAGTGAGTGGCCACGTGTTTCCAAGGAGAAAACACAAGCATGGCCATGTGTTTCTAAGAGAAAACACATGCGTGGCTGTGTATTTCCAAGAGAATACACATGCATGGCCGTGTGTGAGAAGAAGAACATCATCATGTGGCCATGCATCCTCAAAGGAAAAACAATGCGTGTCCGTGTGTGAGAAGAAGAACATCATCATGTGGCCATGTATCCTTAAAGGCAAAACAATTCATGGCCGTGTGTGAGAAGAAGAACATCATCACGTGACCATGCATGGGGAAGAAGAAAACCACATGTGGTAACACATAGGGAAGAAGAAAAACATGCATGGTCGTGTGTTTTCAAAGGGAAAATACACCCATGGTCGCGTATGAGAAGGAAAGAAGAAAAATCCAGAATCTCGATCATGCATAACATAAATTTAAAACCCAGAACTCACTTCCCCTCTTACTTATATGATCATTTAAGTTTTAGATCATGCAACACTCATCTAAATCCATAGATTTAGCCTAAACATTCTCAAGGGAACCCATACACATAAAGAGGAGGAAAGACTCCTAAAATCAATCATATGAACATTACAATAACCCTAATTACCATACCTGACATTAAAGCTTCCAATCTTCCTTCAATCATCTTGATCTAGCTCTACTACCCATGGTTCCTCTCTTTTCCTTCATGAAGCCAAACATCAAAACCCTAGTTTCCTTAAATTACAGAGAGAGAGAGAGAGATCTCCCCCTAATGCAGATCCTGCCATTCCCCAAATGCTTGAGTGGGATAAATATCTCACTAAGAGAAATTCCCAAATTACCCTTATACACTATAATCTTTTAAATTTCCATTCCTTACACTTTAATCCCAAGACTTTTAATTTAATTCAATTGTATCCTTCCTTCCTATTTTAGCTACACTCCAATACATATGTGCATAATTACCATCATACCCTTTTATATGACTTAACTTCAATAATGCAAAAATAATCTAATTTTGCCTTATTAAATCTCAATCCTAATTTAACTATAATCCTGTTAGGGCCATGATTGGGTCCTCACATGTATAATATATAAGGTAATATATAATAATATGTACAATAATAATAATATATCTAAATATAGTGATAATATATGTAGTGGTAGTAATAACAATATATGTAATAATATAGGTATTAATAATATATATATACATAATAATATATAATGCATAGTATAAAAACATAATAACAATAACAATAAGAATAATAATAATAGAAATAAAAAGTAGTTATAAAATTAATAATAAAATAAATAACATAATGTAAGAAACAATAACTATAACATTACTGTAAAAGTAAAGAATATAGCAATTTAATAATAATAATAACAATAACAACAACAACAAAATAATAATAATAATAATAATAATAATAATAATAATAAAAGATAGTAATGGAAATAAAAAAATACACCAAATTTGCCCAAAAGAGTGTGCTTGGTGTGCATAGGGTCAAAGCAAATAGAGTGCAAGGGAATTTACAGCAAGCAGCAGTGGATTTTGAAGATGGCACACTTTTAGTGACAAGAGTTTACAAGTGTCAGTAAAAGATCCAAGGAAGATGGTTGTTGCATGCAAGTAGGCAAGTGTTACTTGTAAATGGGTAACTATCACCCACAAAGGGGCGAGTGGTGCCCATAACTAAGGAAACCTTTACCTATAGAAGGAATGTAGCATCTCTAAAAGTAAACAAAACAACTAACATAATAATTTTCAGCTTAAAGAAAATGAAAAAAATAATAAAAAAATGGTAATAAAATTGAAAAAATAGCAATAATAATTAATAAAATAATTAACAACAAAAGAAATAACAATGAAAAAATGAAGCTCCTAATAATATTATTAATTTCAAAAAATAATAATGCCAAAGAACAATGATATTAATATTATTAATGAAAATGATAATAGCAAGAATATAAGCAACGATAATAAAAATAACAACAAAGGTGAAAGAAGTAGCATACATGTTAACAACAAAAATGAGATAAGAAAAAGATAGAAAAGAAATGAAAGTATGGATTGCATTGCCAACTTGCATGAAATCACATGCAAATAAGAACAACTGCCGACCATTAACTCCCCATTAGTGGGCGTGACTGCAAGCCATGAAGAAAAGGAAAGAAAGGAAAAAAAGAGAAGTAGCTAGCACAAGGAGTTCCTAACTGTGATTGGGCCATGTGCTAGCTAGCACCCAGCCTAGTTGAGATCAAGACTCCTCATTGGTCGGTGGAACAAAGGTAAAGAAAACCACAAAGATAAAGAAATAGCCTTCCATTCAAATTGCAAAATTTTCTTAATCTTCCTATGATATATTGATTTGTTTCTTTCTTTATCATTTGTTAGAGAGTATGCCCTAGAGACAATGTAATAGGGATGTATTTCATATGTATGAATTCATATTATTAATAAAAGGCATCATTCATTTATTAATGATATGTTTAAATACATGAGTTTGTAAATCTTAAATTAATAAATGAAGTCCTAGATATTATAAACATAGTGCAAAGGCAAACATGAAAGTGTTCATGATATGAGATGTCTATTGCATGCAAATGTGTTAATATCTAAATATCCCTAGTCACAGAATTAACAAGATAGGGCATTATTAATTTAGACAGACTAGCACATGTTATACTTCTTGAATGGTTCAAGCACTGGTTCTCACAACTATGATTATGAAAGATAATCAAAGCTAACATATAGATGCTTGTTAGAAGAACAAGTTCATTGGAGACCTGCAAAGAGAATCCTCACATGGATATTTAATCTATGTCAGTGAGGAATCTCTTCATAGCGGTTGTGCAAGTATCCTTAGACTTGAGATCACCAAGCTTATCTTAAGTAGCAAGTGGTATACTTTTACTCCATAACTGATTACTTTCAACTGGGGGTGAATATAGTTAAGAGATTAGGTATATCACGACCTACTTGAAGATAGTTGAGTGATTAACAAAGGATTCACCATCCCATATTTATTAAGGAAACTTATCTCGAACGATTCTATAATTGCCTTGTTCGGAGAATCTTTGGCCAGAGTAATATGCCAAGATGGATAAGGATCTATGAAGGGAATTTCGGGAATAATGGATAAATTAATAGAATATACATAATTAGGTTTATATTTGTTGACAGAAATCCATACTCAAAATCTAATTGAGATAAGAGTAGTGAAAGGAGTAATTGCACGGTAACTGTTTCTATGGAAGTGTATAGTCAAACCACTTGACTTTCCTAACATTTGGGTAGTCAGGATGCCTAGCTAGAGGCCAATCATGACTTGTATAATAGTGTATCATAAATATTAACAGGGATTGATAAAATGATTTAAAGAAGTTTAAATATTGTGAGTTTTGAATAGAACTCACAATTACATATTATACTACCAATATGGACATGAACCCAATAGGTCACACACATATAGAGAAAAGGATAAAATGATAAAATGACAAGGATAATAATATTTGATATTATTATGGGAATAGAAAAGTGAATAAGAGAATAATTAATTAAGGAGTTTAATTAATTATGATCAAGTAAAATTATTCGCATAACTTTTTAATAATATTTTGTAAAATGGACCTAATTAAAATATTATATTTCATAATTAATTATTATTGGACTATAAGTGTTATAAGGCTGATATAATAATTAATAGATTCATTGGAGAAATTAAAAGAGGACCAGAAGATTGGTTTTGGCGCAGAAACCCTTCAGATGAAGGGTTACACGCCAAACCCTAATAGAAGGCCTTAGAGGCCTAAATGTTTTACCAAAATAAATTAAATATATTTCATAAGTGTTATGGAGCCTATATATTTAATTTTGATGGATTTGGAATTCATTTGTGTGATTAAATCCAAGTGTATGCATGAAGGGCCTAGTTTGTGGGTTTTGTGCATAGTCTTTTATGAAAGGATTTAAATTGGATTTAATTGAGAAAAAATAAACTATTAATAATTTTAGAAGCCCATTTAATATTTCTCCAGCAATTTTAAAGAGTTCAATCCCATTATGAAGTTAGAATTTTTAACCTAACTATAAAAATCCAAGTGATAGGGATTTTAGGGTTAAGTAAACATAAAGAGAAAAGAAACATTCTCTCACTCTCTCAACCCTAGCTGCCACCCCCGTTGCTAGCTTTAAGGGATTTTTGCCAGCTTTTGTATTCCTCCATTGTTGGTTAATTCAATCCTTCTGTAGTGTGGATTACTAATTGGAGGTGTTCAATTTTGGACACTATGCCTTGCGACAACCGGGTGAGAAGGAAAATCAACTATTCAACAAAAATCAAAGGTGATTTTTCTTATTCTCATTAATATGTATATTGTAAATTCATGGCAAGATCAAATATATTGGTCAAAAAATTTTAAATTCCGCTTATGTATGAGATGCATGTAATCGATAATTTCCAATATGGTATTAGAGCCTACGTTTTGCCATGAATCTACAATTCTATATTTTATGGAATAGTTCTTATTTTTGAGTTATTTATTTCATGAACTTTAAAATATCAGATTTGATTGTTCATGAATGAGAAATATTGATTTTTGGATGTATGTGATCAAATATAGAAAATGAAAAATAAAAACAATTCTTTTGAGAAAATAATCATTGTTTTGGCGTGTAGGGTTTTTATTTTTCAATAAACATTTTAGGGGCTGTTCTAAATTAAATTTTTATTGATCCACTCTAAAATTATTTTGATGCTAATTTATGTGTTTAATATTTGATATTAAGCCATAGGATCAAACAAAATTAAAATCAAACAAGTTTTGCATGAAAATTAGTTTAATCAAAAAGTTCGATAAATTGGTGTTCTTTGTGTGTTCATGGTGTTCTTGGTGAGTTAATATTTAGAACGATTTTTAATCTTCTAAATCTGATATATCTGATATATTAATGTGTTTTTAATTAATTTGATTATTTAAAATGGGCCTTAAATTAATTGGATTAATTTTAATTCATTAAAACCACTTAATGGGCTTAATTATGTTTACGGACTTGATTTAAATTAATGAATGACTTGGTGGGCCTAAGGAGCTAATTGAAATTAAATATTATAAACTATAATTAAGTTTATTAATGGGTTTTAAGTGCTGGAGTGGGTTTGGCTAATTCCAAAAGGCCCAAATGGTCCAATAGACACAAAACTCGTTTGTGTGTGAACACACTTTAGGGTTTATAGTGTGGGTTTCAGCCTACCCTTTATTTTAAGCCCAAAATTGATTTTTTAATTATTTAATATGATTAATTAATTAAATAATCAATTTATAATCAATTAATAATCAATTGGATTGATAATTAAGGCAAGAACACATGCATGCAAATAGGTTCCTAAAATGGAAAGTTTTCAAAATGGAAAAAGTTTCCTAATTTGATCACATTATTAAAATAACTCAAAAGTAAGTTTCAAGAGTTAAAAAAAAGTTAGTAATCCATTATATGTTTTTACTTTATGCATTATAAATGCATATAAGGGTGTATGATTTGCATGATGGATAGTTATAGACAAAGGCCCAATGTGATTGAGCGTAATGCATGTTTCGGTTTGATGAGAATTTTCATGTCCGTCCACTTGGTTTTGGTTTGTATTTCTTTTTCAAATTGTAATATGTAATTAGATTACTTAGTTTAAAATTAGAGATAGAAATGGAGACCACTATCAAGGAGCAAGATGGGTCGGATGGAGATCCAATAAGTTTGAAGATAATGCAATTATTTTTACTTTTTTGAATCATGCATATTACCTAGGTTTGACCTTTTGATTTCCATTTTGGCTCGAGGAAATCAATGCATTAAAGTCCATAACTATACCATATTTGTATGCTTATATTTATATGATATATATAGGATGCATAACAATGTATGCCAAACATTTATGATGAGACTTAATTAACTAAAATTCCTCAGACAAATACTAAGGTATATAAGCCTTCCATTAATTAGAGGAGAACCAGAGTTCTTTATAGTGTGGGTTGTTAACCATAGTCAAGCTCACATTATATCAAATATGTTGGAATCTAATTCAATGGGTCATCTTAGCTAGCCCATTAGCTTGTTGATCACAGTCAAGGCTAATGGTTCTAAAGGAAAGATTAGGGAATGCATATATGATATGCATGTATCAAGAGTTGATAACCTAATGATCCAATAGTTGTGTAGAGATACAATTGGTATAGAGATACCTACCTTTCAAGGGTATGGAGTTTGGCTTGTTGACCACAGTCAAGGTCTAATTACATATCAAGGATTGGATATTGACCCACTAAGAAAACCATGGGGTTTTCACGAATTATATAGTGAGGGCTATTAATTCGCAATAAAATAGTGGGAATAAATGGATTAATTAAAGACCTAATTAATGCATACATATATATATGAACATACTCTTATATGTTTTCTTTTCACATCTAGGTCATCATCATGAGCACATCAAACATTAACATACGATCAATCTTGGATAACAAGCTGGTTGGCAGCAACTATTCTGATTGGATCAGACAAGTAAGAACTATTCTCAGAGCTAGAAAGATCCATTATGTCTTGGATAAAGATCTACCACCACTTCCATCAGATGATGGCATTGATGAGATCAAGGGCACTTATCAAAAATACATGTAGGATAGTGAAGCAGCAGCATATCTGATGCTTGATGCTATGTCCTCAGAGCTTCAGAAGCTATATGAGATGATGGATGCTAGAACAATCATTTTGGATCTAGAGGAGCTTTATTCTTCTTAGGCTAGAACTGAGCAATATGAGATTGCTCGAGCGCTATTTAGCTATAAAATGGTGGAAGGCACTTCGGCTACAACTCATGCATTAAAGATGTATGGGTATATTGAGCATTCGAGTAGACTTGGCTATGTAATGGATAATGATCTATACATAGATTTAATCTTGTACTCGTTGGTTCCAAGTTATGCACCTTTCGTGCTTAAAATCAACATGAACAAGATCCAAGTAACCATTCCTGAGTTAATCAACATGCTTAAAATAGCTGATGGACCCTTTAAGAAGGATTCAAAAAGTGTTATGGTTGTCACTTTTGCTAAAGGCAAAAAGCAGAAGAAGAAGAAGAAGAAGATGATGATGACTAAGGCGCAACGAAAGAATGGTGGGGTTTCCAAGAAGAAGGTTGCCAAGAAAGAGAATCCCAAAGGAACTTGCTTTCATTGTGGAAAAAATGGTCATTAAAAGCGTAACTACAAGGCTTATCTAGATTCTCTTAAAGAGAAGAAGCAAGCTGATGCTTCTATTTAAGGTATTCATATGATTGAAACAAATACTTATTCTATTGCTTTAAAACAATCTTAGGTATTAGATACCCGATGTGGATCTCATTTGTGTAATAATCTACAGGGGCTTTTTTTAAGGCATGCTTTCTTTTTGGAAAGAGAATTTCTCATACGAGAGGATAGTTGGAGTAAAATTAAACTTGTTGAAGTTCAAGACCCACAAATAGAAATAGATCAACCAATTGAACCCGAGACTGAATTTCATAATGATGAGATTACATTTGAACCTGATTATACATAAAATCATAGAAGATCTACTAAGATGCATTCTATCCCTGTGAGATATAGATTTCACATTCATTCAAATAGAGGCATAAATGTAGTAGAGGATAATGGGCCTACAAGCTATCAAGAAGTTTTGTATAGTTCAGAACGTGATTTATGGCTTAAGGCTATACAGTCTGAAATGGACTCCCTATATGAGAATAAAGTATAGACTTTAACTCAACCACCTGAAGGGATAAAACCCATAGGGTGCAAATGGGTTTTAAAAAAAAGACCGACATGGAAGGTAATATAGTTACCTATAAAGCTCGCTTAGTAGCAAAAGGCTATCGTCAAAAAGAAGGTATTGACAATGATGAAACCTTTTCTCCTATAGCGATGCTTAAGTCTATAAGAATACTTTTAGCCATTGCAGCTCATTATGATTATGGGATTTGGCAAATGGATGTGAAGACACCTTTCTTAAATGGAAATCTGACTGAGGATGTGTATATGACACAACCAAAAGGGTTCACATCAGGAAATGGCAAAAAATTATGCAAGCTTCAAAGATCCATTTATGGATTGAAGCAAGCCTCTAGGAGTTGGAACATACGATTCAATGAGACAATCAAAGAGTTTGGTTTCTCATAGAATGAAGATGAACCTTGTGTATATAAAAGGGTCAGTGGGAGTGCAATTGTCTTCCTTGTTCTATATGTGGATGACATATTGATCTTGGGAAATGACATTTCTCTTCTCCAATCTATTCAAATATGATTATCCAAGCAATTCTCCATGAAATACCTTGGAGAAGCATCGTGTATTCTAGGAATAAGGATTTATAGAGATCGATCCAATAGGTTGCTAGGTCTTTCTCAAAGTAAATATATAGATCAAGTATTGAAGAGGTTCAATATGGATCTCTCTAAGAAAGGGTTTATACCCATGTTGCATGGGAAATGTAAGGACCCAAATTAGGCCCTAGTAGAATTCAAGGGCATCATTAAGGTATCAATCTCTAATTCTTCTTAAATAGATGAATTATTGATATGAGAGACTTTGTGAATTTACAATTTTATGAGATTGAAGGTGACAAAGAAAAATTACATTGTGATATATATATAAGTGTTCAATTAAGATTGAACTAAGCTTTATATTATGGTAATAGGAAATTGAAGTAAATTTCCTACATGCGGTAAATGGTAATTTTACTATTTAATTTTAGTTTGGGATGGATTAATGAAATTGGAAATAAGTTTTGGGTAAAAATTGTGATTTGTAGTTTGGTTGGTCAATTGTAAAAATGAGAATTTCATGCAAGGACTAATATGTATTTTACCCACTGTAATGTGATGGGGGCTTATTTGATCATTAAAAGGGTAGTGGAGTGTGAGTGGGAGACCCATGTCACTCACAATTCCCAAGTCATTCACGTGAATGAGAAAGTGGATGTGGGTTATGTTCATTTCTTTCTCTTATCTCTATATCCCTATCTCTAGATTTGAAGCTTTGTCATTTTTAGGAAGTGGATTTGGATGGCATGCTCTAGGATGTTCATATTTTCTCTTTTCTCTCAAAATATAACTCCTTCATCTACAATCAAATCCCTAGCTTCTTGCATATGCCTTCGGTAATGGAAGATCTTTGGCCTTATTGATTTTAGTTAAGGTATAATTGCTTCAAATCTTCCTTTTTACTTTAAATCTCCTCTTCACCTACCACGATTCTTCTTTTCTTCATCTTCATTTCTTTATGCAGGTAGGAAATCGAAGGAGATGATTTTTATAGTTGGCTTTGAGTAGTGAAAGAAAAAGGAGATATTGGATGGAGACTAAGGTTACAAAACAGGTTTGGGAACTTATTCTTCATGCATGTGTGAATATCAATGTTTATGCTTGTATTACTCAATTTTAATGGTAATTTATCAGTTTATTTAGGGTTAATGAGAGATTTAAATAGGAAAAATCGTGTCTTTGAATGTTAAGGAAAAACTCGGTGTGGTTCTTGTGAACCAGGCTACTTGTTTTGTCCATAACTAGAGTTTTAGATCTTGGATTGAGGTGATTCAAAAATTTAGGTAAACTAGATTCCATTATCTACAATTTGTTAGAAGGAGTAGTGGCTTGATTGTTAGAGAGTATGCCCTAGAGCTCATGTAATAGGGATGTTTTTCATATGTATGAGATTTATATTCTTAATAAAAGGCATCATTCATTTATTAATGCTGTGTTTGAATATATGAGTTTGTAAATCTTAAATTAATAAATGAAGTCCTAGATATTATAAACACAGTGCAAAGGCAATCATGAAGGTGTTCATGATGTGAGATGTCTATCGCATGCAAATGTGTTAATATCTAAATATCCCTAGTCATAGAATTAACAAGATAGGACATTGTTAATTCGGACAGACTAGCACATGTTATGCTTCTTGAATGGTTCAAGCAATGGTTCTCATAATTGTGATTATGGATGATAATCAAAGCTAACATGTGGATGCTTGTTAGAGGAACAAGTTCATTGGAGACCTGCAAAGAGAATCTTCATATGGATATTAAATCTATATCAGTGAGGAATCTCTTCATAGCGGTTGTGCAAGTATCCTTAGACTTGAGATCACCAAAGTTATCTTAAGTAGCAAGTGGTATACTTTGACTCCATAACTGATTACTTCCAACTGGGAGTGAACATAGTTAAGAGATTGGGTATATCATGACCTACTTGAAGATAGTTGAGTGATTGACAAACGATTCACCATCCTAGATTTAACAAGGGAAGTTATCTCGCATGATTCTATAATTGCCTTGTTCAGAGAATCTCTGGCCAGAGTAATATGCCGAGATGGATGGAGATCCATGAAGGGAATTTTAGGAACAATGGTTAAATTAATAGAACATACATAATTAGATTTATATGAGTTGACAGAAATCAATACTCAGAATCTAATTGAGATAAGAGTGGTGAAATGAGTAATTGCATGGTAACTGTTTCTATGGAAGGGTACAGTCAAACCACATGACTTTCCTAACATTTGGGTAATCATGATGCCTAGCTAGAGGCCAATCATGACTTGTATAATGATGTATCAAAATATCAATAGAGATTGATAAAATGATTTAAAGGAGTTTAAATCATGTGAGTTTTAAATAGAACTCACAATTATATATTATACTGCCAACATGGACAGGAACCCAATAGGTCACACACATATAGAGAAAAGGGTAAAATGGTAAAATGAAAAGGATAATAATATTTGATATTATTATAAAGGTAGAGAGGAGAATATGATAATAATTAATTAAAGAGTTTAATTAATTATGATCAAATAAAATTGTCCGCGGAACTTTTGAGAAATGTTCTGTAAATTGGACCTAAATGAAATAATGTACTTCATGATTAATTATTATTGTATTATAAGTGTTATAAGACTACTATAAGTGTTATAGGACTGATATAATAATTAATAGGACCATTGGAGAAATTATAAAGGGCCAAAGGAATGAAGAAGTTGGAGGAAGCCCTTCAGAAGAGGGCTGCACGCCAACTCCATACAGAAGGGCTTAGAGGGCTTTTTCTTTGACCAAATTAATTTATATATGTTACATAAGTGTTATGGAACTCACATATTTAATTTGGTTGGATTTGAAATCCATTTGGGTATTTAAATCCAATTAGATGCACAAAGGGCCTAGTTTGTGGATTTTGTGCATGGTCTTTTATGAAAAGATTTAATTTGGATTTAATTAAGCCCAAATGATTATAATTAATTCCAGAAGCCCAATTAATAATTCTCCAGCAATTTTAAAGAGCTCAATCTCATTAAGGAGTTGGAATTTTAACCTAACTATAAAAGGCCAACTAATGAGAATTAGGGTTAAGTGATTAAAACAAAAGGAAAGTCTTTTCTCTTAATCTCTCTCCCTTTTTGCGCCACTTCCATTGCTAGCCTCTTGGATTTCGGCCAGCCCTAGTTGAACACCAATTTGTTGGTTCAATTTACCCCTTTCTAGTGTGGATTACTCATTGGAGGTGTTCGATTTTGGACACTGTGGTTTGCGACAACCCGGTGCGAAGTAAAATCAACTGTTCAACAAAAATCAAAGGTGATTTTTCTTATTCTCATATAGTTATATTGTGTATTCATGGCAAGATCAGATCTTATGCTTAAAAAATTTTAAAATTCCGCTCATTTATGTGATGCATGTAACCATTAAATTCCAACATGTTATCAGAGCCACGGTTTTGCCATGGATATACAATTCTATATTTTTTCTGCGGAATAAGTTTTGTTTTGTTTTGAGTTATTTATTTCATGAACTTTAAAATATTAGATTTGATTGTTCATGAATGAGAAATATTGATTTCTGGTTGTATGTGTGGTCAAATAAATTTGGTGGAAACAAAAACGAATTTTTTGAAGCATTATGATTTGGGTTTGGCGTGAAACCCTAGGTAATGTAGGGGCTGTTCTAATTTAATTTCTTATGGATCCATTTAAAAATCATTTAGATGATATTTTATGTGTTTAATATGTGATATTAAGCTGTAGGATCGAACGAAATTAAAATCGAACAAGTTTTGCATGAAAACTTGTTTTGTCGAAAAGTTTTATAAATTGGTGTTCTTCCTGTGTTCTTGATGTGTTCTTGGTTAGAACGACTTTTGATCTTCTAAATCTGATATATATGATATATTAAAGTGTTTTTAATTAATTTGATTAATTAAAATGGGCCTTAAATTAATTTGATTAATTTTAATTCATTAAAATCACTTAATGGGCTTAATTATGTTTACGGACTTGGTTTAAATTAGTAAATGACTTGGTAGGCCCAAGGAGCTGATTTAAATTAACTATTATAAACATTAATTAAGTTTATTAATGGGTTTTAAGGGCTGGAGTGGGCTTGGCTCATTCCAAAAAGCCCAAATGGTCCAAATGACACAAAACTAGTTTGTGTTTGAACACACTTAGGGTTTTTCTTCTGTGGGTTTCGGCCTACACTTGTTTTAAGTCCAAAATTGATTCTTTTAATTATTTAATATGATTAATTAATTAAATAATCAATTTATAATTAATTAATAATCAATTTGATTGATTATTAAGGCAAGAACACATTCATGCAAAAAGGTTTCCTAAAATGAAAGTTTCCAAAATGGAAAAAGTTTCCTAATTTGATCACATCATTAAAATAACTCAAAATATAGTTTCAAAGGTTGAAACAAAGTTAGTAATCCATTTATTTATGCATTAGAAAGGCATATAAGGGTGTATGATTTGCATGATGGATAGTTATGGACAAAGCCCAATGTGATTGAGCATTATGCATGTTTTGGCCCAATGAGGACTTTCATGTCCCGGCCACTTATTTTTGGTTTGTATTTCATTTCAAATTGTAATATGTAATTAGATTACTTAGATTAGAATTAGAAATAGAGATGGAGACCAATATCAAGGAGCAAAATGGGCCGGATGGAGATCCAACAAGCTTGAAGATAATGTAATTATTTTCTTGTTTGAATCATGCATACTACCTAGGTGTGACCTTTTGATTTCCCTCTTGGCTCGGGGAAATCAATGTAGTGAAGTCCATAACTATACCATATTTGTATGCTTATATTTATGTGATAGATATAGGATGCATACCAATGTATGCCAACCATGTATAATGAGACTTAATTAACTAAAACCCTCAAACAAATACTAAGGTATATAAGCCTTCCATTAATTTGAGGAGAACCAGAGTTCTTTATAGTGTGGGTTGTTGACCACAGTCAAGCTCACATTATATCGAATATGTTTAAATCTAATTAAATGGGTCATCTTAGCTAGCCCATTAGTTTGTTAACCATAGTCAAGGCTAATGGTTCTAGAGGCAAGATTAAGGAATGCATATATGATATGCATACATCAAGAGTTGATAACCTAATGATCCAATAGTTGTATAGAGACACAATTGGTATAAAGATACCTACCTTTCAAGGGTATGGAATTTGGCTTGTTGACCACAGTCAAGGTCAAATTACATATCAAGGATTTGATATTGGCCCACTAAGAAAACCATCGGGTTTTCTCGGATTATATAGTGAGGGCTATTAATTCGTAATAAAATAGTGGGAGTAAATGGATTAATTAAAGACCTTATTAATGCATACATATATATGAACATACTCTCATATCTTTTCTTTTCCACATCTAGGTCATCATCATGAGCACATCAAACATTAATATACGATCAATCTTGGATAACAAGCTGGTTGGCAACAACTATTCTGACTGGTTCAGGCAAGTGAGAATTGTTCTCAGGGCTGAAAAGATCCATTATGTCTTGGATAAAGATCCACCACCACTTCCATCAGATGATGCCATTGATGAGATCAAAGGCATTTATCGAAAATACATGGAGGATAGTGAAGCAGCAACATGTCTGATGCTGGGTGCTATGTCCTCGGAGCTTCAGAAGCAACATGAAATGATGGATGCTAGAACCATCATTTTGCATCTAGAGGAGCTTTATTCTTCTCAGGCTAGAACTGAGCAATATGAGATTGCTCGAGCTCTATTTAGTTGCAAAATGGTGGAAGGCACTTCAGCTGCTGCTCATGCATTGAAGATGTATGGGTATATTGAGCATTTGAGTAGACTTGGCTATGTTATGGATAATGATCTTTACATAGATTTAATCTTGTACTCGTTGGCTCCAAGTTATGCACCTTTTGTGCTTAACTTCAACATGAACAAGATCCAAGTATCCATTCCTGAGTTAATCAACATGCTCAAGACAGCTGATGGATCATTTAAGAAAGATCCAAAAAGTGTCATGGTTGTCACTTCTGCTAAAGGCAAGAAGCAGAAGAAGAAGATAACCAAGGCACAGCCAAAGAATGGTGGGATCTCTAAGAAGAAGGTTGCCAAGAAAGAGAATCCCAAAGGAACTTGCTTCTATTGTGGAAAAGATGGTCATTGGAAGCGTAACTGCAAGGCCTATCTAGATTCTCTTAAGGAGAAGAAGCAAGCTGTTGCATCTACTTCAGGTATTCATATGATTGAAATTAATACTTATTCTATTGCTTCAAAACAATCTTGGGTATTAGATACCGGATGTGGATCTCATTTATGTAATGATCTACAGGGGCTTAGAAGCTTTAGAAGAGTTGGAAAGGCAGAGATATGTTTGCAGTCAGCTACTGGACAGAACATCTCTACAACAGTTATGGGGACTTACTATTTGCCTCTTCCTAGTGGATTAAAACTAGAATTAAATAATTGTTATTATGTTCCAGCCTTATCCAAAAGTATTATTTCTTTTAGTCGTTTGATGAACGATTATGATATTTCTTTAAACGACAAATGTTGTTACATTTTTAAGAACAATATATTTTATGCAAAAGCTATCATTGAGAATGGTATATTTGTTCTTGATTTAATTAAAGAAGTACATAATGTGGATACCAAGAGAATGAAACATGATAATCTAAATACCTCATACTTATGGCATTGTCGTTTAGGCCACATAAATGAAAAACGTATGACCAAATTGCACAAGTCAGGTGATTTGGGATCATTTGATTATGAATCATTTGATACATGCGAATCTTGTTTATTGGGAAAAATGACAAAAGCTCCCTTTATTGGTAAAGGAGAACGAGCTAAAATGGTTTTGGACTTAATACATTCAGATGTATGTGGTCCAATGACTACACATGCTAGAGGAGGTTACTCCTACTTCATTACTTTCATAGACGATTATTCCAGGTTTGGATACATCTATCTAATGAAATATAAGTCTGAAGCATTTGAAAAGTTCAAAGAATTCAGAAATGAAGTAGAGAAACAACTTGGCAAAAGTATTAAAACACTTAGATCAGATCGAGGTGAAGAATACTTAAGTCAAGAGTTTCATGATTATCTTAGAGATAATGGGATTTTATCTCAATGGACTCCTCCATATACACCACAACACAATGGTGTATCTGAAAGGAGAAATCGAACACTATTAGATATGGTTCGATCAATGATGAGCCGAGCGGACTTGCCTAAGTCTTTTTGGGGATATGCACTAGAAACTGCTGTTTATGTGTTAAACAGAGTTCCTAGTAAATCGGTTGATGTTACTCCATATGAGATGTGGAATAACAAGAAACCCACGCTTTCTCATATGAAAGTATGGGGTTGTCCTGCTTATGTGAAGAGGACAATGTCAGACAAACTGGATGTTAAGTCTGACAAATGTTTATTTGTGGGATATCCAAAAGAAACGTTTGGATATTATTTCTATCATCCCTTAGAACAAAAGGTGTTTGTTTCAAGGCATGCTGTCTTCTTGGAAAGAGAATTTCTCCTACGAGAGGATAGTGGGAGTAAAATTGAGCTTGGTGAAGTTCAAGACCCACAAATAGAAGATGATCAACCGATTGAACCCGAAACTGAATTTCATAATGATGAGATTACAATTGAACCTAATTATACACAAAATCTTAGAAGATCTACTAGGATGCGTTCTATCCCTATGAGATATGGATTTCACGTTGATTCGGATAGAGGCATAACTGTAGTAGAGGACAATGAGCCTACAAGCTATCAAGAAGTTTTGAACAGTTCAGAACGTGATTTATGGCTTAAGGCTATGCAGTCCGAAATGGACTCCATGTATGAGAATAAAGTATGGACTTTAACTCAACCAACTGAAGGGATAAAACCCATAGGGTGCAAATGGGTCTTCAAAAAGAAGACTGACATGGAAGGTAATATAGTTACCTATAAAGCTCGCTTAGTAGCAAAAGGTTATCGTCAAAAAGAAGGTATTGACTATGACGAAAATTTTTCTCCTATAGCGATGCTTAAGTCTATAAGAATACTTTTAGCCATTTCAGCTCATTATGATTATGAGATTTGGCAGATGGATGTGAAGATAGCTTTCCTTAATGGAAATATTACCGAGGATGTGTATATGACACAACCAGAAGGATTCACATCAGGAAATGGCGAAAAGGTATGCAAGCTTCAAAGATCCATTTATGGATTGAAGCAAGCCTCTAGGAGCTGGAACATACAATTCAATGAGACAATCAAAGAGTTTGGTTTCTCACAGAATGACGATGAACATTGTGTGTATAAAAGGGTCAGTGGGAGTGCAATTGTCTTCCTAGTTCTATATGTAGATGACATATTGATCATGAGAAATGACATTTCTCTTCTCCAATCTGTTAAAATATGGTTATCCAAGCAATTCTCCATGAAAGACCTTGGAGAAGCATCCTATATTCTGGGAATAAGGATCTATAGAGATAGATCCAATAGGTTGCTAGGTCTTTCTCAGAGTACATATATAGATAAAGTATTGAAGAGGTTCAATATGGATCTCTCTAAGAAAGGGTTTATACCCATGGTGCATGGGAAACACCTTTCTAAGTCTATGTGTCCACAGACACTGGAGGATAGAGAGAGCATGAATAGAATATCATATGCATCTGCAATTGGTTCTATCATGTATGCTATGTTATGTACACGTCCAGATGTAGCATTTGCTTTGAGTGTCACAAGCAGATTCCAATCTAATTTTGGAGAGGAACATTGGGCAGCTGTCAAGAATATTCTTAAGTACTTGAGAAGGACTAAGGATATATTCTTGGTATATGGAGAGGGCAGTTTGGAAGTAAACGGGTATACAGATGCCAGCTTCCAATCTGACAAAGATGATTGTAAATCACAATTTGGTTATGTGTTCATAATGGGAGGAGGAGCAGTTAGTTGGAAAAGTTCCAAACAAGAAACAACTGCTGATTCCACGATGGAAGCTGAGTACATTGCTGCTTCAGAAGCAGCTAAAGAAGCAGTCTGGATCAAAAAGTTCATAACCGAACTAGGAGTGGTGCCTAGCATTGTTGATCCAATTCCTTTATATTGTGACAACAATGGAGCCATTGCGCAAGCAAAGGAACCACGGTCTCATCGGCGATCCAAACATGTTCTCAGACGCTACCATCTCATAAGGGAAATAGTAGCTAGAAATGATGTGAAAATAGAAAGGGTTCCCACAGATGACAATGTGGCGGATCCCCTCACTAAAGCACTTTCCCAGATAAAGCATGATCACCATATAAATAGCATGGGTCTAAGACATATGAGTGATTGGCTCTAGTGCAAGTGGGAGATTGTTAGAGAGTATGCCCTAGAGCCCATGTAATAGGGATGTTTTTCATATGTATGAGATTTATATTCTTAATAAAATGCATCATTCATTTATTAATGCTGTGTTTGAATACATGAGTTTCTAAATCTTAAATTAATAAATGAAGTCCTAGATATTATAAACACAGTGCAAAGGCAATCATGAAGGTGTTCATGATGTGAGATGTCTATCGCATGCAAATGTGTTAATATCTAAATATCCCTAGCCATAGAATTAACAAGATAGGACATTGTTAATTCGAACAGACTAGCACATGTTATGCTTCTTGAATGGTTCAAGCAATGGTTCTCATAATTGTGATTATGGATGATAATCAAAGCTAACATGTGGATGCTTGTTAGAGGAACAAGTTCATTGGAGACCTGCAAAGAGAATCCTCATATGGATATTAAATCTATGTCAGTGAGAAATCTCTTCATAGCGGTTGTGCAAGTATCCTTAGACTTGAGATCACCAAAGTTATCTTAAGTAGCAAGTGGTATACTTTGACTCCATAACTGATTACTTCCAACTGGGAGTGAACATAGTTAAGAGATTGGGTATATCATGACCTACTTGAAGATAGTTGAGTGATTGATAAAGGATTCACTATCCCAGATTTAACAAGGGAAGTTATCTCGCATGATTCTATAATTGCCTTGTTCAGAGAATCTCTGGCCAGAGTAATATGCCGAGATGGATGGAGATCCATGAAGGGCATTTTAGGAACAATGGTTAAATTAATAAAACATACATAATTAGATTTATATAAGTTGACAGAAATCCATACTCAGAATCTAATTGAGATAAGAGTGGTGAAAGGAGTAATTGCATGGTAACTGTTTCTATGGAAGGGTACAGTCAAACCACATGACTTTCCTGACATTTGGGTAGTCATGATGCCTAGCTAGAGGCCAATCATGACTTGTATAATGATGTATCAAAATATCAATAGAGATTGATAAAATGATTTAAAGGAGTTTAAATCATGTGAGTTTTGAATAGAACTCACAATTATATATTATACTGCCAACATGGACAGGAACCCAATAGGTCACACACATATAGAGAAAAGGGTAAAATGGTAAAATGACAAGGATAATAATATTTGATATTATTATAAAGGTAGAGAGGAGAGTATGATAATAATTAATTAAAGAGTTTAATTAATTATGATCAAATAAAATTGTCCGCGGAACGTTTGAGAAATGTTCTGTAAATTAGACCTAAATGAAATAATGTATTTCATGATTAATTATTATTGTCTTATAAGTGTTATAAGACTACTATAAGTGTTGTAGGACTGATATAATAATTAATAGGACCATTGGAGAAATTATAAAGGGCCAAAGGAATGAAGAAGTTAGAGGAAGCCCTTCAGAAGAGGGCTACACGCCAACTCCATACAGAAAGGCTTAGAGGGCTTTTTCTTGGACCAAATTAATTTATATATGTTACATAAGTGTTACGGAACTCACATAT
The DNA here is from genome assembly GCA_037975025.1 of Excoecaria agallocha. Taxonomy (NCBI): domain Eukaryota; kingdom Viridiplantae; phylum Streptophyta; class Magnoliopsida; order Malpighiales; family Euphorbiaceae; genus Excoecaria; species Excoecaria agallocha. Next base: position 21,207,630 of record CM075808.1, on the reverse strand, counting down.
TTAATTTGGTTGGATTTGGAATCCATTTGGGTATTTAAATCCAATTAGATGCACAAAGGGCCTAGTTTGTGGATTTTGTGCATGGTCTTTTATGAAAAGATTTAATTAAGCCCAAATGATTATAATTAATTCCAGAAGCCCAATTAATAATTCTCCAGCAATTTTAAAGAGCCCAATCTAATTAAGGAGTTGGAATTTTAACCTAACTATAAAAGGCCAACTAATGAGAATTAGGGTTAAGTGATTAAAACAAAAGGAAAGTCTTTTCTCTTAATCTCTCTCCCTTTTTGCGCCACTTCCATTGCTAGCCTCTTGGATTTCGGCCAGCCCTAGTTGAACACCAATTTGTTGGTTCAATTTACCCCTCTCTAGTGTGGATTACTCATTGGAGGTGTTCGATTTTGGACACTGTGGTTTGCGACAACCCGGTGCGAAGTAAAATCAACTGTTCAACAAAAATCAAAGGTGATTTTTTTTATTCTCATATAGTTATATTGTGTATTCATGGCAAGATCAGATCTTATGGTTAAAAAATTTTAAAATTTCGCTCATGTATGTGATGCATGTAACCATTAAATTCCAACATTGATTCTGTTGTTAAGGAACTCAGAAAATTCATACAAATGAACTAGTTGAGTGTATAGGTAGTTTTGAATAGTTACCAATTTTTTAACCATAACTCCTTGTATTTAAGTCATAATTGAGTGAGGTTTGATTCTATGTAAACTTTATAGAAATATAAAAAACTTTGTAGAAGAAACCTAGCCATAAATCTGCCTCTAAATAATTTTAATGATTTATTGAAATTGTTGTGAGTTGTTATTCTCGGTTCTAGAATAGATTGTGGAAAAAATGATATATTTTTTCGTATAGTGAATAAAATGCTATTAGGTTTTATTTTGTTAAAATAAGACTTCTAAGCCTATACTTTTCATGAAGAAAGCAAAGCCTAATTCTGTCCTTAAGCTTGTCTAATTTTAGCTTAATTCTGGACCTATACACAGCACTGTAAATAGGAAAAATATTTATTATAGTGTAAATATCCTTAGTTTTTGAAGTGATATTAAAATTATTTATGATGTTCTAAAAATGGAAAATATAGGGGATCATATTTGTAGAAAGACAATTTTGCTAAAAATGACATTTTCTAGGTCAAAATGGCATATAAGTTGTATTTGACACTCTGCCACTATGCATAATTCTAAAGGCAGAATTTTCAATATTTAGTTTTAAATGTTGTTATGTTAAATCTATGTATACATGAAAATACACTGGTTTACAAATAGCATGAAAATATTTGATTGAAATGTTATGTATATACATGTATGTTCAAAAACATGTACATGGATGGTTATGTGAAATTATGCTTATATATATATTTAATCAAATGGTAGTGTATGGTTTTATACAATTATTAAACTATGAAATTGATAATGAAATGTTAAAGTATTATAAAAGAAATTTGATGTCATAAAATGTATATAGAGTTCAATAATTGAAGAAGAAAACATGAATATATATATAAATATATATACATGAATGCTGGAAGTTGTATATATGAACATACATATTTGTTCATATGGATGCATATAATTTATATTACCTCATAGTGCATTCAAAACATTGAAACTATGAATGTTGATACCATCACAAATGTACATAATTAAGATGTTGAAATTAAACAATATATATATATGCCCAAACAATTATATGCTAAGGAATATAGCTAATTAATATCGATTTATTTGATTTACTAATACACTATAGTATTAGACATCAACCTTGAAATGTAAATATGGATGATTAATTTTACTTGGTTATATTATGCTGATTGACTGTGCTTGTCTTGTGAAATATGTTTAAGAGTAATGATACAAAGCATGTGTTCATAGTGAATTGTATAAATACACAATTATATAATGATAACTTACATGTGTAAATTTATCTCCATATAATTATGACTCCTATGAATGTGATATACGAGTATGCTAGAAAAATGTGTAAAGAGATATGCATACTCAATATATATGATTCTAAACTTTACTGTATATCTTGAAGTAATGGGAAATATTGGTATGTATGTATATAATAAGTAAATATTGGAATTTAAGATAGCATGATGATAAGTATCGTTATCACATATATGCGAATGAACTACATGCATTTAAATTGATCAAGAGTACAACTTATTTATGCTTGTACATGTTTGTGATATCATGTTCACATAAAGTCTATACATGAACATGTATATGAAACTCCACACATAGTTGTATATATATATACATAAATATATGTATGTGATTAGAAAGATAAATCAAAGGGATTTAATTGCCTAAATTGAGTCTAGGATGTGGATAGATAGGCATGCCTATAAGGGTATCTTACAGCTGCTACTGAACAATTTTGGCCTGTTTAGGACCACTAGAAATTAAAAGTTACAGTGACCCTATTTGGGTTTAAAAGTTATAGTTGATTTGAACAACCCCGTTTAGGTTGTAGCCGACCCTGTTTAGCTCTCTTTGACCGATCCATGTTATTTGTTTGACCCCATTTGGGTCCATGTTATTTTTTTGACCCTGTTTGGGTCCAAGTTATTTGTTTCACCCCGTTTGGGTCCATGTTATTTGTTTGACCTTTTTTGGGTCCAAGTTATTTGTTTGACCCCGTTTAGGTCCATGTTATTTGTTTGATCCCGTTTGGGTCCACGTTATTTGTTCGACCCCGTTTGGGTCCACGTTATTTGTTCGACCCCGTTTGGGTCCACGTTATTTGTTCGACCCCGTTTGGGTCCACCGATTTATCATACAGTTTTATCCCTACAAGGGATCACCGTTTAATACCTCTAGGTATCTTATTTATACCTTCAGGTACTACCGTATAACCCGTTATCCAGCTCTTTAGAATAGTGCAGGCTTTATTATCAAAGGTTAAGAAAAGTTTAATAAGACATGAAAATTCTTAATTGACTTCATACTATTTTATATGTGAAATTCCTTTTGTTGCATACAAAACTAGCGTTTATAGGAATGCCTAATAGTAAATATATGTAAGCAATACTGCTAGTATCAAAAATACATGCTAATTGTTAAATGATGAATTTACATTATATTAATACTTTGATTAAATTGATGATATATATATGCCCTTTGTGATCATAAACCTTATTTCTATATGTATGCCAATACATGATTTATGAAGGAACTTTTATTAGGTCAAAGAGTATTATAATATCTAATGGACGCAACAATTTTATAATTGCATAAGCATATTGCATATTAAAGATTATAAAAGTTAAATAGTAATAATAATTGTTTTTTAAATATTTTTCTTATGATTATATATGTGTTCACATTGTTGCATGTACACATTCTTTAACGTGTATTTGTTATTTATGGTGATGATATATATAAGTATTATGTTTGGTTGATAGGTTTATTTTTAAGATACATCTATTATGTTATAACATGAATAACTTATGGAACATAAAGTAAGCCTGTAGTAATATTATAATCTCATGGTAATTGGAAGTGTTGATTTGTTATATAATTCTAATGCATGTATATCTTAGACATACATGAATAGAAGTAAGATAATTTCAATACCTATGAAGATTGTTTATGAACTTAATAATAGATAATTATACTTTTATGATTAAGCATTGATTAATAAAATAATCATATTATAAATAGTTCAATTTAAGACCGTAGGATGTTGGAACTTGTATGATTATCTATGATGAATGAAACGTCAATGCAAATTCTTACCATTGAACTTTAGGATTTCTATAAGTGAATGTAAATGTTTAATTTCTTTCATTTCTTCAATTAAATCATTGTTATTTTAGACATGTTGTGTGCTTGTTGACAATCACTGTGAGTGGTCGTTTATCATGATTTAGTTCCTTACTAAGCTTTATAGCTTAGCACAGGTGTTTCATCCGTGTAGGTTTTTGAGGTGATATCTGCAGCTGGATGGCCAACTCAAGTCAACAAGAGAGACTAGTATAGACTTTTGTTTTTGGGCTCGTTGTATATTGTAAAGATATTAATTAGTTGTTGTATTTTGTAATGAGACCTTAATGTATATTGTGAAGTTTTAATAGTGTAGCACTCTTATTGGTTAAGTATGAATATATGTTCCCTATATAGTGCATATATGTTTATGTTGCACATGTGTAATGATGGATAAAGTGATATGTATAGATTATAGGATAAGGGTGCTACAGAAAACACCTTTCTAAGTCTATGTGTTTGCAGACACTAGAGGATAGAGAGAACATGAATAGAATACCATATCTATCTGCAATTGGTTCTATCATGTATGCTATGTTATGTACATGTCCAGATGTAGCATTTACTTTGAGTGTCACAAGCAGATTCCAATCCAATTTTGGAGAGGAACACTGGGCAATTGTCAAAAATATCCTTAAGTACTTAAGAAGGACTAAGGATATATTCTTAGTATATGGGGAGGGCATTTTGGAAGTAAATAGGTATATAGATGCCAGCTTCCAATTTGACAAAGATAATTGTAAATCACAGTCTGGTTTTGTGTTCATAATGGGAGGAGAGGCAGTTAGTTGGAAAAGTTCCTAATAAGAAACAACTATTGATTCCACGATAGAAGCTGAGTACATTGCTGCTTCAGAAGTAACCAAAGAAGCAGTTTTAATCTAAAAGTTCATATCTAAACTAGGAAGGCTGCCTAGCATTATTGATCCGATTCCTTTATATTGTGACAATAATGGACCCATTGCGCAAGCAAAGGAACCACGGTCTCATCGGCGATCCAAACATGTTCTCAGACGCTACCATCTCATAAGGGAAATAGTAGCTAGAAATGATGTGAAAATAGAAAGGGTTCCCACATATGACATTGTGGCGGATCCCCTCACTAAAGCACTTTCCCAGATTAAGCACGATCACCATATAAATCGCATGTGTCTAAGATATATGTGTGATTGGCTCTAGTGCAAGTGGGAGATTGTTAGAGAGTATGCCCTAGAGCCCATGTAATGGGGATGTATTTCATATTTATGAATTCATATTCTTAATAAAAGGCATCATTATTTATTAATGCTATGTTTAAATACATGAGTTTGTAAATCTTAAATTAATAAATGAAGTCCTAGATATTATAAACACAGTGCAAAGGCAATCATGAAAGTGTTCATGATATGAGATGTCTATTGTATGCAAATGTGTTAATATCTAAATATCCATAATCATAGAATTAACAAGATAGGACATTATTAATTCGGATAGACTAGCACAACTTATGCTTCTTGAATGTTTCAAGCAGTGGTTCTCACAACTATGATTATGAAAGATAATCAAAGCTAACATGTGGATGCTTGTTAGAAGAACAAGTTCATTGGAGACTTGCAATGAGAATCCTCACATGGATATTAAATCTATGTCAGTGAAGAATCTCTTTATAGCAGTTGTGCAAGTATCTTTAGACTTGAGATCACCAAGGTTATCTTAAGTAACAAGTGGTATACTTTGACTCTATAATTGATTACTTTTAACTGGGGGTGATCATAGTTAGGAGGTTAAGTATATCATGACCTACTTGAAGATAGTTGAATGACAAAGGATTCACCATCCCAAATTTATTAAGGGAAGTTATCTCGCATGATTTTATAATTGCCTTGTTCAGAGAATCTCTGGCTAGAGTAATATGCCAAGATGGATAGGGATCGATGAAGGGCATTTTGGGAATAAAGGATAAATTAATAAAATATACATAATTAGATTTATATGAGTTGACAAAAATCCATACTCAAAATCTAATTGAGATAAAAGTGGTGAAAGGAGTAATTGCACTGTAACTGTTTCTATGGAAGGGTATAGTTAAACAAATTGACTTTCCTAACATTTAGGTAGTCATGATGCCTAGCTAGAGGCCAATCTTGACTTGTATAATAGTGTATCATAAATATCAACAGGGATTGATAAAATGATTTAAAGAAGTTTAAATCATGTGAGTTTTGAATAGAACTCACAATTACATATTATACTGCCAATATGGACAGGAACCCAATAGGTTACCAAGGTTTAGGCTTATTTATGAGATTTTTAAGGCCTGAAATTGGTCTAGGTTCCTCACAAACATTTTATTTTTGAGTTTTAAGATTCTTTTGGCTTTAGTTTTAACCCATTTAAAGGTTTATAAGCTAGGATAAGGCTAAAATAATAAGGAATGTTCAAGACTCCTTGACTCGTTTTCTTGATTATAAAGATAAAGGGTAAAGCCTGAGAAAAAAACATTTTGAAAGCATAATAATTCAAATGAGAGCTTTGCACTTTTGAATCCTAGCTATATTATTAGATACGTCATCCTTATTGGGTAACCCTGATTAGAGCAACCTCAGGTTGTAATGTCTACATTACCCATTCCTACAAACTTTTATGTGTTGCATGGAAGGCCATGGTTATACAAGTTAGGGGGAATGCCCTTTATCTTAATCAGATAGCTCATGATGGTTAGGTTGTCACCATCAAAGTTGTAGGGTAGAATTAGGTATCTATGCTTGAAATAGCTAAGTAGCCATTTAGTGGGTTCCTTGTGTCTATGATTAGTGATGAGAAGAGTAGAGATGGTTTTGTTGATAGCCCACAAGTGATTAACATGCTAAAGGAAATGCATTTCTTGCCTAGAGCTGGTTTGGGTAAGAATTCTTGTAATGCCCTAAATTTTATCTGTATTATTAGTACTTACTTGACCATGAACGTTAAAATTAGAATGGTATTTGGTGTGATTACATTAGCACAGTACAATAAAATTTAAAAGTAACTAAATGTTGAATGCGTTTGAGCTAGGGAAATTTTAAGATGCATGGCCTACTAGAAAGCATGGTATTTAACTATTAGATGGGATAATTTTTGATAAATAGAGTCTAGTTGTATAATTTAAGGATGAATTGAGCTTTTATAGGCTCCCAAAACAGACAATGAAGAATTTTCCTTGTACAATTATTCGAATTGACCATAAGTTTGATCAGGATCTAAAATATTTCATAGATCTCTAAAAATTATTCTAATTGTATAGACCCATTAAAATTAGCATAAATGAGCTATTAGATATGAAACATAATTTGTTTGACAGTTTAAAATTTTTAGGTTTCTAACGGATGAAATTTTCTTCCAGAGCTATCACTATATCGAAACGACGTAGGAGTAACCTAAAATTTTAACTACACCTTCTTGCATATGTTTGTTCACTTTAAATATTTTATGGGATTATGATGAGGGGAACATTGGAATCCAAAGAATGATGAAAAATAAAGTTTAAATTAGATAAGGGGCTTAAATGTAATTTTTTATTTTTTCAATGGCATAAATGCCATTAGAAAATTGGCTATGATCATCTGCATCCATTCATTTTGCATAAGAATTTGTAGGGTTTAATATGGTGGTGATAATCGGTTTAAAAATATGCCATTAGATGAAATAGTAATTGTATGAATCTTAGCCTTTGATTTGGTGGACTAAAGGACAGCATAGGAAAGTCTATAATTCTTTACATTTCTAACATAAAATATGCCGTCTTCCTCTTTTCTTCATCCGAAGCTAAACCTACCTTCCATAAGCCCACTTCACTATTAATCAAAGATTCATTGGCCCGTATGAAGGTTCGAAAAGAATTGGACAAATTATTTATAGATTGATATTTCCTTTAGAGTTATCCAAGTTACATGACATTTTCCATAGCTCTATGCTTCAAAGGTATAGATTGGAAGAATCTCACATCTTACCATTATAGAAGATAAATCTTAAAATTGATTTTTAATATGATGAAGAGGCAAAGGAAATTCTAGCTAGAGAAAGCTAGCAACTGAGGAACAAATAGATTCCCTCAATTAAAGTGTTATTGCAACATCACAAATTCGAAGAAGAAACTTGGGAACTTAAATTAGTCATAAAAGTATAGTATCCTAACTATTTAAAATATGTATGAATTTTGAGGACAAATTTCTTTTAAGGGGAAGAGAATTGTAAGGCCCAAACTTAGGCCTTAGTGGAAAATATGCATGATTTCTTAGTATTATAGTTAATTAATGTTTAAGTAATTAGTGACATGCATATTAGGGTCTAAAGGGGTAAAGTGGTAATTTTATATTAAGTTATTTATGTGAATAATGAAAGCATGATAAAATATTAATGGTGTAATTAAAAGAAGGAAGGTAAGGTTGGGGGAAAATTGAAAGAATGAAAGTTGGGGGCAGATTTTAGAAAGGAAGAAATTGAGAGGGAGCTAAATGAAACTTTCCGTCTCCATTTAATTTTTTGAGTCTTGTATGTAAGAGAGTGAATTAGCAAATAGTGGGATTGAAATGTGTGTTGGTTAGCCATTCTAATGAGAAAAGGAAGGTAGATTTAATTTCATCATCATCTTCTCTCATTAAAAACAAGATTCTCTCTCTAAGTTCTCTATAATTTCTTTTGGGAAAGATGTAAGGACCCAAAATAGGCCCTAGTAGGATTCAAGGGAAAAATCCTGATTATTAATCTTTAATCAAGCTTAATTAGATGAATTATTATGATTTAATATATTTAAGGATAAATTAGTTATTTATGTGTGTAATTGAAATAATATTTTATTTCAAGGATCAATTGGGATATAAGTGTAATTAGGTTGTAATTAATTATGTGATGAGTGGTGAATTATATGTTATGAATTTTATAATGGTATAATTAAAAAGCGAAAAATAGTTTGAGGGCTAAATTAAATTAGGATATAAACTTAGAGGTCAATGTTAAAAATAATAAATGAGTGGGGTCAATTTTATAAGAGATAGCTTATGATGGGGTAATTTTTAAAAGAGAAAGAATCTTTGGGGCTAAACTCTTACATTCAAATATATGAGAAAAATTTGTGTAACATACATTTAGTTAGAGGATTAAAAGAGTAATTATGAGGGACCAAGCTGATGTTACTTTCTACTTAAACTAACATGCAAGGCAAGTATAAAAAGGGGCATTGTGAGGTGGATGACATAGGCAAGAAGGAAAGAAAAAATAACCTATTTTGTTTCACTTTCCCTTTTCTCTTCTACTCAAAAGAAAATCTATAACTTTCATCTCTTTTATCTCTCTAATCTGGCCCCCCTTTCACTCAAAGAACATCTTCAAATTTCTACCTTATGCATGGATGGTTAGCAAGGATCAAGGCTAGAAGTAGTAATGTAAAGAACAAAGAGAAGATATTTGTAGAAGGAGTAAATTTCAGGTTTGGGATTTTTATTTCCTAATTCTTCTTATGCATGTGTGTGGATATCAATGTTTATGCTTGGATTACTTAATTTTAATGGTAATTGATTAGTTTTTTTAGGGTTAATGAGAGATTTAATTAGGAAAAATTGTGTTTTTGAATGTTGAGGAAAAACTGGGTATGGTTCTTGTGAACCAAGCTTCTTGTTTTGTCCATATCTAGAGTTGTAGACCTCGGATTGAGATGATTCAAAAATATGGGTAAACTAGATTCAATTATTTATAATTAATTAGAAGGAGTTATGGCTTGATTCTATTGTTAAGGAATCCATAAAATTTGTACACATGAACTGTTTTGAGTGTGTAGGCAGTATTGACCAGTTCCCAATATTTAGACCATAAATCCTTGAATTTAAGTCATAATTGAGTGTGGTTTTATTATATGTAAACTTGATACAATTTTAAAAAATTTTGTAGAAGGAACTTAGAGCTAAATATGCATATAACTTATCCAAATATTTACATGAAATTTTAAGAGAGCTGTTGATTTTGGTTTAAGAACTGATTATAGTATTTTGATTATAAGTCATGGTAGAGGATTCAAAATGATATGATACAAAATTATGGATACACTAGACATATAGGATCACAATTATTGTGGAGGAATGTATATCTGATTCCATACTCATTTTATTCTACGAATTTTCAAATTGACAGTAAAAAAATCTATCTTTGGGTTAATTTGAGCTAATAGTAGTATTTTGCTTATAACTTGAGTTTTTGAACTTAAAAATATGGTAATTCTAATTTGAATTTAATCCAAACTTCCATATCTAAATTTTATATGCAGAAAACAAATCCTAATTCTGTCTCTAAATATGTTTAAATTTAGTTTGAAAATCGGAATTAACTGCTGCACTGTTACTGGAATTTCAAAATATCACTAGTTATAGATATGATAATGAGATGATTTTTAATGTTTCAAAAACTAGAAATATAATGGAATAAGTTTATAGAAGATCATTTCTTCTAAAAGTTTCATTTACTACATCTAATTTAGTGTGCAAACTAGTCACTAGAATCTGTCCATGGAATTTTGAAATGCCATCTCATATAATTAATTGGAAGAGTACTTAAATAACTTTGATAAATTCTTGAAGAACTCAATTATCTTGTTATCTAAAAAGGCATATAATTAGGTATATTTATTATTCTAATAGGCTTTAAAAGAGAAACTAAATATATGTAGACTAATTTAACATTGAAGAATTGGTTTACAATATGTTACAAGTATATAGAGAAATGTAAATACTTTAACGTAAAAATAATTATTAATTTGAAGGAAACTGTAGATATATATATTTAGTACTTGTACAATCATAATGAATGTTACTTTTTGGAAATAGTATAGTTATGATTGTATTCTTATACTCTTATTTTATTAAGAGATAACATAAAATTATAGTGCTATGTGCTTACATGTATTTGCATATTCACGTGTGTATTTAAGATTGTAAATCTATATGTCTATATATGCATGTATATGTACATATATCTATATGTGTGTATATATATGAACAAAATATGAACACATATGTAAGGACTCAAATTAGGCTTTAGTAGAATTCGAGGACATAATCCCAATTATTAATGTCTAATCAAGCTTAATTAGATGAATTATTATAAGCTTATATATTGAAGGATAAACTAGTTGTTTATTTATGTGTGTAATTGAAATAATATTTTATTTCAAGGATCAATTGGGATATAAGTGTTATTAAGTTCGATAATTGTGATAAATGTGTAAGATATATGGTATGAATTTTATAAGGTCATAATTAAATTATTATTGTTGGTTTAATAACATTCAAGGGTGTAATTGAAGTTCAAAATATTAGTTTAAGGGTTAATTTGTAAATTCAGCATCTTAAAGGTCAAAGGTGAATAAATGAATATTTGAGAGGTTAATTTAAGAGAAAGAATAAGTGATTAGGTTGATTTATAACATGCAAAAAGATGTGGGTTGATTAAAGGACATGCATTTTGTTGAAGGATCAAAGAGGGAATTTTCCTAACTATTATATAAAGTCTTTTGCTAGTGGAATGAAAGGAAAAAAACTCTTTGAAATGGTGGTGAACGAAATCTTAGAGAGAGTTACAGCAACTTCATTTTCTTCTTCTTATTTCTTAAAGCCATAGATGAATTCTTAAGGTCTTGTTGAAGAGGAATTGTTGCATGTTGTTCAATCTAGATCATTAGTATAACTATAAGGTAATATCCTAACTTGTTAGTTCATCTCTTCATCTTCATCTCTTTCTTAATTTGATTGATGATGGATGATTGTTGTTGTATGTATGAAATGATGTAAAGGAGAGAGAGAAGGTGGAAGAAGCAAGGAAAAGGGCTTGCAAGGGGTTTAAGACAAAGGAATTTTCAGCTAAGGTATGGGAATGTAGGTTGTTCATATTGCATGTGGAATTGGTTGCTGAATTTGGATGTAATTTACAGAAATTGAAGTTACGTTTTTTTCTGGTTTTTGCTGGGTTTTCGGGTTGATTTTGGAAGAACGGATTTCATCAGTTGTGAGAGTCAGTGCCGAGTCGTGAAGCACTTCACGAGTCGTGAACTTTTGTCCGACTCGTGAAGCTCTTCACGTGTCGTGAAATTCTGCCCTTTTTCACCACTCGTGAGCCCCTTCACGAGTAGTGAAATGCTGCCTTTTTCACCACTCGTGAGCCCCTTCACGAGTAGTGAAATGCTGCCTTTTTTCTCTACTCGTGAGCCCCTTCACGAGTCGTGAAATGTTGCCCTTTTACTTCACTCGTGAGCCTCTTCACGAGTAGAACGTTTCTTCACGACTGATTGACCTATCTGGATTGTTTTACTCATAAGTTGAGCTACAGAATAGCAAATTGAGTGATTCTTTTTGCGTTGGAAACTAGACTTCCATACCTATATTTCATATGAAGAAATCTAAACTTAAATCGGTCTCTAAGTATATGGAATTTAGGGTTGAATTCGGACTAGTTTCCTAAACTGCTCACAGAAACAGAATTTACTATTATGTGCATATTGGTTCTACACTTGATAATATGATTTCTTTAATAAATTGAGAGAGATATTTGTTTATGTGACAGTAAAGTTAATTGGTTAAAGCATGTAATATGGCTATCCATGAAGGATTTATATGAATACATATGCATTCAATTGTGTATATCAATAAAGACTAATGATGAAATATCTAACTTATACATGTAAATAGTTTTGTACATGATTGTCACATGCCAAATTGATATATATATTATACACATGTAACCTTATGACATGAAAGTGCACATTTTGACATGTATTTATGCTATGAAATAAGGACTGCAATAGTATGACCATGGCATGTGTATATGCCCATATGGAAACATGTTGACATTCTGTATAGCACATGATTTTAATGATGATAAAGATATATATATATACATATATATATATATTTGGTAAATATGCTCATATGAGTAAGTCTACTATATGCGAGTGTACCCACAGGTACGTACATCTATAATTATGTACATGAGTGTATGAGCATGAATTTGTACTATGAGATAGAAAATGTTTTAGCATGACTGTGAACATGTGAGATGCTTAATGTGATTTGTGGATTATGTGAACATATAAACATATGTCTATAAATATAATATGATCTTACATGATTGGGTTTGACTGTTGAAAGAAGTTTGAGAGTAATGATTCAAAGAAAATGAGTAAAGTGAAACGTATGAATACGTCTTTACTTAATTGAAATGATATGATTAAGCATATGTGTGGTCACATGATAGCATGCTAAAATACAGATCTACAGTGCTATAGACACCATTATAGAAATTTTATTAAAGTATATAATGGTAATGTCATACAAGACTATGTATACAAGTGTATGCATCACAGAAGGAGTATCTTGTCATGTGATTATTATATGAGAAAAGTGTATAATTGTTTATGATTAGTGCATATATGTATATGTACTAAAGAAGATGTATATATATATATTTTACATGATCATGTATGGGTACAAATGGCATTATATAAGTATAATCTTGACATACGAACTAGCCACATAAGTGAATATGATTACAAGAACAGAATAGCATTACCCAACAGTGAAATGTTCACCGGTTTACAGAAAGTTATATATGAACATGAGTATGAGTACATTGTTCATAGTTATACAAGAGTATACATGTGCATATAAGAATATGAATGAATAAATGAAAGATAAAGTAAATAGATCTTATTGCCTGCGTTGAGTCTAGGAAGTGGATAGATAGGCATGCCTATAAGGGTACCATGCAGCTGCAGAAAAACTTGTGCCTTCGGGTACCATCGTTCAACCCTGTTTGGGTTGTAGTCAGCCCCGTTTGGGTGACTAAATAGCTTGTGCCTTCGGGTACCATCGTTAAGCCCCGTACCTTCGGGTACCATAGATACACCAAAACTTGTGCCTTCGGGTACCATCATTCAACCCCGTTTGGGTTGTAGTCAGCCCCGTTTGGGTGACTAAACAGCTTGTGCCTTCGGGTACCATCGTTTAACCCGTTATCCACCTCTTTAGAATAGTGCAGGCCTTATACCAAAGTTAAGAATAGTTTGATGTTAATTTAAAGCTTTATAAAGCATAACAATTCATAAATTGATTTCTGAATCTAATTTATATGTGAAATTCCTTTACAGCACAAATGGAAATTATGGTATTAAAAGATGTTACAATATATACTTATGCATGATTATCGCCTATAGAAACAGTACGTACAGAGTTATATAAATGAACTAGTGCATCACTAATATATAATTATGAACTATATTAGAGATAGTATGTTCTCTAAAGCAAATGAATATAAGAGTTTATGAATGGGTATTCATGTTGGTGATTGCTTTTCAAATTAATACAGTTGAGTTATATGTTTCCCCTATATTTACTCGTTCTTGCTCTTGATTAAGAAATGATGTATATTGTCTTGTGCATACACATAAAGCATTTATAGATTTACAAGAGATAAAGTTCACATGAAAATGGTATTGGATATAAAAGCAAGCTAGAAATTCTATGTATGCATTGGTACAATAAGTAATTCGAATATATTTCTTGATTGATAAATGATGAACTTTCATAGTACTAATGCCTTGTTTTACTTGCGAATATTTATATGTGAATGTTGATCATAGCTTATATGTGAATGTTGATCATAGCTTATATGTGAATGTTGATCATAGCTCATATGTGAATATGTATATGCTTATATTCCTATCTTATATGAAAAAGTGGAAGGAATGACTAAGTATAAACAGTGGTAAAATAATCAATGAATGAATCACAAGATTAAAGGACAATTATGCTTATATGGTTAATTGTTGAGTATAAGTTATACTTTATAGTTTATAATGTATGCTTGTTGACGACCACTGTGAGTAGTCGTTATCATTTATAGTATTCCCCACTAAGCTTTATAGCTTAGCACGGATTTTTGTTTATCCGTGTAGGTTGGGAGAACAGGACTTTCTTCCAGGTCTGTTTTCTGCAGCAGGTTGGCCAACACAAGTCTTAGAAGATTGATATTAGAGTCTTCTTTTTGTCCTTATGATTTGTAGTTGTGGAAACTTTAAATTCTGGAAATTTTGTAATTACTACAGATGCTTTGTATATGTAATATTTGATGTTAGTAAGTTGCACCTGTAAGTGAAGCTTCTAATAGTTAACTTTTGGATATCTGTTTAGTGGATTATCAGATGAAATGTTGATAAGCATGCTTGATTAATATTAATCACAGTGTTATAGCTAAGTGCAGGGTAAGGGTGTTACAACATAAGGATTAAGTGATAACCTTGGAAAAAAGGTATGTGTATAATTAATTATCATTATTGAATATAATAATTTGATCATATATGTTCAATACACCAATTTAAGCTTGATAAATGATGATGTATTGTAAATATAAAATGTATAATATTGGTATACAATGGATGGTACAGATATATTCTTATGAAATAATAATAATGTATATACATGTTGATTCCATATAATTAAAGTGTTGAAAATATCACACAAAAAGGGATAGTAAAGCATGTATGCATGCATATGATTTTCATAATACATATGTGAAATAGTTACATGATTGATATGGATTACAAGTACAAAATAATAATACTTAATTGTGCCCAAGAAACATGTTTATAGAAAATTTATACGTGTACATATCTATGACACCATGCTCATATATATACATGAATATATGTGTATGAACATCCACATGTATATGATGATAAAAGTGCAAAGTACAGAATAGCAATACCTATCTAATCATTTAAAATCATTTTTACACCAAAACAACGCAAAAAACTCAAAACATAAAATTTCAGCATTGCATGTTTTTAAACAAACGATTTTTGATTAAATATTTAATGAATCTAAAGCACTAAAATAAGCATGTTTAGGCTCTAATACCACTGATGGAATATGACATGGCATTTATATGATCATCATGCAGTGGAAAAATAATAAAATTGATCATACATGCCACTCAATCCATAAACAAGAATCGAAAACATGCAATTTTAGGGTTTTTAAAACTTACAACTGTAGATGCACTTCAAGATTTGATTTTGATGATGACCAGTAGCTAAGAATGACTTATTTGCCTTAGATATTCACCACCAATGCCAAAGGATCAACCTTTACGCCACTCCTCTCTATGTTCACACATACAATTGCAAAGATGGCTTAAAATCGAGAGTGCTAGCTCTATGTATGTGTATTCGGTAATGGGAATAGATTGAAGCCACAAGATTTGATCTTGTTCTTCTTTTAGGTTACTATTTCTGCCCAAGAACACAAGAGAATAAGGAAGAATCCTTTCTCCTTGTGAAAATCAGCCAAGAGTGTGAGAGAGAGAGTTTCATGCCTTAGGGTTTATCTTTTGTTTACTAAAAATATCATTTTATTTTTGGCAAGTGTTTGTATCCGAATTTTACTACCTCAAGATAGTTAATTCAGCCTTAATCACTTCCTAAAATCAAATGAATTATATTAATTCAAACTCTTTTGTATTTTAAATTCAAATTAATTTGATATATACATAAGACATTTAATCAAAATAAATTACTTAATTTAGAAATAAGCATGTGCCGAAATTCCCTTGTTTTTTTATCTTAGAATTTCGGTTACTTCATCTCCTTAAGTGTTTTAATTTGATTTAAATGTCATTAGGATTTAATACTCAATTAACTTAATTAACCCAAGATAATTAATTAATTTAAATTAATCCTATTGGGCCGAATCTATCTCTTTAATGGACCAAGGTCCATTTAGCAATTTTAATACCCATTACATACATTAATTTGACTTTAATTAAAAGCCCAAATTAATGCACAACACTTTATTTAAATATTTTAAGCCCAATGCTTTGTGTGCGATCCTATAGGTCCATTTAATATTGGCAAAGAATTAATGAATTAATTCAAAGGCTATATATATTCTCTAACAAGATATTATAGCATTCCAAATTAAATGAAAATGCAAATGGTATTTAGTGACCTAATGCAATTTTGCATAGTCCTTTACCCATAAATATCAGAATTAATATAAGGCATGGATCTAGTCATCCTTATATATATATATTAATTCCTTTCTTGATATTTCAGTGACACTGAACTCTTAGATAAAAAATGATTACTCATTATTTCATCTCGGTATGGCCATACACTTCTCAGTTCACTGATCAAATGGCCGATGATATTTTCTCTCTTACTGAGAGGGGTAATCCCTTCACTTCTCTCATGCTCTCTAACATGAATCAATGCATACCCAAGCATACCCATACTTGTCACTCCATTACGAGCACATTAGGTGTATGTCAATGTACACAGTAATTCATAAGAGTTTCATAGAGATTTTAGGTCTAAGAACTCCGATGCAAAACTTGCACATGAGAAACACTTATGACTTATACCATGTAGTGTTCTCGTGAACGGATCGAATATAGATACAATGTTCTAAACATGTATCTATGATCTTTGATTGACACTCTTGTCCTTATAATCTGTAAGACAAAACTCATCTTATCAGAGAGAGCATACTAGTCTTCATTCATTTGTTATTCCCATAACAATGACTAACTAGGGATATTTAGAATGAAGTCTCATTTGTTTCAAGGTCTTACAACTATGTGCCTCACACATGATAACTTAAACTAAAACAACAATCTTGGATAGTTCTATCAATTGATATGCACAGGAATACAATAGATAAAACAAATGCCTCATTTATTAACTAAAGTGTTTTATTACAATGCATTGGGGCTAGGGCTTACACTAACAATCTCCCATCAGCACTAGTCCCGATTGGTCATAGGCCTAAGACCGAATGCTCTCAAATGAGCTTCATGTAGATATGGACGCAACAGTTTCGTCAAAGGATCTGCTACATCACTTGCTATCTTGCTAACCTTGACATCCCCACGATCAATGATTTCTCTGATCAGGTGGTACCTTCTGAGTATGTGTTTGGATTTCTGATGTGATCGGGGTTCCTTTGCCTTTGCGATGGCCCCGTTGTTGTCACAAAAAATTTCTAATGGATCTAGGATGCTTGGGACAACTCTTAATCCATAAATGAAATTTCTAATCCAAACAACCTCTTTTGCAGCCTCGTTTGCTGCAATATACTCAGATTCTGTAGTTAAGTCGGCAATGGTCTCTTGCTTCGAGCTTCTCCAACTGACAGCACCATCGTTCAAAACAAAAACAAACCCAGATTGTGATCTTGAATCCTGAGTGCTGGTCTGAAAAGCAGCATTGGCATAACCTTGTATGACGAGCTCTTCTAGACCACCATACACCAAGAAGTGATCCTTAGTCCTTCGTAGGTACTTTAGAATCCCCTTTACAGCAGACCGGTGCTTCTCACCAGGGTTTTGCTGAAACCTACTGGTTATACTTAGTCATGATCAATATCCAACCTAGTACATAACATAGCGTACATGATAGATCCAATAGCAGATGCATATGGGATTCTACTCATATTGTCCCTTTCTTCTTTGGTTTTAGGGCACTGTTCTTTAGTTAAAGGAACTCCCAAATCCAAAGGTATGTACCCTTTCTTTGAGTCTCCCTTACTAAATTGCTTTAGTACTTTGTCTATGTACTTTTCTTGACTTAGTTTGAAAAGCCGATTCGATCTATCTTTATAGATCTGAATACCAAGTATTGTCTCGGCTTCACCTAAGTCTTTCATTGTGAAACATTTTCCCAACCATTACTTAACCTTTTGCAATGTTGGAATGTCATTCCCAATGAGAAGGATGTCATCCACATATTGGACCAGAAATACTATTATGCTCCCACTAACATTCTTGTACACACAAGGCTCATCTTCATTCTTGATAAAATCAAATTCTTTAACTGCCTCATCAAAATGAAGATTCCAACTTCGGGATGCTTGCTTTAATCCATAAATGGATTTTTGAAGCTTACAAACCTTCTTAGGATGTTTGGGATTAATAAAACCCTCAGGCTGTGTCATATACACATCCTCAAGTAAATTTCCATTGAGGAAAGCAGTTTTGACATCCATTTGCCATATCTCATAATCATGATATGCAGCTATAGCAAGCAAGATCCTAATGGACTTGAGCATGACTAAAGGAGAAAAGGTCTCATCATAATCTACACCATGAGTTTATCGAAAACCTTTTGCTACTAGTCTACCTTTGTAGGTCTTATCAGCTTTGAGTTTAAATAGCCACTTGCATTCAATTACCTTAGCACCTTCCGGTGGATCAAGCAAGGTCCAAACCTGGTTATCGTACATTGATTTCTTGGATTTCATGGCTTCAAGCGAATTTTCAGAGTCTGGGTTCTCAATAGCTTCTTGGTAGGTAGTAGGATCCTCACGATTTACTAACTCAATAGTGTCACTGTCAGTGATTAGAAATTCATATCTCTCAATCTCTTGACGTACCCTATCGGACCTTTTATGTTCTTGTGTAATGGGTTCTTGTTCCACAACTGGTTGTGAACTTGATCCCATTTCCAACTCATCCTCTATAGAAGTTTGTGGTGCTTGAATTTCTCCAAGTTATACTTTACTCCCACTGTCTTTCTTGAGAAGGAACTCCTTTTCCAAGAAAACAGCCTTGCGAGCAACAAAAACTTTGTTCTCAACTTGTGAGTAAAAGTAGTATCCCTTTGTTTCTTTGGGATAACCCACAAATAAGTAGACAGTGGATTTGGACTCTAGTTTATCAGATGTTAATTTCTTAACATGTGCTTCACAGCCCCAAATCCTGAGAAATGATATATTGGGTTCTTTCCTAGTCCATACTTTGTATGGTGTCTTCTCAACTGCTTTAGTTGGAGTACGGTTTAATAGAAATGCAGTAGTTTCTAATGTATATCCCCAAAAAGAGACAGGAAGATTTGCTTAGCTCATCATTGATCGAACCATGTCCAATAGAGTTTGATTTCTCCTTTCGGACACACCATTCCTTTGTGGTGTTCCAGGAGGAGTGAGCTATGAAATAATACCACACTCCTTCAGATGACTGTCAAACTCTTGGCTTAAGTATTCAAAACCTCGATCTGATTGAATGGCTTTTATACTTTTGCCAAATTGGTTTTCTACTTCGTTCTTAAACTCTTTGAATTTCTCAAAAGTTTTAGACTTGTACTTCATTAGATAGACGTAGCCATATCTACTGAAGTCATCTGTGAACGTCACGAAGTAGCTAAAATCACCTCTAGCTTGTGTACTTAATGGTCCACATACATCGGTATGTATTGGTTCCAATAAGTCATTTGTCCTCTCACCTTTCTTGTTAAAAGGATTCTTTGTCATTTTTCCATGCAAATATGGCTCGCATGTTTCATAAGACTCTAAGTCGTATGACCCAAGCACTCCAGATTTATGGAGTCTTGAAATGCATTTTTCATTTGCATGCCCTAAATGACAATGCTAGAAGTAAGTAGGGTTCAATTCATTTGATTTAACCCTCTTTGTATTAATGTTGTATATGGACTCTTTGTTTTGTAGATCAAGGATATAAAGGCCATTTTCCAACATGGCATTGTCATATGAAATGCCTTGGCGAAAAATATGAGCATTTCCATTTTTAATAACAAAATTAAATTCATCCAAATCAAAACAAGAAACTAAAATAATGTTTATGCTCATAGCAGACACATAATAACAAATTTTCAAAAATAAACAAAGTCCGGAAGGTAAAGTGAGTTGATAGTCGCATATCTCCATGGCAGCAACTCGTGCTCCATTCCCCACACGGAGGTCCACTTCATTCTTCCCAAGTAACCGCCTATTTCTTAGCCCCTGCACATTTGAACAAATGTGAGAACCACAACTGGTATCCAATACCAAAGTGGTAGAAATAAAAAGGTTAATTTCAACAACAAAAATACCAGAACTGGATGCCTTGGCTCCATTTTTCTTTTATTCTTTCTTGAAGAGAGTGCAATTCTTCGTCCAATGCCCTATCTTGTTGCAATGGAAGCTTGTGCTCTCGCTCTCCTTGAGCTTTTATACCTTGGACTTGGATTGGGCCTGAGGTGCACTCCTATTTGACTTGAATCGAGCCAGGTCATTCTTGTATGTCTAGGATATACACACATTAGAATTATATAATAAATCAACACTTCCAATTACCATGAGATTATAATATTACTACAGGCTTACTTTATGTTCCATAAGTTATTCATGTTATGACATAATAGATGTATCATAAAAATAAGCCTATCAACCAATCATAACGCTTATATTTCATCACCATAAATAATAAACACACATTAAAGAATGTGCACGTGCAACAATTTGAACACATATGTTATCATAAGAAAAATATTTCAAAAACAATGGTTGTTATTGTCTAACTTTTATAATCTTTAATATACAATATGCTTATGAAATTATAAAATTGTTGCGCCCATTAGATATTATAATACTCTTGAACTTAATAAAAGTTCCTTAATCAATCATGTATTGGCATACATATAGAAATAAGGTTTATGATCACAAGGCATATATATATCATCAATTTAATCAAAGTATTAATATAACGCAAATTCATCATTTCACAATTAGCATGTCTTTTTTATACTAGTAGTATAACTTACATATATTTACTATTAGGCATTCCTATAGATGCGGGTTTTGTATGCAATAAAAGGAAATTTATTGTAGAATAGTATGAAGTCAATTAAGAACTTTCACGCCTTATTAAACTTTTCTTAACCTTTGATAATAAAGCCTGCACTATTCTCAAGAGGTGGATATCGGGTTATACTGTAGTACCCAAAGATACAAAACTGTTGATTATAACGGTGGCACCCTAAGGTACAAATAAGATATCTGGAGGTATAAAATGGTGATCCCTTTTAGGGATAAAATTGTATGATAAATCGATGGACCCAAATGGGGTCAAACAAATAACATGGACCCAAATGGAGTCAATTAAATAACATTGACCGGTCAAGCGAACCCAAGCGGGGTTGGCTACAACCCAAACGGGGTTGTTCAAATCAACTCTAACTTTCAAATCCAAACAGGGTCACTCTAACTTTTAATTTCAACTGGACCTAAACAAGTCAAAACTGTTTAGAAACAGCTGCAAGGTACCCTTATAGGCTTGCCTATCTATCCACTTCCTAGACTCAACACAAGCAGTAAAAATCTATTTGCTTTATCTTTTATTTATTCATTCATATTCTTATATACACATGTATACTCTCATGTAACTATGAACAATGTACTCCTATACACGTTCATGTGTAACTTTTTGTAAATCTGAGAACATGTTCACTATTGGGTATTACTATTTATTACTTGAAATCTTATTCAATCATGTAACAATCACATTACAAGATACTCCCTCTCTAATGCATACACTTGTATATATAGTCTTATATAACATTGCCATTATATGCTTTAAAAAGATTTCTATAATTTAGTCTATAGCACTGTAGATCTGTATTTTAGCATGCTAACATATAATAGCACATATGCTTAATCATGTCATTTCAATTAAGTAAAGACATATTCATACTTTTCACTTTAACATATTCATTGAATCATTACTCTAAAATAGTTTTCAAGCTTCAAACACAACCATGTAAGATCATACATACATATATATATATATGTAAGTTTATATGCACACATATATTTTACTAATCACATTACTTCTTTATACAAGTAAAGTTAACAATTCAAACTATATGTATCATAGTAATTTCAAGAAATCAATAGAAATCATGTATAATCATCTAAACTTATATATATATATATATATCAGCCCATTAAAGGACAAGTTATACAACTAAATATAGTAGCTTTAGATTCGTCGATATGTATACAACTAGGTAACATGATATGTTTTCATTTTCTTGGGTCATATACTCCAGCATCCAATGAACATTTATGAGTAGCATTTTTAATATTAACTATCATGTATGTATTTATATCTTACACCTTGCACATGCATATAATCATATTATAGTACACAATTGTCCAGTGTTTAACTATGCATTCATATATTCATATAGTAATTCGAGTACCAATATTAAACATACCTCTCATCATGAACTTATACTTGAACATATGATCTTTAGGCAACACATCATATCACAATCATATTATAACACATATAG
This sequence comes from Excoecaria agallocha, assembly GCA_037975025.1. Lineage (NCBI taxonomy): Eukaryota > Viridiplantae > Streptophyta > Magnoliopsida > Malpighiales > Euphorbiaceae > Excoecaria > Excoecaria agallocha. Next base: position 21,184,716 of record CM075808.1, on the reverse strand, counting down.
GATTAATAATAATTTCACAACTTCATACTTCCATATATTAATCTGCTTCAATGAAGGTTCATCTATATGGTAACAATGTATCTTTACAACTTTGTTTCTATAAGTCATTATATTAATCTCATATTTTGATGTTACATAATACTCTCATATATATTTTAAAATCTTCTAAACTCACATATGAATGTCATATTTTAAGTTAAATTACATCTTTTAACATGCTTTAGATGTGTTTCAAAATGTTAGAGTAAGTGTTGATATTTGATGAAGCTAAAAATCATGTATAACTGTAAAAATAAAGGGCCACGACGGAGAAAATTTATCCCAGCTGAGACTAAAGGCTGTAATTGACATCAGAAGGTGTGCACGGCTGAGACAAAATGTCTCGACCGAGCCTCCCTGAAATGCCCTACGAAATTTCTACAAATAGTTTTTCTAAAGAAAATTGCACATCATTTTATACCTCCAAATAATAATTTTCAGCAAAAATGGTCTTCTACAACTTTGTTCCCCTATGTTTCTAGTTTCTAAAACATCAATCCTCATCTCAATATCATTTTTAATTTGAAAGATATGGTCAAAACACTGAAGACTTTTCATGAGTATGAGATTGCACACTTGTCCGATTATCAAGCTAGGTTATGACCCATTTAGAAATAGAATTTGAATTTGATTTCTTCTTATGAAATCTTTGCCTAGATGTCTATGTCAACACCTAATTTGAATCATCTAATTATATATTCTCAAACTCAAGATATTACATAAAGAACACAACTAGGTCCAGTGAACCCAAACCCAGAATTTTAAAACTTACATGCATGTTCATTTAAACATCAAATATTGATGTTTTATTTCAAGTTACTCATCAAATATAATTTCATACATTGTATTATATCTTTTCTATATTATCATCGCTTTAAAATAAACTCAAATCAAGCTTTTAACAATTTATTTATCCTAACTATATCAAATAACACATGCAAAGTAAAAATCTTATATTTATATCTCTAAAAACCATATCACCAACTAAAAATGCATTTCTCACATATATAAATCCATAATTCAAGCAACAATAACCACATGTAACATGAATAATATTCCCAAACCTTAACATGCAACTTAAATTCTTCACAAATCCTTTAATTTCTTTCTCCTCCTTCTTCTCCAAACTTCTAGCTCCCTTTTACCCTTGTAACCTTCTTTATTTTAGCCTTCCTTCCATGCATGCAACAAAAGTAAGGTGGATTTGTTCAAGAACAATGGCTAGATTTGCAAGAGATACAAGACTAAGAGAGAAGAGTAAAGTGGACATTAGGCTTTTCTTTATTTACTTCATAAAATCTGCTGACCCTAACCTTAAGTCCCTCTTTTATACTTGGTTTTCTTGTCATTTTAAGTGGAAAATGACATCAACGATGGCCCACCTCAAATTACTTCACAACCCCTCCTTTCATTTTTATTTACAATTAAACCCCAACTAGATTTCTTATATTACTATTAACCCAATACTTATAATTTTTATTTCAATTACATACATAGATTAATAACTAATTTATCCTTCAATTCAATAACTTATAATTTCATCTCAATTGACCACTTATCTTTAATTTCTTTTCAATAATGCACTTAGAGATAAGGAATTCTCTTTGAGGGATTAAAGAATTGGCATTGAGATTCATAATTTTTGTTTATCTCTATAATGACATGAGAGTGCTTATAGCTCTAAATGAAAACATCTTTAATGACAATGAGAGTTGCTTTAAAGAATCTTGGCTAAATTCTCTAATCACTTTATTTATACAATTACCTATACTTATTCTTAAATGAATTGCTCCTTTTATTTCTAATGTATATTCATACTATCATTTAAGTCATTTTTAATCTAACTTGATTTAATCTATGCAAAGTAGTTAAGATATTTAATTAAATACATAGTCTTCATTTTATTCGTTACCCATCCATCTATTCTTTGTGGTTTCAATATAAAATTTATCCCATTCCCTTTGGAATGATACCCTACTCATTCTATATACAATCTAGTGAGACTAAGGGTACAAATAATCCCCCATCAGATTTTGTTGCCATTGCTGGGGAACACTTTAAATGAATTTTTATTGATTAAAATAAAGTAGTAGTTGTTTTAGGACTGTATGTTATTAGTTATTTGTTTATTTATGCGTATGAATTTTCGTTTTTCAGTTTATTTTTTGAAAAAAGATCATAATTTTTGGTATGATAATTTATATATTATGATCTTGAACTAATGGAAATTTCCTTTGGTTTTGTGCAAGAAGTTAGGAGAAAACAAGAAAAAAAAATTAGATTGATATTAGAAGAAGTACAAAGGGCCAAATTGGAGGAAGGTCAAAATATTAAAAATACGGTAGACCAAGAAAGGAGAAACCTTAGAGATTTTGCCATGCCTAACATTTCTAAAAGTTTCGGAGGTATAGTGGCACCAACCATTGCCAACAACAATTTTGAGATCAAACCTACTGTCATACAAATGGTTCAAAATAACTAATTTGGACGTTTGCAAGGGGAAAACCCTCATGCTCATATTCTTGCATTTTTTAATATTCGTGCTATATTTAAAATCAATGGAGTAAGTAACAATGCTTTAAGGCTTAGGTTATTCCCATCTTCTTTGAAAGATAAAGCATAGATTTGGCTTGCTAGCATACCTAGTGAGACAATAACAACTTGGGATCAACTTAAACAAGTTTTTCTTCATAAATACTTTCCACCCCATAAAATAGAAAACTTTATTCATCATAGGAAAGGTTTAAGGAACTCTAGAGGCAATGTTCTCACTATGGCTTGCTGGATTGGATGATTCCTCAAATCTTTAACAATGGTTTAATGGAAGAAAATAAGAATATTATAAACGTTGCTTTAGGTAGAAAATGGATGGAGAAAATAGCCAAGGAAGCAGAAATTTTATTGGAGGAATTGGCTTCACAAGTTTACATAGGAAAGGAACCAACAATGGCTAAAGCTAAAAGATTTTTGGAGTTAGATTCCATCAATTTATTGATAGCCAAAGTTAAAGCCTTAACAAATTTAGTAAGTAATTCTTAATCTAATCTTGAAAATGTAAGTCAGCTATGTGAGACATGTGGTGGACCTCATGTATATGTTAATTGTAATGAAAGTTCTAATGAGGATGTGAATTTTGTCCAAAGTAATTATTATCAAAGGATGGGTCAAAATTCAAATTACTATAACCTTCAATGGAGGAACCATCCTAATTTTTCTTGGTCCAACCCAAATGCCCAATACCTAACCCTTATCACCAAAATACCTAACCCTTCCTTTTTTCCAATTAAACCTCATTTTAACACCTAACAACCCAAATCCCACCTTGAAAATTTGATGGGGAAATTTATTAATCATCAAATGGCTACCAATAAAAAAGTGGATCAATTCAAGCAAATAAATACAAAGATAGACTAACTTGTTACCCATAACAAAATTCTTGGAACCCATTTGGCTCAATAAGCCACTTCTAATTCTAAAACATTAGGCAAACTGCCAAGCTAACCAGAATTTTTGCCATAAGAATATATCCAATGTATCACATTAAGAAGTGGAAAGAAACTTGAGAGTGCAATTAGGGGTAAAGATATTACTGATGTGGATGATGAGCATGCTATTAAAATTAAAAAAATTAATGATGATGTGAAAAAAGAATATAATGAATCAAAAGAAGATGACCCTAAGGTTAATTTAAATGTTTTACCTTTTCCTGAAAGATTTATTAGAAGGAATCTTGACAAATAATTTGGGAAATTTTTTAATTATTTAAGGGAACTTACTATAACTATTCCTTTTATGGATGCAATTAGGGATATACCTTTATAGGAAATTTTTCTAAAAGAAATTGTAAGTCACAAAGGTAAGCATAAAGATTATAGTTATGTTTCATTAGTAGAAGTGTCTAAAGAGTTATTCCTTATATGATAGGTGGAACTCATTTTGATAAAGCATTATGCGATATGGGTGCTAGTGTAAGTCTTATGCCACATTCCATTTATAAGAGGCTTGATTTAGGTGAATTAAAGCCTACTAATATGTGTTATCTATGGAAAATAAATCTATTTCATACGCTATGGGTATACTTGAAACTGTCCCTACTAAAGTGGGTAAACTTGTTATACTTGCTGACTTTATTGTACTTGATATGGCCTATTTTATTTAGTAGGCCTTTCTTAATTACCATTGGGGCTATTATTGATATGAAAAATGGGAAAATATCTCTTGAAGTTAATGGTGAAATAATTGAATTTAATGTGTTTGGAATGGTTAAGTCATCAACTATAAAAGTTATGAATAGGATTTATTCATATGATGTTATTAATGAATGCATTGATGATGTAGTTCATAATTGTGTTAGTCAAAATCTTACTGCACCTTATTACTTACATGAAACTAGTGATGAAGTTTTGCAAGTTGCTTCTTATCCTTTTCACCAAAGATTCTCAAAGTTTGAATCTTTGAGAAAGAATGATGATATCCTATTAAAGCCAACTAAGGAAGAAGTCAAGCTAAAACTCAAGCCTCTACCTTCAAGTTTAAGTTATGATTATCTTGACTCAAAACTTCAATTTCCTTTCATTGTTAATTCTTCAATTGATGAGAAAAATGTGAGTGCTTTGCATGACATTTTGTTTGATCATAAAAATGCTATTGGGTATTCTATAAGTGATTTGAAGGGAAATGTACCAAATATTTGCATGCATAGAATTTTTTTAAAAAGAGTATTCCAAGCCTATAATAAAAGGTCAAAGAAGGCTTAATTCGACTCTAAAGGAAATAGTAAGGAAGGAGCTCATTAAATTACCTGATAATGGCATAATATATTCTATTAGTGATAGTAAGTAGGTGAGTCTTATTCAAGTTATCCCTAAAAACGTTGGCTTAACTAGAATTTATAATGAAAACAATGATTTAATCCCCTACTAGAACTATCATGGGTTGTTATATGTGTGTGCATTATAAAAGGTTAAATAAGGATACAAAGAAAAATCATTTTCCTTTGCCTTTCATTGACCAAGTTATTGAAAGATTAGCCAATTTTTCCTATTTTTATTATTTAGATGGTCCAGGTGGCTTCTATCAAATATTGATACATTTTTTACATATCCATATAGGACATTTGCATTTTAGCATGTGCCTTTTGGTTTGTCCAATGCACTTGATACCTTTCAAAGATGCATGTTTTCTATTTTTAGTGATCTCATTGATCAATGTGTCAAATTTTTTATTGATGATTTCAGTGTCTATGGCACTACCTATGAAAATTGTTTATCCAATCTTTCTAATATGCTTGATAGATGCATGGAACATGGATTGGTCTTGAATTTGGAAAAGTGTCATTTTATGGCACAAGTAGTATTATCTTAGGTTATTTAGTCTCCAATAGGGGAATTGAATTTGATAGAGCAAAAATTGAAATAATTGCTTATTTGCCTCCCACTAAAATGGTTAGAGATGTTAAGAGCTTTCTCAGGCATGCTACATTTTATAAAAGGTTTATAAGGGAATTTAATTTTAATGAGGCATGTCTTAAAGCTTTTGAAAATCTCAAGCCTGCTCTTGTCACTTCACCTGTGTTGCAACCACCAAATTTTGAGCAACCATTTGACTTAATGTGCGATGCTAGTAATTATACAGTTGGGGCTATTTTAGGAAAAAGAATTGATGGAAAGCCTTCTGTTAATTATTATGCCAGTAAGTTATTAGATGATGCTTAAATCAATTACTCTACAACTGAAAAATAACTATTCGCCATAGTTTATGCATTTGATAAATTTAGGGCTTATCTTATAGGGCAAAAAGTAATTGTTTATTGTAATAATGCCACCCTCAAGTATCTCTTAACTAAAAAAGATGCTAAGCCTAGGTTGCTAATATTGATTTTAATGTTACAAGAGTTTGATTGGGAAATAAGAGATAAGAAAGGGAAAGAGAACCCAGTTGCTGGTCATTTATTTAGGTTGAACCAAGGTGATGTAAAAGATATTGATGATAGAGTGCCTATTGATGACGCCTTCCATTGTGAACATCTCTTTATTATAGTTTCGAGGGACATTCAACGATTTCCTGACATTGTAAACTATTAAGTGAGTGGTGCACTTTCATATGATCTTGATTATAGGCAAAGGAAGAAATTCCCTTATGATGTGAAAATTTATTATTGGGAAGAACCCTTCCTATATAAGAGGTGTGCTGATGGATTGATTATGAGGTGTATTCCTCAAGAAGAAGTGAATGATGTTGTGGCTCATTGTCATTCCTATGGTGTAAGAGGTCATTTCGGAGTTTCCAAGATAGCCATGAAAGTGTTGAGTTGGGTTTTGGTTGCCCACTTTATTTAAAATGTGAGGGAGTTTGTGCTAAGATACGATAAGTGCCAAAGAATAGGTAATATATCTAAAAGGAATGAGATGCCCCTAAATGAAATTTTAGAAGTTGAATTATTTGATGTTTGGGGTATGGATTTTATGGGACCATTTTCAATTTTTTTGGGCAATAAATATATTTTGTCTATGGTTGACTATGTTTCAAAATGGGTGGAAGCAATTCCAACCATTACTAATGATGCCAAGGTTGTAAAGAAAATGCTTAAGAAAATTATATTTCTTAGATTCGTAACACCTAGGGCAATCATAAGTGATGTTGGTTCTCACTTTTGTAACTAGATTATATAGCAGTTATTGAAAAAATATATTGTCACCCATAAGATTTATGCATTTTATCCCCCCCAAACTAATGGGTAGGTAGAAGTTAGCAATAGAGACCTTAAATGGATATTGGAGAAAATAGTCTCTATTTTAAGAAAAGATTGGGCACTTCAGCTAAATGATGCTCTTTGGGCATATAGGAATGCCTTCAAAACCCCTATAGGACATACCCCTTATTAGTTGGTTTATGGTAAATCTTGCCATATACCTCTTGAAATTGAGCAAAAGGCCTATTAGGTAACTGGGGTATTGAACTTTGATATGCAACAAGCTGGTAAAAAGAGATTACTTCAATTACAAGAACTTGAAGAGATTAATATGAATGCTTATAAAAATGGTAAGTTATATAAATAAAGATCTAAATTATGGCATGACAAACATTTGTTAAAGAAGGAATTATAGGTTGGAGACTTGGTTTTGTTATACAATTCAAGATTGAGGTTATTCCCTGGTAAGTTAAAATCAAGGTGGTCAGGCCTATTGAAGGTGATTCACATTTATTCTTCTAGCGTTATAGATATTGCTAATGTGAATGGAGAAGTTTTTATGGTTAATTGTCATATATTAAAATCTTATTTTGTTGGTGATACATTGACTCTTGTCTAGTCTATTTCTCTTTTAAATTCTTTCCCTGCATGAAATTGATTATTGCTTTTTAGAGTCATATTTATTAGTATAATTTTTACTTGTCTTTTAGGTGATTTACTTTTGATTGTTTTCTTACATATTTTCTAGTTTTAGTTTTTATTATATATTGTCTCTTTTTTAGTATGCTTATTGAAGGAAGAAAATTCAGACAAGGGGGCTTATCACGAGTCATGTCTGACTCATGTTGATCTTAACGAGTGAACTAGAAAGGTGTTCATCATGAGTCATGCAGTTTGTTCGAATCATGTACATTTTTTGAAGAAGCTGCTTCGTGAGTCCCTTCCGACTCATATTGGTGTTCACGTGTGATCTAGAAGGAGCAATTGCACAAGTTTTTTGGACTTGTGCAGGTGTTCATGAGTGATCAAAAAGATGCTTCACCATGAGTCATGCAATTCTCTCTGACTCATGCTTGTTTTCTGAAGGGCAGATCGAGTTGTGAAGCCTATTTGAGTCAAATCCACTATATGTATTTTTTTTAATATTTTCTATTTTCTTTTTCTTTTTCTACTAATTAGATTAATTTTCTTCCTAGTCAGTCAAGTGTGTGTCAAAATTTAATTTAATTTAATTTCATTTAATTTGAGTTAAAAAAGGAGAAAAATAAAACAAGAGGGTTATTTTTCCAAACCCTAATTTTGAGAAATGATGTGACCCTTGATTCTAATGTCATTTTCACTTTTCCCTCTTAAATTCTCTTATTCCTAGTTCAGTTCCAAATTTGATTTGTGTGCTCCTTCCAGAACTTTTTATCCTGATGATTTTTGGACCTTTCTTACTGGTTTGACAACACCATTTAGTTCTAGGGAGGCTAAGTCCATGTTTATAAAAGATTTGAAGTATTGGATTTTACATAAGATTCTTGCTTTATTGGTTTATAACAAACTTGAGTTTAATAGAGTATCTTCTCGAGATCTTTTCTTGATGTGGTGTGTGCATAATAGGAAATCAATTTGTTGGTCATATTAGATCTTTAATCAATTATTACAGTGTGTTGGTTGTCAAGATGCTCCTCTCACATATGGTCATGTTATATCTATTATTGCTAGGAGTTGTGATATTGATCTTCATACTTACGCTCGAGTCCTTCATTGTGTATTTTTTACTCAACATCTTTTTATTCATGGTGAGGTTGTTAATAATGCATTTCAAGCCATTTCACATTTTTCATGATCTTGTTGGAGGGATATTCCGCTCTGCAAAAGGTTGCTGATGATAATGACATGGATTAGGATATGTAGAAAAAGTAGGAGGCTAGTCATGACGACATGGTCGATGTTCCTGCTGATATGGCTGTCATGCCTCCCATTCTTGGGTTTTCTTCCATTAACATTCCATTCATGTTAGAACAAATGTTAAAGAATCAGTCGACCATTCAAAACCAGCTCACTTTTTTGGAGCAAGTTACTCATCATTTGGCTATCCGTCAATGCAAAATTGAGCACAAGATTGACACCTTTATTGTATGGGCTAGTTATATAGTGTCCTCTCCTCCACCTATACCATAATTATCAGGGGAGATTTCTATTTTTTTTTCTTTATTTTACCTTTTCTTTTTGTTTCATTTCTTCACATTGAGAACAATGTTTGTTCTAAGTATGGGGGAGTATGTTTGTGTGTTTGCATATTTGTTTGCGTTTTACTTGTTTTATGTATGTTTTATATGTGTGTTGCATGTGTATTTGTGTGTATTCATTTTTCAAAAATACTTTTTAGTGATTTTTATTATAAATTAATGTTCACTTTGTATATAATATAGGTTGTTATGTTAAGTCATTTACCATTTATGCTCATTCTATTAGTCTTTCAATGCTTTTAACATATGTTTTGCGTTTTTCAAGTTATCTCATTTTACTTCTTTCAACAGTTTTTATTATTTAGTTTTTTTATTAACTCTACTTTAAGGTTAGGAATTGCTTATTTAGTTTAAGATTTTAAGGTTTTAGTTGTCTCATGGAAACTATAGCCAGAATACTTACCCTTAGGCCCTTTCAATAATGGAGAGGACTAGTGGAAATAAGAAAAAAAATTAGAAAAAGAGAAAGGAAAAAAAGCAAGATGTATATCCACAATTTAAATAAAGTATGGGATAAGGCATAAAATGCACCCAATACTACATTCTCTTGCTATTTTAAATTAATGGGATAAAGTCTAAAAGTATGCCCATTTTCAAATAAATGAAAAAAAATAAAAGAACAAGAAAAGTCTAAAAATTCCATCACATTGGATTAATGGTACGCGTGTTTACAAATTAACCTAAAAAGGGAACTGGCAACCTTACAATCTTAAAGTTTATGATGAATATTCTTCTTTCAAGCATGTTTAGTTTTGTGACTCTATACTTTTGATGTTGGAATTAGTAAACTTAGTGACTTGTTAAATTAGAATGCATGTTTTAAGAATTGATTCACTGGTATTTTAAGTCTTTATGGTCTTTTATTTTTTAACAATGCTTTATAGAACAACTTACTTAGTTTAATTTGGCATTAAAATTTATCATTCTTTCTCTTGGTTAAGGGCAAGCAAGGTTTAAGTGTGGGGGAATTTGATACCATATAAAATGGTCTATTATTTATTGTATATTTTCTTTATATTTAGGTAGTTAAATATGTTAAATCATTTATATTTTATGTATTTTTGTCCAGTTTATGTTTTTATTTACATTGTAGGGTAATTTGGGTGAAAAAAGGGGAAGAAGGAGCAAATGACTCATGAAGAGGTGCACGAGTAGTATATAAGGTAGCAGTGCACGACTCGTGAGGAGATGCATGACTCAAACAGAAAAGCACAACTCGGACAGAGAATCACGAGTCAATCATAAGAAAAACCAAGCCAGAAGAACAAGAGAGATGCACGAGTCGTGATGGTCTTCAAGAGTAACATAAAGGTTGGTGGATCACGACTCGTGCTAGCCTTCATGACTCGGTACAAGCACCTGCTCCAAAATGACACAGCTTTTCAACTTGTTTTATTTAACAAGTGTTTTCGTTAGGCCTTTTCATGACAACCTTTCATCTTCAAACCTAATTTGACGAGAAATGATTAAGGAGTAATTATCTCTATAAATAGGGATCCAAGGTGCTTAAAAGGGCAGGAAGGAATCAGTTTTTTAGTTTTTTTCAAAGATATATAGTTTTCATTTTTGGATAAATGTTTGTACTTAGTTTTAGATGATGAAAAAGGAACAAAGCCAAAATGAACAAGAGATATATCAGAAGGTTTAATTAGAAAGTAAACTTCTGGGAATGCTTAAGTTTCTTTCTCTTGATTATCTTTAATTCAAGTGTGTAAGCATATTGGCTAGTTTCCTTTATACATTACAAATATGCAGTAGTATTTGTCTAAGAACATGATTAATATTATTATTATGAATGAAATATGATTTAAATCCATTTATGTTCATTGATTTGCTATGCATGCTTGATCATCATATATTTGGCATGTTAGTTAATTTATTCACAAAGAGAGTTGGAATTTATTAATGGAAAAACAAATGAATTTACTTTAAGTGTTGAATTCACTTAGAGATAAGGAATTCTCTTTGAGGGATTAAAAAATTGGCATTGAGCTTCATAATTTTTGTTTATCTCTATAATGACACGAGAGTGCTCATAAACACTAAATGAAAACATCTTTAATGACAATGAGAGTTGCTTTAAAGAATTTTAGCTAAATTCTCCAGTCACTTTATTTATACAATTATCTGTACTTGTTCTTAAATGAATTGCTCTTTTTATTTCTAATGTATATTAATACTATCATTTAAGTCCTTTTTAATCCAACTTGATTTAATCTATGCAAAGTAGTTTAGATATTTAATTAAATACATAGTCTTCATTTTATTCGTTACCTATCCATTTATTCTTTGTGGTTTCAATATAAAATTTACCCCATTCCCTTTGGAACGATGGACTACTCATTCTATACATAGTCTAGTGAGACTAAGGGTACAAATAATCACCCATCACATATAAGGAGGTATTTAAATATGTGTATATGGAATTGTAACCAACTCATGATATGACTAAACAAGTATATGCATGCACGTAGAAACTAAATTAGGACGTATATAACATGGTATGCATGATGCTAAACATGAGATGAGCATGCAAATAGTTAAAGTAACATCCATATGAATATATATGACATAGCATGATATGAGTAATAGTAACATAATGATCTTATGATTAATAACATCAAGCATGGTAGTGATGGAAAGCATGATCAATATGACTAATCGGATATAGTTAAAATAGACTCATAGGAGCACAATTTTCATAAAGGATGGTTGTTAAAATTCTACACCTATTTTATTCTATGAATTTATTAAGTGGTGATAAAAACCAAATCTGGTACAGTAAAGTGTTATCTAGAGAACAAGAACATGTTCTAGTAATTTGAGTGTATCTCTCATTATAGAAGTCAAAATGCTATGAGTAACATTTCTAGTTAAACTAGACTCATATGTCTATAAGTTCTATAAAGAAGAATAGCTTATTCTTTTAAATAGGTCAAATGGTGACTTGAATCTGGAACTAATTACGGCATTATGTCCAAGAATAATCCTTATTTTTTTAATATATTAAAATGTAAAAATGACATTGATGTGATTTTTAATGTTCTTGAAATTAGAAAAATAACGAATCATGTTTGTAGAAGATCATTTTTGCCAGAAATGGCTTTTGGTAGGTTAAAGAAAGCTTTAGAAACAAGCCTGAAAATCTGTTTATATAGAAAATTTTTGGAAGAATTAACCGCAATTATTGTATGCATATTTGGAAGATTCTTAAGAATTCAAATGAATTCAAACATCTTTAGAACATCATTTTCACTACATGAAAAAATGATCTTAAGTATTTTAAGCACATTTATAATGGAAAAGTAACACATTAAAAGAGATAAATTTGTAAATATATAAAATCATATCATATTGTGAGCATATAAACATGACTACTTATTGAAGCATACTTATGATAAAGGTATGTTATTATTCACCTTAGTGGCATAACATAAACATTCTTATATGTTATAGTAGTATGACATGTCTATACGTTAAAATGTCAATATATATTTATATGACTATCAGGGATATAAATGTTCATGTACAAGTTGATTATAATGTTATATGAGGTTGAGAATATATGTTTATATACTAGGGATTATGTGTCTTTTAATATCACATGATTATATGATGAAGGTTATGTATAGTGATTGTAACCTAAGTTATTATTTGCCTATTTACGTTAATATGAATATAATATTATATATCATGCCTATATGTTTTAACTAAAAGTTTAGTCACAAGGATAAGATAATAGAAATTATTGCTACATAAAGAAATAATTGATAAAGCATGATTACATGAAAGTATGTCAATTATAAATAGTATAGTAAAGTATATGATCGCATTGTTAAATTAGATTGTGTATACATATACACTAGAGATGGTATAACATTTTATTGATTTCTTACATGAGTAAATTATTTGAATTATACTATAAGCTATGCATACATGCTTATGCACTAGAGATGCTATATCATTTACATGATTATAGACATGTACTAAAGGAATAATATAAAAACAAGCTCAATATATTAATTAATTACAATCAAAGTATTACCTGCTAGTAGAGTTTAATTATTGGTAGATAGGCACCTATAGGGATAACTACAGCTGCCATCATTTGGCCTAGATGGCTCTAGAGTATAGTTGATCTCGTTGGGATCATTAGCCAACCCTATTTTGGTTGCTTGACCGCTCTAAAGTATAGTTTGGCCCTATTTGGGTTTACTAATTTGATATCTTTGAATATCCACCGCTTTGATACCTAAGTGCATCTACCATTCCCGTTTTCCACATTTAGAAGCTAAGCAAGCTAGAATTTCAAATTATAGTAATGACTGCAGTATTTGAATTAAAGCATGACTTGCTCAAAGTTATGGTTATACTATATGATTTTTTCTATGTACAGAAATTGTATCTCAAGTTTAAATGTTCATAGTAAATTAATCAGCCATATGAATAATGTATATTGGGATAGTTTTTATCTAGGTTGCCTTAATGCTAATATGTTTAAGATGTTGCTAGAATTACATATTTATTATCAATGATATTTATATAGTATGTTGCATCTGATGCATGTTGATTTTGTATGTCGATGATCATTGTGAGTGGTCATCCATTATGAATTATTTCCTTACAAAGCTTTATAGATTAGGATGGGTTATTTTATTCATGTAGGTTTAGTAGATAAGACTTTTGCTCAGGAATGTCCTCTTTATCATGAAAAGCCAATACTAGATTGATAAGAGTTAATGTAGCAAGCTTTTGTAATAGTATTTTGAAATATTTCATATTATGGTTATTAAACATATAACAAGGTAATAAATATGTGTATATGGAATTGTAACCAGCTCACGATTTGACTAAACAAGTATATGCATGCACGTAGAGACTAAAGTAGCATATATATAACATGGTATGGATGATGCTAAACATGAGATAAGCATGCAAATAGTTAAAGTAACATCCATATGAATATATATAACATAGTATGATATAAGTAATAGTAACATAATGATCTTATGATTAATATCATCAAGAATGGTAGTGAAGGAAAGCATGATCAATATGACTAATCAGATATAGTTAAGAAGTTAATTGTATAAGGGTGTGATATTTTTACTCAACTTGCATGTGGATTTAACTATAGGAAATATGGATAAAATGTGTAATGGAATGTATTTTGAATTGATATTATAGTATTCAAGTGAAATCTAAAGGATTATATCTTGCATGTTTTCATTTGTTGAAGATTTAAGAAGTAGAAATTTGGGTTGGTTCATTAGGAACCAACTTCTGTATTTTAAGCATATATCGAGTTTTATAACTCTAATTTAGGTAATTCAAGTTGGTAATTAAACTTAAAACATGGACCTTTAATTTTGTATATGAAATAGGTGTTCGATTTTGATTTTAAATGTTCTTAAATCTGACTTGAAATTTATTTTGAGATGTCGCCTAATTGTTATGATCTTGTTGTGGTATTTTTCCTATAACTTTTGTAGAGAAGTCGAAATCCTTTGATACAAAATTTTGGTTAAAATAAATTTATAGGAAAAAATGTTCATGAAGGAATGTTGTCTGGATTCTCTACCCATTTGATACTATGAATTTTCTGAGTGATGATAAAAATTGAGGGGGTACAGTGAACTGATGTTTAGAGAATAGGAACAGATTTTAGTAATTTGATTGTATCTCTTGTTATAGAGGACTAAGTTCTATGAATCAAATTTTTGGTTAAATTATACTTATATGTTTACAAGTTATATGAAGAAATAATAGTTTAATTATACACTTAAATAGGATAAAATGTGGCTTGAATTCGTAATTGATGGCATCACTATTTCCAAGAATAGTTCTTCATGTTTTTGCAACATCTTAAAATGTAGAAATTATATTGATGTAATTTTTAATGTTCCCGAAACTAGAAACATATGGAATCATGTTTGTAGAAGATCATTTTGGTTAAAAATTGCTTTGGTTAGGTCAAAAATAACTTTAAAGACAAGCTTGGAAATCTGTCTCTATGCATAATTATTGCAAGAATTTACCACAATTTTTGTATGTATATTTGGAATACCCTTAAGTTTCTTTAATTGATTCAAGCATCTTTAGAATATATTTTTTGTCTATATGTAGAAAAGATCTTAAGCATCTTTAACACTTTCATATGAAAAAGTAACACATTAAAGAGAAAGAGATTAGTTCATGGAACATATAAAATAATAACACAATGTAAGCTATAAGCATGAGTCGTAACACCCTAATCCACAAGACATGCAGAATCATCAATACCAACATAAACCTAGTAAAGATCAGGTAATAATAATAATAATAATAATAATAATAATAATAATAATAATAATAATAATAATAATAATAATAATAATAATAATAATAATAATAATAATACAGGCCTTAAATACATGCCACAACATAACCAAATCAAACTACGAAATAAGGAGACATAACATAAATGGCCATCATTACTAAGTGAAAACCTCTAAGTCAACTGCAACCTGCCAAATCTTCTCTTCAATATGGGTCGAGTCACTACTGCTATCAATCTAAAGTGAAACTTATCCTAACACCTACATAGATGAAGAAACCCGTGCTAAGCTATAAAGCTTTGTGGGAAAACGAGACTCTATGGATAAACTCTTACAAAATATCATCAATTCATTCCAACCTTCACAATTATGGAAAAGTATGAGTCTGTAATATTAACTTTTTCACAATAAACATTTTGAAGGAATCTTCAACCTTATCAATAAGTACTATTCTTAGAATAATCTAGAGCATTTTATTAGCTCATCTAGTTCCTAAAGACTTTTCAATTCACTTTTATTATCAAACCTCTTTCTTGTTAAACTATGATAATTCATGCACCTCATAATCCTTTTATTTATGCATCCCAACATCATGATTATTGATAGTACAAAACCTCAATTTAATGTATTTAATCACATTGGTTATATAAAATATGCCTTCAATGTTCAATCGAAGATAAGGGAGTGCATATGTCATGTAATATCTATAAGAGATACTGTTAGGCATAATTACTTCACATATATCACACAACCTTAAGTATAGAATAAAATCATAGTTCACATTCCTAATCATAATCATGTATTCCTTACAGCTATCTTAGCATGGTAAACTAAATTGTTAGACAGTATGCCCTTGAGCCCATGTAAAAGGGATGTATTTCATATGTATGAATTCATATTCTTAATAAAAGGCATCATTCATTTATTAATGCTATGTTTAAATACATGATTTTTTAAATCTTAAATTAATAAATGAAGTCCTAGATATTATAAACACAATGCAAAGGCAATTATTAAAGTGTTCATGATATGAGATGTCTATTGCATGCAAATGTGTTAATATCTAAATATCCCTGGTCATAGAATTAACAAGATAGGACATTATTAATTCGGATAAACTAGCATATGTTATGCTTCTTGAATGGTTCAAGTAATGGTTCTTATAATTTTGATTATGGAAGTTAATCAAAACTAAGATGTGGATAATTATTAAAAGAACAAGTTCATTAGAGACATCCAAAGAGAATCCTTACATGGATATTAAATCTATGTCAGTAAGGAATCTCTTCATAATGGTTGTGTAAGTATCCTTAGACTTGAGATCACCAAGATTATCTTAAGTAGCAAGTGATATACTTTGACTCCATAATTGATTACTTCCAAAAGGGGGTAAACATAGTTAGGAGGTTGGGTATATCATGACTTACTTGAAGATAGTTGAGTAATCGATAAAGGATTCACTATCCCAGATTTATTAAAGTGATGTTTTCTCATATGATAGACTATAATTGCCTTGTTCAGAGAATTTCTAGCTAGAGTAATATGCCAAGATGGATAGGGACCCAAAAAGGGGCATTTTGGGAACAATGGTGAAATTAATAGAACATACATAATTAGATTTATATGAGTTGATAGAAATCAATACTCAGAATCTAATTAAGATAAGAGTGGTGAAAGGAGTAATTGCACGGTAACTGTTTCTAAGGAAGGGTATAGTCAAACCACTTTACTTTCCTAACATTTGGGTAGTCATGATGCCTAGCTAGAGGCCAATCGTGACTTGTATAATAGAGTAAAGGATAAAATGATAAAATGACAAGTATAATAATATTTGATATTATTATGGAAGAATAGAAATGAATAAGAAAATAATTAATTAAAGAGTTTAATTAATTATGATCAAGTAGAAATATCCACATAACTTTTATGAAATATTATGCAAAATGGATCTAATTGAAATATTATATTTCATAATTAATTATTATTGGACTATAAGTATTATAAGGCTGATATAATTATTAATAGATCCATTGGAGAAATTAAAGAGCCCCAGAGAATTCGTTTTGGCGCAGAAACCCTCAAGAGGAAGGGTTACACTCCAAAACCATATAGAAGGCCTTAGAGGCCTAGTTCTTGGACAAAAATAAATTAAATATATTTAATAAGTGTTATGGAGCTTATATATTTAATTTGGATGGATTTGGAATTAATTTGGGTGATTAAATCCACGTGTATGCACAAAGGGCCTAGTTTATGGGTTTCATGCATAGTCCTTTATGAAGGGACTTAAATTGGATTTAATTGAGCCCAAATAAATTATTAATAATTACATAAACCCATTTAATATTTCTACACCAATTTTAAATAGCCTAATCCCATTATGAAGTTGGATTTTTAACCTAGCTATAAAAATCCAAGTGAAGGGGATTTTAGGGTAATAAGTGAACATTAGAGAAAAGAAAATTCGTCCTCATTCTCTAACCCTAGTCGGCACCCTCATTCCTTGCTAGCATCAAGAAATTTCAGTCAGCCTTGTAACTCCATCAATCTTGGTTCATTTGATCCTTCTCTAGTGTGGATTACTAATTAGAGGTGTTCAATTTTGGACACTGTGGTTTGCGATAACCCGATGAAAAGGAAACTCATTTGTTTAACAAAAATCAAAGGTGATTTTTCTTATTCTCATTAATATTTATATTGTAAATTCATGGCAAGATCAGATCTATTAGTTAAAAATTTTAATTTTCGCTTATACATGTGATGTATGTAACCGATAATTCCCAACATGGTATTAGAGCCACTGTTTTGCCATGAATCTAGAATTCTATATTTTTTGCTACATAGTTATTATTTTTTAGTTATTTATTTCATGAAATTTTAAATATCAGATTTGATTGTTCATGAATGAGAAAAATTGATTTCTGGATGTATCTGATCAAATATATAAAATGAAAAATAAAACGATTCTTTTGAGAAAAGAATCATTGTTTTTGGCGTGAATGGGTTTTATTTTTAAATAAAGTTTAGGGGCTGTTCTAAATTTAATTTTTATTGATCCAATCTAAAATTATTTTGATGATAATTTATGTTTTTAATATGTGATATTAAGCCATTGGATCAAACAAAATTAAAATCGAACAAGTTTTGCATGAAAACTAGTTTAATCAAAAAGTTTGATAAATTGGTGTTCTTAGTGTGTTCTTGGTAAGTTCATGTTTAGAACGATTTTTAATCTTCTAAATTCAATATATCTGATATATTATTGTATTTTTAATTAATCGTATTAATTAAAATAGGCCTTGAATTAATTGGATTAATTTTAATTCATTAAAACCACTTAGTGGGCTTAATTATGTTTACGGACTTGATTTAAATTAGTGAATGACTTAGTGGACCCAAGGAGTTGAGTTAAATTATATATTATAGACGTTAATTAAGTTTATTAATGAGTTTTATGGGCTGGAGTAGGGTTGGCTCATTCCAAAAGGCCCAAATTGTTCTATAGACATAAAACTGTTTGTGTGTGAACACACTTTAGGGTTAAATTGTAGGTTTCGGCATACCAATTGTTTTCATCCCAAAATTGATTCTTTATTTACTTAATGCAATTAATTAATTAAATAGTCAATTAATAATCAATTGGATTGATAATTAAGGCAAGAACACATGCATGCAAAAAGGTTCCTAAAATGGAAAGTTTTCAAAATGGAAAAAGTTTTCTAATTTGATTATATTATAAAAATAACTCAAAATTAAGTTTCAAGAGTTGAAACTTAGTTTGTATTCAATTATATGGTTTTACTTTATGTGTTAGAAGTGCATATAGGGGGGTATGATTGGAATGATGGATAGTTATGGATAAGGCGCAATGTGATTGAGCATAATGTATGTTTCGTCCCTTTGAGGACTTTCATGTCCCGACCACTTTTTTTTGTTTGTATTTCTTTTTCAAATTGTAATATATAATTAGATTACTTAGATTAGAATTAGAGATAGAAATGGAGACCACTATCAATGTGAAGTTGGGCCGGATGGAGATCCAAGAAGATTGCAGATAATGTAATTATTTTTCTTGTTTGAATCAAGAATATTACCTAGGTATGACCTTTTGATTTCCCTTTTGGCTCGGGGAGATCAATGTAGTAAATTCCATAACTATACCATATTTGTATGCTTATATTTATGTGATAGATATAGAATGCATACCAATGTATGCCAACCATGTATGATGAGATTTAATTAACTAAAATCCCTCAAACTAATACTAAGGTATATAAGCCTTCCATTTATTGAAGGAGAACTGGAGTTCTTCATAGTGTGGGTTATTAACCATAGTCAAGCTCACATTATATCGAATATGTTTGAATTTAATTAAATGGGTCATCTTAGCTATCCCATTAACTTGTTGACCACAGTCAAGGCTAGTGGTTCTAGAGGCAAGATTAGGGAATGCATATATTATATACGTGTATCAAGAGTTGATAAGCTAATGATCCAATAGTTGTGTAGAGACATAATTAGTATAGAGATACCTACCTTTCAAGGGTATGGAGTATGACTTATTGACCATAGTTAAGGTCAAATTTCATGTCAAGGATTGGATATTGGTCCACTCAGAAAACCATCGGGTTTTCTCGAATTATATAGTAAGGGCTATTGATTCACAAAAAAAATAGTGGGAGTAAATGGATTAATTAAAGACCTAATTAATGCATACATATATATGAACATATTCTCACATGTTTTCTTTTTCACATCTAGGTTATCGTCATGAGCACATCAAACATTTTTATACGATTAATCTTGGATAGCAAGCTGGTTGGCAGCAATTATTCTGACTGGATCAGGCAAGTGAGAATTGTTCTCGGAGCTAAAAAGATCCATTATGTCTTGAATAAAGATCCACCACCACTTCCATCAGATGATGCCATTGATGAGATCAAGGGCACTTATCAAAAATACATGGAGGATAGTGAAGCAGCGGCATGTCTAATGCTGGGTGCTATGTCCTCAAGGATTTTAGAAGCAACATGAGATGATGGATGCTAGAACCATCATTTTCCATCTAGAGGAGCTTTATTCTTCTCAGGCTTGAACTAAGCAATATGAGATTGCTCGAGCTCTGTTTAGCTGCAAAATGGTGGAAGGCACTTTAGCTGCTGCTCATGCATTGAAGATGTATGGCCATATTGAGCATTTGAGTAAACTTGGCTACGTAATAGATAATGATCTATATATAAATTTAATCATATACTTGTTGGCTCCAAGTTTTGCAGCTTTCAGACTTAACTTCATCATGAACAAAATCCAAGTAACCATTCCTGAGTTAATCAATATGTTCAAAACATCTGATGGGTCCTTTAAGAAGGATTCAAAAAGTGTCATGCTTGTCACATATGCTAAAGGCAAAAAGCAAAAGAAGATGAAGATGAAGATGACCAAGGCACATCCAAAGCATGGTGGGGTTTCAAAGAAGAAGGTTGCCAAGAAAGAGAATCCTTAAGGAACTTGCTTTCATTATGGAAAAGATTGTCATTGAAAGCGTAACTGCAAGGCCTATCTAGATTATATCAAAGAGAAGAAGCAAGCTGATGCTTCTACTGTAGGTATTCATATGATTGAAATAAATACTTATTCTATTGCTTTAAAACAATCTTATGTATTAGATACCGGATGTGAATCTCATTTGTGTAATGATCTACAAGGGCTTAAAAGCAGTAGAAGAGTTGGAAAGGCAAAAATATGTCTACAGTCTATTACTAGACAAAACATCTCTACAACAGTTGTGGGGACTTGTCATTTGCCTCTTCCAAGTGGATTAATACTGGAGTTAAATAATTGTTATTATGTTCTAGATTTATCCAAAAGTATTATTTCTTTTAGTTGTTTAATGAACAATTATGACATTGCTTTAAAGGACAAGTGTTGTTATATTTTTAAGAACAATATATTTTATGCTAAAGCTATCATTGAGAATGGTATATTTGTTCTTTATTTAATTAAAGAAGTGCATAACGTGGATACCAAGGGAATGAAACAAGATAATCTAAATACCTCATATTTATGGCATTGTCATTTAGGCCATATAAATGAGAAACGTATATTCCAAATTACACAAGTCAGGTGATTTGGGGTCATTTGATTATGAATCATTTGATACATATAAATCTTGTTTATTAGGAAAAATGACAAAAACTCCTTTAATTGGTAAAAGAGAAAGAGCTAGAATGATATTGGACTTAATACATTCAGATTTATGTGGTCCAATGACTACACATGCTAAAGGAGGTCACTCCTACTTCATTTCTTTCATAGATGATTACTCCAGGTTTTGATATATCTATCTAATGAAATATAAATCAAAAGCATTCGAAAAGTTCAAAGAATTAAAAAATAAAGTAGAGAAGCAACTTGGGAAGAGTATTAAAACACTTAGATCAGATCAAGGTGGATAATACTTAAGTCAAGAATTTAAAGATTATCTTCGAGATAATGGGATTTTATCTCAATGGACTACACCATATACACCACAACATAATGGTGTATCTGAAAGGAGAAATCTAACACTATTAGATATGGTTCGACCCATTATGAGCTGATTAGACTTCCTAAGTCCTTTTAGAGATATGCACTAAAAACTGTTGTTTATGTGTTAAATAGAGTTCGTAGTAAATTGGTTGATGTTACTCCATATGAGATATGGAATAACAAGAAACCCACACTTTCTCATATGAAGGTATAGGGTATTCCTGCTTATGTGAAGAGGATAATGTCAGACAAACTAGATGTTAAGTCTGACAAATGTTTATCTATGGGATAACCAAAAGAAACGTTTGGATATTATTTCTATCATCCCTTAGAACAAAAGGTATTTGTGTCAAGGCATGTTGTCTTCTTAGAAAGAGAATTTCTCCTACGAGAGGACAGTGGGAGTAAAATTGAACTTGGTGATGTTCAAGACCCACAAATAGAAGTAGATCAACCAATTGAACCTGAGATTGAATCTCATAATGATGAGATTACAGTTCAACCTAATTATACACAAAATCCTAGACGATCTACTAGGATGCATTCTATCCCTATGAGATATGGATTTCACATTGATTCAGATAAAGGCATAACTGTAGTAGAGGATAATGAGCCTACAAGCTATAATGAAGTTTTGAACAGTTTAGAATGTGATTTATGGCTTAAGGCTATGTAGTCTAAAATGGAATCCATGTATAACAAAGTATGGACTTTGGTTCAACCACCTGAAGGGCTAAAACCCATAGGATGTAAATGGGTCTTCAAAAAGAAGATCGACATAGAAGGTAATATAGTTATCTATAAAGCTCGCTTAGTAGCAAAAGGCTATCATTAAAGAGAAGGAATTGACTATGATGAAACATTTTCTCCTATAGCAATGCTTAAGTCTATAAGAATACTTTTAGCCATTGCAACTCATTATGATTATAAGATTTGGCAAATGGATGTGAAGACAACTTTTCTAAATAGAAATCTGACTGAGGATGTGTATATGACACAACCAGAAGGATTCACATCAGGAGATGGGAAAAAAGTATGTAAGCTACAAAGATCCATTTATGGATTAAAGCAAGCTCCTAGGAGTTAGAACATATGATTCAATGAGACAATCAAAGAGTTTGGTTTCTCACAAAATGAAGATGAACCTTATGTATATAAAAGGGTTAGTGGGAGTGCAATTGTCTTTCTAGTTCTATATGTGTATGACATATTGATCATGGGAAATGACATTTCTCTTCTACAATCCATTAAAATATGGTTATCCAAGCAATTCTCCATGAAAGACCTTGGAGAAGCATCCTATATCCTATATCCTAAATAGGGTTTTTGATTAAACTTACATCCTTAAATGCACTTCAAAACTTAATTTTTCCAATGACCAGTATATAAGATAGACTTATATACCTTTGATCTCAAACAAAAAAGCCAAAGGTGCTGCCTTTACGCCTCACCACTCTATGTTCATTCACACACTTACAAAGTCGGCCTAAAACGAAGGTGCTAGCTCTAACCTTTTGTATTTAGCAATGGGTATAAAAATAAAGACACAAGATTTTATCTTATTCTTTCTAGGGTTTACAAATGGCTGCCTAAAATACAAGAGAAGAAGAAATAATTATTTTCCCTTGAGAATTGTGGCAATGAGAGAAGAAAAAAAACTAACTTGGCAAAAACAATTTTAATCACTTCTTTAGGGTTTCCTTTTGGATGCCAAAATCCACTAGATTTAGGTAGTATTTTTAGTCTCCATCACTTTCTAATTAAGTGGTATAATTTGATTCAAATACATATGGAATTTTAAATTTAATTAACTTAATTATCTAGAGATAAATAATTAATTATCCAAAGATAAATAAATAATTAATTACCCATGTCTTTGCCGTGTTTTTCATTCTCTCATAGACTAAAGTCCATTTAGCAATTTAATACCCATTATCCATATTAATTTAACTTTAAATAAAAGTCCAAATTAATGCCCAATACTTTATTTTAAATATTGTAGGCCCAATGCTTTGTGTGTGATCCTATAGGTCCATTTAATATTGGCAATGAATTAATAAATAATCAAAAGGCTATATATATTCTCTAGCAAGATATTATAGCATTCCAAATTAAATGAAAATGCAAATGGCATTTAGTGACCTAATGCAATCTTGCATAGTCCTTTACCCATGAATATCAAAATTAATATAAGGCATGGAACTAGTCATCCTTATATATATACTAATTCCTTTCTTGATATTCTAGTGACATTGAACTCTCTGATAAATAATGATTACTCATTATTTCATCTCGGTATGGCCATACACTTCTCAGTTCACTGATCAAGTGGCCAATGATATTTTCTCTCTCATTGAGAGGGGTAATCCCTATACTTCTCTCATGCTCTCTAACATGAATTAGTATATGCCCAAGCATACCATACTAGTCACCCTATTACAAGTATGTTAGGTGTATGTCAAAGTACACAGTAATTCATAAAGAGTTTCATAGAGATTTTAGGTCTAAGAACTCCAATGCAAAACTTGCAATTGAGAAACACTTATGACTTGTACCATGTAGTGTTCTCATGAGCGGATTGAATCCAGATACCATGTTCTAAACATGTATCTATGATCTCTGATTGACACTTTGCTCCTTATGATTTGTAAGACAGAACTCAACTTATCAGAAAGAGCATAATAGTCTTAATTCATTTGTTATTCCCATAACAATTACTGACTCGGGATATTTAGAATGAAGTCTCAAATGTTTCAAGGTCTTACAACCATGTGCCTCACACATAATAACTTAAACTGAAACAACATTTTTGGATAGTTCTATCACTTGATATGCACAGGAATATAATAGATAAAACAAATGCCTCATTTATTAACTTGAGTGTTTTATAACAATGCATTGGGGCTAAGGCTTACAATAACAATCTCCCACTAGCAC
This sequence comes from Excoecaria agallocha, assembly GCA_037975025.1. Classification (NCBI taxonomy): domain Eukaryota; kingdom Viridiplantae; phylum Streptophyta; class Magnoliopsida; order Malpighiales; family Euphorbiaceae; genus Excoecaria; species Excoecaria agallocha. The sequence goes on along the minus strand of CM075808.1, from coordinate 21,159,967 downwards.
TAGTCATAAATAGGCATAGCCCTAAGACTGAATGCTCTTGAATGAGCTTCATGCAGATTTGGACTTAATTACTTCATCAATGGATCTGCTACATTGTCTTCACTCGCTATCTTGCTAATCTTGACATCCCTATGGCCAATTATCTCTCTGATCAAGTGGTACCTTCTAAGTATGTGTTTAGATTTTTGGTGTGACCGGGGCTGCCTGGCCTGTACGATGGCCCCGTTATTGTCATAGAAAATTTCTAATGGATATAGGATGCTTAGGACCACTCCTAATACAGAAATGAAATTTCTAATCCAAAAAGCCTCTTTTGCAGCCTCACTTGCTGCAATGTACTCAGATTCTGTAGTTGAGTTGGCAACGGTCTTTTGATTCGATCTTCTCCAGTTGACAATACCACCATTCAAAACAAAAACAAAACTAGATTGCAACCTTGAATCCTAAGTGCTGGTCTAAAAAGCAGCATCAGCATAACCTTGTATAATGAGCTCTTTTTGACCACCATATAACAAGTAGTGATCCTTAGTCCTTCGCAGGTATTTAAGAATCCCCTTTACAGCAGATCGGTGCTTCTCACCAAGGTCTTACTAAAAACCTACTAGTTATACTTAGTGCATGACAAACATCCAACCTAGTACACAACATAGCGTACATGATAGATCCAATAACAGATGCATATAGGATTCTACTCATGTTATCCCTCTCCTCTTTGGCTTTAGGACATTGTTCTTTAGTCAATGGAACTCCCAAAGCCAAAGGTATGTACCCTTTCTTTGAGTCTCCCATACTAAAATGCTTTAGTACTTTGTCTATGTACTTTTCTTGTCTTAGTCCCAAAAGTTGATGCGATCTATCTCTATAGATCTGAATACCAAGTATTGTCTCGGCTTCACCTAAGTCTTTCATTGAGAAACACTTCCCTAACCATTGTTTAACCTTTTACAATATTGGGATGTCATTCCAAATGAGAAGGATGTCATCTACAAATAAGACCAGAAATACTATTATGCTCCCACTAACCTTCTTGTACACATAAGGCTCATCTTCATTTTTTATGAAGTCAAATTCCTTGACTGCTTCATCAATACAGAGATTCCAACTTCGGGATGCTTGCTCTAATCCATAAATACATTTTTAAAGCTTGCAAACCCAAGATCAGATCAATGCCTAATTCTTTTGGTACTTGTACCTCAAGGTTCTCAAGAGTATCAAGATACCCTTTCATCTTGAGTACATGGGTACTAACAGGAGTACCCGCAACCATCTTACATGAAATCAAGGGCTTTGTTGTCACGAACCTCTCGTGACGAGCTTGTTCATGGAACATCTCTTTGAGGTGCACCATGATCGGATAGGCCTCTTGGTCCATGAATTACTTTCGCAAATCAGGCACCAGAGTGGCTAGCATTAGATAGGTCATATCATCGGGCACCATAGGCCTTTTGAACTACAAAGGTATTCCTAGCAAGTTCCTCGGGCAAGGGTGCATCCAAAACATACGACTTGTTCTCTTGCTTGAGAACTATTCTCAAGTTTCGAGACCAGTCTATGAAATTGATGCCAGTCAATTTGTCCTTTTCTAGGACCGTTCACAATGAAAATTTATTGTTTGAAGATGCCATTTTCCAATCTACAATAAGAAAACTTAGAAACATTAAATGAGGTCATATTATAATCCCACAAACCGAATTAATATCCCTTTAAATAATTCGTGTTAGTGATTTAATGTGGGACAAGATCCACTTTTCACAACAACTTATTAGTCAAGCTGAGCTTGTACACCTAACAAGTTAAGTTACTTAGGTAGGAAAACTCCAATCATGTCTCGTACATGACTCTTGGATCAAATGGGCTAACATCTCAGGATGTTATTGATGGAATATGACATGATATGTTCATGGTAATCGTGCAGTGGAAAAATGATAAAAACAATCATACATGCCAAACAATTCCATGACAAGAATCTAAACATGCAATTTTAGGGTTTTAAAACTTACAACTTTTGATGCCTTTTAAATCTTTAATTTGGTGATGACCAGCAACTAAGATGACTTTATCCGCCTTAGACCTTGATCACCAATGCCAACGAACATCTTTTACGCCACCCCCTCTATTCTCACACACACACTTGCAAAGATGGCTTAAAATAGAGATTGCTAGCTCTCTATCAAAGTATTGTGTATTTGTAATGGATTTAAGCTACAAGATCTAATCTTGTACTTCCTTTAGATGCTATTGACATCCAAGAACACAAGAGAATGAAGAAGTATATTTCTCCTTGAGAAATTCGGCCAAAAGAAAATTTTTGAGTGAGAGAAGAAATTCACGCCAAAAACAAAAAGAAAAACTAGGATTTTTTCTTTTCTCTCTCATTCAATATATATCATTTTATTTTAAGTGATAAATCTAAAATCCACTACTTAAAGATAATTAATTTTAGTCTTTATCACTTCTTTAAAATAAGAGATATATATTGATTCAAATTCTTTTTGATTTAATCCAAGATAAAAACATAAGACATATTAATCAAATAAATCACTTAATTAAATAAGCATATGTGGAAATTCCTTGGTATTTATCTAGGATTTTCGGCCAAGTCTATTTCCATTTAAGTGTTTTAATTTGATTATAATTCTTTTAGGTATTAATACTCAATTAATAAATTAATACAAGACATTTAAATTAATTGAAATTAAACCTTGTGGGCTGAATTTCTCTGTCTCATGGACAAAGGTCCAATAGCAATTTTAAAACCCATTACACACATTAATTTGACTTTAATAAAAGCCCAAATTAATGTCCAATACTTTATTCAAATATTTTAAGCCCAATGCTTTGTGTACGATCCTATAGGTCCATTTAATGTTGGCAATGAATTAATGAATTAATTCAAAGGCTATATATATTCTCTAGCAAGATATTATAGCATTCCAAATTAAATGAAAATGCATATGGCATTTAGTGACCTAATGTAATTTTGCATAGTCCCTTACCCATAAATATCAGAATTAATATAAGGCATGGAACTAGTCATCCTTATATATATTAATTCCTTTCTTGATATTCTAGGGACACTGAACTCTCAGATAAATAATGATTACTCATTATTTCATCTCGATATGGCCATACACTTCTTAGTTCACTGATCAAGTGGCCGATGATATTTTCTTTCTTATAGAGAGGGGTAATTCCTTCACTTCTCTCATGCTCTCTAACATGAATCAATGCATACCCAAGCATACTCGTACTTGTCACTCTGTTACGAGCATGTTAGGTGTATGTCAAAGCACACAGTAATTCATAAAGAGTTTCATAGAGATTTTAGGTCCAAGAACTCCAATACAAAACTTGCATATGAGAAACACTTATGACTTGTACCATGTAGTGTTCTCATGAGTGGATCGAATCCAGATACCATGTTTTAAACATGCATCTATGATCTCTGATTGACACTTTTATCCTAATGATCTGTAAGGCAGAACTCATAATATCAAAGAGAGCATACTAGTTTTAATTCATTTGTTATTCCCATAACAATGACTTACTAGGGATATTTAGAATGAAGTCTCATTTTTTTCATGGTCTTATAACCACGTGCCTCAAACATGATAACTTAAAATTGAAACAACATTCTTGGATAGTTCTATCAATTGATATGTAGAGGAATACAATAGATAAAACAAATGCCTCATTTTATTAATTAAAGTGTTTTAGTACAATGCATTGGGGCTAGGGCTTACACTAACAATCTCCCACTAGCACTAGTCCCAATTGGGCATAGCCTTAAGACCGAACACTCTCAAATGAGCTTCGTGCAGATTTAGACGCAACTGTTTCATCAAAGGATTTGCTACATTGTCTTCACTTGCTATCTTGTTAACCTTGACGTCCCCACGATCAATGATTTCTCTGATCAGGTGGTACGTTCCGAATATGTGTTTGGATTTCTGGTGTGACCGGGGCTCCTTGGCCGGTGCGATGGCCCTGTTGTTGTCACAGAAAATTTCTAATGGATCTAGGATGCTTGGGACCACTCCTAATCCAGAAATGAAATTTTTAATCTAAACAGCCTCTTTTGCATCCTCACTCGCTGTAATATGCTCAGATTCTGTAGTTGAGTCGGCAACGGTCTCTTGCTTCAAGCTTCTCCAGCTGACAGCACCACCGTTCAAAACAAAAACAAACCCAGATTGTGATCTAGAATTTTGAGTGCTAGTCTGAAAAGCAGCACCAGTATAACCTTGTATGACGAGCTCTTCTTGACCACCATACACTAAGAAGTGATCCTTAGTCCTTTGTAAGTACTTCAAAATCCCTTTTATAGCAGACCAGTGCTTCTCACCAGGGTCTTGCTGAAACCTACTGGTTATACTCAGTGCATGAGCAACATCTAACCTAGTACATAACATAGCGTACATGATAGATCCAATAGCAGATGCATATGGGATTCTGCTCATGTTATCCCTTTCCTCTTTGGTTTTAGGGCATTGTTCTTTAGTCAAAGGAACTCCCAAAGCCAAAGGTATGTACCCTTTCTTTGAGTCTCCCATACTAAAATGCTTTGGTACTTTGTCTATGTACTTTTCTTAACTTAGTCCCAAAAGCCAATTCGATCTATCTCTATAGATTCGAATACCAAGTATTGTCTCAGCTTCACCTAAGTCTTTCATTGAGAAACATTTCCCTAACTATTGCTTAACCTTTTGCAATGTTGGAATGTCATTCCCAATGAGAAGGATGTCGTCCACATATAGGACCAGAAATACTACTATGCACCCACTAACCTTCTTGTAAACACAAGGCTCATCTTCGTTCTTGATGAAGTCAAATTCTTTGACTGCCTCATCAAAATGAAGATTCCAACTTCGAGATGCTTGCTTTAATCCATAAATGGATTTTTAAAGCTTGTAAACCTTCTCAGGATGTTTAGGATTGACAAAACCCTCAGGCTGTGTCATATACACATCCTCAAGTAAATTTCCATTGAGGAAAGTAGTTTTGACATCCATTTTCCATATCTTATAATCATGATATGCAGCTATGGCAAGCAAGATCCTAATGGACTTGAGCATGACTACAGGCGAAAAGGTCTCATCATAGTCTACACCATGAGTTTGTCGAAAACCTTTTGCAACTAGTCTACTTTTATAGGTCTTATCAGCTTTGATTTTGAATAGCCACTTGCATTCAATTACTTTTGCACCTTCCGGTGGATTAACCAAGGTCCAAACCTAGTTATCGTACATTGATTGTATCTCGAATTTCATGGCTTCAAGCCAATTTTCCGGGTCTGGGCTCTCAATAGCTTCTTGGTATGTAGTAGGATCCTCACGATCTACTAACTCAATAGTGTCATTGTCAGTGATTAGAAATCCATATCTCTCAGTCTCCTGACGTACCCTACTAGACCTTCTAGGTTTTTGTGTAATGGGTTTTTGTTCCACAACTGGTTGTGAACTTGATCCAACTTCCAACTCATCCTCTATATGAGCTTGTGGCACTTGAATTTCTCCAAGTTCTACTTTACTCCCACTATCTTTCTTGAGAAGGAACTCATTTTCTAAGAAATCAGCCTTGCGAGCAATAAATACTTTGTTCTCGGCTTGTGAGTAAAAGTAATATCCCTTTGTTTCTTTGGGATAACCCACAAACAAGCAGAAAGTGGATTTGGACTCTAGTTTGTCATATGCTAATTTCTTAACATGTTTTTCACAGCCACAAATCTTGAGAAATGACATATTAGGTTCTTTCCCAGTCCATACCTCGTATGGTGTCTTCTCAACTGCTTTAGTTGGTGTACGGTTTAATAGAAATGCAGCAGTTTCTAATGCATAACCCCAAAAAGAGATAGGAAGATTTGCTTGACTCATCATAGATCGAACCATGTCTAACAGAGTTTGATTTCTCCTTTCGGACACACCATTCCATTGTGGCATTCCGGGAGGATTGAGCTGTGAAATAATACCACACTCCTTTAGATGACTGTCAAACTCTTGGCTTAAGTATTCGCCACCTCGATCTGATCGAATGGCTTTTATACTTTTGCCAAGTTGTTTTTCTACTTCGTTCTTAAACTCTTTGAATTTCTCAAAAGTTTTAGATTTGTACTTCATTAGATAGACATAGCCATATCTACTGAAGTCATCTGTGAATGTCACGAAGTAGTTAAACCACCTCTAGCTTGTGTACTTAATGGTCCACATACATCGGTATGTATTAGTTCCAATAAGCCATTAGTCCTTTCACCTTTCTTGTTAAAAGGACTCTTTGTCATTTTTCCATGAAAACATGGCTCGCATGTATCATAAGACTCTAGGTCGAATGACCCAAGCACTCCAGTTTTATGGAGTCTTGAAATGCATTTTTCATTTGCATGTCCTAAATGACAATGCCAGAAGTAAGTAGGGTTCAATTCATTTGATTTAACCCTTTTTGTATTAATGTTGTATATGGACTCTTTGTTTTGTAAATCAAGGATATAAAGGCCATTTTGCAACATGGTAATGCCATAAGAAATGCCTTGGCGACGAATATGAGCATTGCCATTTTTAATAACAAAATCAAATTCATCCAAATCCAAACATGAAACTGAAATAATGTTTCTGCTCATAGCAGGCACATAATAACAATTTTTCAAAACTAAACAAAGTCCGGAAGGTAAAGTGAGTTGATAGTCGCCTATCTCCATGGCAGTGACTCATGCTCCATTCCCCACACGGAGGTCCACTTCATTCTTCCCAAGTAACCACCTATTTCTTAGCCCCTGCACATTTGAACAAATGTGAGAACCACAACCGATATGCAATACCCAAGTGGTAGATATAGAAAGGTTAATCTCAACAATAAAAATACCAGAACTGGATGCCTTGGCTCCACTCTTCTTTTGTTCTTCCTTGAAGAGAGCACAATTCTTCCTCCAATGCCCTATCTTGTTGCAATGGAAGCAAGTGCTCTCACTCTCTTTGAGCTTCTGCGCCTTGGGCTTGGATTAGGCCTAAGGTACACTCCCACTTGACTTGAACCGAGCCTATTCTTGTGTTTTGCCTTTCCCTTTCCCTTTCCCTTAGCGGGTCCCTTTTTAATGCCCCCTTGAGCCATCAATACAGGATTGGTCTTTCGAATGTTCTCTTCAGCATTCTTAAGCATCCCATGGAGCTCAGTGACTGACTTGTTCATTGCATGCATGTTATAATTCATCACAAATGGATCATAATCATCAGTCAATGATCCTAAGATCAAGTCAGTGGCCAATTCCTTTGGCATTTATACCTCAAGCTTCTCAAGAGTATCAAGATACTCTTTTATCCTGAGTACATGGGTACTAATAGGAGTTCCCATAACCATCTTACAAGAAATCAAGGCCTTTGTTGTCACGAACCTCTCGTGACGAGCTTGCTCTTGGAACATCTCCTTGAGGTGCACCATGATCGCATAAGCCTCTTTGTCCATAAATTGCTTTTGCAAGTCAAGCACCATAGTGGCCAACATCAGACATGTCACATCATTGCAGTCGCTCTTCTTGGTCTCAAAAGTTTCCTTTTGAATCGCAGAGGCGTTCCTAGCAGGTTCTTCAGGCAAGGGTGCATCTAAAACATACGACTTTTTCTCTTGCATAAGAACTATTCTTAAGTTTCGAGACCAGTCTATGAAATTGATGCCATTCAATTTGTCCTTTTCAAGAACCGATCGCAATGAGAAATTATTGTTTGAAGATGCCATTTTCAATCTACAATAAAATTTAGCAAGATTAAATGAGGTCTTATTTATAATCCCACAAACCGAATTAATATCCCTTTAAATAATTCGCGTTAGTGATTTAATGTGGGCCAAGATCCACTTTTCATCACAACTTATTAGTCAAGCTGAGCTTGTACACCTAACAAGTTAAGTTACTTAGGTAGGAAAAACTCCAATCATGTCTCGTACATGACTCTTGGATCAAATGGGCTAACATCTTAAGATGTTATAGCACAAACTCATTTATTAGTTGCCTAGGTCCGGGCATTCCTTTCCATGTTAATTCCAACCTACATTCACAACCCATGCCTCACAAAGATAATCGGGCGCATCTAGGACTCCTAGTCTATGTGACCGATGATCGATGCCTTGACATGTTTCGAATTAGGAAGGCAACTTTGTGACTTACTATTTTTAGGGATTCATTTTATTACGGCTTACATGGCATATGCTTTGTCATCCATACATAGCATGTATATATATATAATTGTATAAAGTAAAGCATGACAAAAATGGGCCAAAAAACCTACAACTAAGATTATATACTATTACATAAGAATCTTCGAGTTTGGCTTCTCCACTCCGGTGGGCTTCGTCTTGATTTACAAATTCTTCAAGTATATTATATTCTAAGAAATAAATGAAAATTTTACAATAAAAAATAATGGGTCATAGGCCATATTTAATTACAAAAGCCCAGGGCCCATGAATGCACCATGCATATCCATTCATTACACCAAACAAGCAAATAAATATACATAACAGTCATAGATCAAACAAAGTCCAATTTTAATTGATTTACCCAAGCCCATTAATGGAAACTATGTACTTGAACCTTTAAGAGATGACCCCATGATGGGCCTGGGCCGAAGCCCAATGGACTAAATCCTCTTATTGAATAAGTTATCTTAAAAGCCAAAAACACAAACTAGTTAGATTTGTGCTATAAATCAACTCTAGTATAATTTCCAATTTTGCCATTTTTAATTTTATGTCATACAGACCATAAACATTAAAAATACATATAATATGTACTAACATGAATTAAAACACAAAATCATGAAGAACATATATATGATACACGGCATGCATATAAAAACAAACAAACAACAAAACTAGTTGTTTAATGCTTATGTGATGCCACAAAAATGCACAAATACTTAAATCAATTTTATGAGTCATTTAATAATTTAAATAAGGTCATAAATATTGATTTAATATTTTGTACCAATCTGATCTAAATGGTTTTTACTATTTTAATCAAAACAAAACAAACAATGTTGATTAAACATGTAACAAACACAAACTAGTTATAGTTTTAAGTGATTTTAAAATTAATCAATTAAATTGTCATGGAACTGAATTAAAACCAAATTTAAAATATGTCCAGACCTGATATTTAATCTTTAAAAATCACATACAAACATGCCAAACTCGTTTTTACATTTAATATTGAAAACTAGTTGTTAAACTAACAATTAACATGCCAACTAGCACCTAGTTTTAATATTAACATGTACCATCAGGTATTATTAATTAAATCCGACCATTAACAGCTCCTAGAACATCTTAGGACAGTATATTAACATGTCATATTAATTATAATACCTATCTTATCAATTAAAATTGTTTTTACACCAAAACAATGCAAAAAGCTCAAAACAGAAAATTTCAGCATTGCATGTTTTCAAAATAACGATTTTTAATTAATTTTTTCATGCATCTAAAGCACTAAAATAAGCATGTTTAGGCTCTGATACCACTTATGGAATATGACATGATATGTTCATGGTAATCATCCAGCGGAAAAATGATAAAAACAATCATACATGCCAAATAATTCCATGACAAGAATCGAAACATGCAATTTTAGGGTTTTAAAACTTACAACTTTTTATTCCTTTTAAATCTTGAATTTGGTGATGACCAGCAACTAAGATGACTTTATCCGCCTTAGACCTTGATCACCAATGCCAAGGAACAAATTTTACGCCACTCCCTTTATTCTCACACACACACTTGCAAAGATGTCTAAAAATAGAGATTGCTAGCTCTCTATCAAAGTATTGTGTATTTGTAATGGATTTAAGCTACAAGATCTAATCTTGTACTTCCTTTAGATGCTATTGACATCCAAGAATAGAAGAGAATGAAGAAGTATATTTCTCCTTGAGAATTTCGGCCAAAAGAAAATTTTTGAGTGAGAGAATAAATTCACGCCAAAAACAAAAAGAAAAACTAGGGTTTTTTCTTTTCTCTCTCATTCAATATATATCATTTTATTTTAAGTGATAAATCTAAAATCCACTACTTAAAGATAATTAATTTTAGTTTTTATCACTTGTTTAAAATAAGAGATATATATTGATTCAAATTCTTTTTGATTTAATCCAAGATAAAAACATAAGACATATTAATCAAATAAATCACTTAATTAAACAAGCATGTGCCAAAATTCCATGGTATTTATCTAGGAATTTCGGCCGAGTCTATTTCCATTTAAGTGTTTTAATTTGATTATAATTATTTTAGGTATTAATACTTAATTAATTAAATTAATACAAGACATTTAATTAATTGAAATTAAACCTTGTGGGCTGAATTTCTCTCTCTCATGGACCAAGGTCCAATAGCAATTTTAAAACCCATTAAACACATTAATTTGACTTTAATTAAAAGCCCAAATTAATGTCCAATACTTTATTCAAATATTTTAAGCCCAATGCTTTGTGTGCGATCCTATAGGTCCATTTAATGTTGGCAATGAATTAATGAAATAATGAAAATGCATATGGCATTTAGTGACCTAATGCAATTTTGCATAGTCCCTTACCCATAAATATCAGAATTAATATAAGGCATGGAACTAGTCATCCTTATATATATTAATTCATTTCTTGATATTCCAGTGACACTGAACTCTCAGATAAATAATGATTACTCATTATTTCATCTCGATATGGCCATACACTTCTTAGTTCACTGATCAAGTGGCCGATGATATTTTCTCTCTTGTAGAGAGGGGTAATCCCTTCACTTCTCTCATGCTCTCTAACATGAATCAATGCATACCCAAGCATACTCGTACTTGTCACTCTGGTACGAGCATGTTAGGTGTATGTCAAAGAACACAGTAATTCATAAAGAGTTTCATTGAGATTTTAGGTCCAAGAACTGCAATACAAAACTTGCATATGAGAAACACTTATGACTTGTACCATGTAGTGTTCTTATGAGTGGATCGAATCCAGATACCATGTTCTAAACATGCATCTATGATCTCTGATTGACAGTCTTGTCCTAATGATCCGTAAGACATAACTCATAATATCAGAGAGAGCATACTAGTCTTAATTCATTTGTTATACCCTTAACAATAACTGACTAGGGATATTTAGAATGAAATCTCATTTGTTTCAAGGTTTTACAACCACGTGCCTCACACATGATAACTTAAACTTGAAACAACATTCTTGGATAGTTCTATCAATTGATATGCTCAGGAATATAATAGCTAAAACAAATGCCTCATTTTATTAATTAAAGTGTTTTATTACAATGCATTGGGGCTAGGACTTACACTAACAGTTATAGCACAAACCCATTTATTTGTTACCTAGGTCAGGGCATCCCTTTCCATGTTAAGTCCAACCTATATCCATAACCCATGCCTTACAAAGATAATCGACCGCAACTAGGACTCTTAGTCTACGTGACCGATGATCGATGCCTTGAAATGTTTCGAATCAGGAAGGCAACTTTGTGACTTACTATTTTAGGGATTCATTTTATTATTGCCTATATGGCATATGCTTTGTCATCCATTCATAGCATGCATATATATATAATTGCTTAAAGTAAAGGATCACAAACATGGGCCCAAAAACCTGTAACTAAGATTCTATACTATTGCATAAGAATATTCGAGTTGGGCTTCTCCACTCTAATGGGCTTCGTCTTGATTTACAAAGTCTTCAATAAATTCTATACTAAGAAATAAATGAAACTTTTACAATAATCCATAATGGCATGCAGACCATATTTCATTACAAAAACCTAAGGCCGATTAATGAACCATGCATATCCATTCATCACACAAAATAAACAAATGAATATACATAACATTCATGGATAAAATAAAGTTAAATTTTAATTTATTTAGCCAAGCTCATTAATGAAAATTGTGTACTTTCATTTTTATAAGAAGACCCCATGATGGGCTTGCGCCGAAGCCCCATGGACTAAATCAACTTATTGAATAATTTCTCTTAAAAGCCCAAACACAAACTAGTTCGATTTGTGCTATAAATTAACTCTAGTATAATTTCCAATTATGCCATTTTTAATATTATGTCATACAGCCCATAAACATAAAAAATACATATAATATGTACCAACATGAGTTAAAAAATAAAATCATAAAGAACATATATCATACATGAAATTTATACTAAAACAAGCAAACAATAGTGAACTAATTGTTTAATGCTCATGTAACGCTGTAAAAATGCACAAACACCTAAAACAATTTTATGTGCCATTTAATAATTTCAATATGGTTATAAAAATTGAGTTAAGGTTCTGTTCATATCCGATCTAAATGTTTTTTTTTCCATTTTAAACAAAACATAACAAACAATGTTGATTAAACATGCAACAAACACAAACTAGTCATAGTTTTAAGTGATTTTAAAATTAATCAATTAAATTATCATGGAGCAGAATTAAAACCATTTTTGAAACATGTCTAGACCTCTTATTAATCTTTAAAAATCACTTACAAACATGTCATACATGTTTTACATTTAATTTTGAAAACTAGTTGTTAAACAAACACGTATCACGCAAACTAGCACCTAGTTTCAAGATTAACATGTACGATCAGGTATTTATATTTAAATCCGACCATGAACAGCTCTAAGAATATCTCAGGACAGTATATTAACATTTCATAATAATTATAATACCTAACTAATCATATAAAATCATTTTTACACAAAAACAATGCAAAAACTCAAAACAGAAAATTTCAGCATTGTGGTTTTTATGCATGAACGATTTTGAATCAAGATTTAATGCATCCAAAGCACTAAAATAAGCATGGTTAGGCTCTGATACCACTGATTGGATATCACATGGAATATACATGATGATCACGCTGTGGAAAAATTAAAATTTAGATCATACATGCCATGTAATATACAACAAAGAATCGAAACATGCAATTTTAGGGTTTTTGAAAACTTACAAGTTTGGATGCACTTCAAAACTTGATTTTGAAGATGACCAGCATATAATATTGACTTATATACCTTAGATATTGATCACCAAAGCCAAAGGAGCAGCCTTTACGCCACACCACTCTATATTCACAAACACACTCATAAAGATGACTTAAAACCGAGAGTCCTAGCTCTATGTTTGTGTATTCGGCAATGGGAATGGTTTGAAGCCACAAGATATTATCTTGTTCTTCCTTTTTGTTGCTATTGCTGCCTAGGAACACAAGAGATGAAGAAAGAATTCTTCTCTTGAGAGTGGCGGCACTAGAGAGAGAAATTGTCACCTAGGTCAAAAATAGAATTAACCAATTTATATCATTAATTTAGGAAATATGTGAATGCAAAAATTTCCTTAGAATTAGGAATATTTTCAGCCTCCATCACTTCCTAATTAAGTGATTTAAATTGATTCAAATTCTATTAGGTTTTTTAAATTCAACTTAATTTAAATTTGCATTAGTCATTTAATCGAAATCAACCACTTCATTAGGGATTAATAGTTGCCAAAATTTAGTAGGATTCTTCCTTGAATTTTTGGTCACATTATCTCCCTCTCAAGTGTTTTATTTTGATTCAAATACTATTTAAGATTTAGTATTCAATTACATTAATTAATCTAAGATAATTAATTAATTGAAATTAAACCTTGTGGGCCAAATTTCTCTCTCTCATGGACCAAGGTCCATTATGCAATTTTAATATCCATTACATACATTAATTTGACTTTACATGAAAACCCAAATTAATGCCTAATACACTATTTAAATATTTTAAGCCCAATGCTTTGTGTGCGATCCTATAGGTCCATTTAATATTAGCAATGAAATAATAAATTAATTCAAAGGCTATATATGTTCTCTAGCAAGATATTATAGCATTCCAAATTAAATGAAAATGCAAATGACATTTAGTGACCTAATGCAATTTTGCATAGTCCCTTACCCATAAATATTAGAATTAATATAAGGCATGGAACTAGTCTTCCTTATATATACTAATTCCTTTCTTGATATTACAGTGACACTAAACTCAAATAAATAATGATTTCTCATTATTTCATCTTGGTATGGCCATACACTTCTCAATTCACTAATAAAGTGGCCAATGATATTTTTTCTCTTATCGAGAGGGGTAATCCCTTCACTTCTCTCATGATCTCTAACATGAATCAGTGCATACCAATATTTGTCACCCTGTTACGAGTACGTTGTTAGAGAGTATGCCCTAGAGGCCATGTAATAGGGATATTTTTCATATGTATAAAATTTATATTCTTAATAAAAGGCAACATTCATTTGTTACTGCTATGTTTAAATACATGAGTTTGTAAATCTTAAATTAATAAATGAAGTCCTAGATATTATAAACATAGTGCAAAGGCAATCATGAAAGTGTTCATGATGTGAGATGTCTATTGTATGCAAATGTGTTAATATCTAAATATCCCTAGTCATAGAATTAATAAGATAAGACATTGTTAATTCGGACAGACTAGCACATGTTATGCTTCTTAAATGGTTCAAGCAGTGGTTCTCATAACTGTGATTATGGAAGATAATCAAAGCTAACATGTGGATGCTTGTTAGAAGAACAAGTTCATTAGAGACCTGCAAAGAGAATCCTCACATGGATATTATATCTATGTCAGTGAGGAATCTCTTCATAGCGGCTGTGCAAGTATCCTTAGACTTGAGATCACCAAAGTTATCTTAAGTAGCAAGTGGTATACTTTGACTCTATAACTGATTACTTCCAACTGGGAGTGAACATAGTTAGGAGATTGGGAATATCATGACCTACTTGAAGATAGTTGAGTGATTGATAAAGGATTTACCATCCCAGATTTAATAAGGGAAGTTATCTCACATGATTCAATAATTACCTTGTTCAGAAAATCTCTAGCCAGTGTAAAATGCCAAGATGGATAGAGATTAATGGAGGGCATTTTGGGAACAATGGTTAAATTAATAGAACATACATAATTAGATTTATATGATTTGATAGAAATCCATACTTAGAATCTAATTGATAAAAGAGTGGTGAAAGGAGTAATTGCACCGTAACTGTTTCTATGGAAGGGTATAGTCAAACCACATGACTTTCCTGACATTTGGGTAGTCATGATGCCTAGCTAGAGGCCAATCATGAATTGTATAATGATGTATCAAAAATATCAATAGGGATTGATAAAATGATTTAAAGGAGTTTAAATCATGCGAATTTTGAGTAGAACTCACAATTACATAATATACTGCCAATATAGACAGGAACCCAATAGGTCACACACATATAGAGAAAAAGGATAAAATGGAAAAATGACAAGGATAATAATATTTGATATTATTATGAGGGTAGAGAAGTGAATATGATAATAATTAATTAAAGAGTTTAATTAATTATGATCGAGTAAAATTGTCCGCGAAACTTTTGAGAAATGTTCTATAAGTTGGACCTAATTGAAATAATGTATTTCATGATTAATTATTATTTTCTTATAAGTTTTATCGGACTACTATAAGTGTTATAGGACTAATATAATAATTAATAAGTCCATTGGAGGAGTTATAAAGGGGCAAGAGGAATGGAGCTGGTGTGGAAGCCCTTCTGTAGAGGGCCACACGCCATCTCCATACAGAAGGACTTAATGGCCTATTTCTTGGACCAAATTAATTTATATATGTTACATAAGTGTTATGGAACCTACATATTCAATTTGGTTTGATTTGGAATCAATTTGGGTATTTAAATCCAATTAGTTGCACAAAGGGCCTAGTTTGTGGGTTTTGTGCATAGTCTTTTATGAAAATGTTTAAATTGAATTTAATTAAGCCCAAATGATTATAATTAATTCTCAAACAATTTTAAAGAGCCCAATCTCATTAAGGAGCTGAAATTTTAACCTAACTATAAAAGTCCAACTAATGAGGAATTAGTGTTAAGTGATTAAACAAAAAAGAAAGACCTTTTCTCTTATCCTTTCTCTCTCTTTTGCGCCACCTCCAAGCTAGCTTCTTGGAATTTCGGCTTGCCCTAGTTTGATACAAATTTTTTGGTTCAATTTATCCTTCTCTAGTGTGGATTACTCATTGGAGGTGTTCGATTTTGGACACTGTGGTTTGCGACAACCCGGTGCAAAGTAAAATCAACTGTTCGACAAAAATCAAAGGTGATTTTTCTTATTCTCATATAGTTATATTGTGTATTCATGGCAAGATCAGATCTAATGGTTAAAAAATTTTAAAATTCCGCTCATGTATGCGATGCATATAACCGTTAAACTCTAACATGGTATCAAAGCCACGGTTTTGCCATGGATATACAATTCTATATTTTTCTGAGAAATAAGTTTTGTTTTATTTTGAGTTATCTATTTCATGAATTTTAAAATATCAGATTTAATTGTTAATTAATGAGAAATATTGATTTCTTTATGTGATTGTGATCAAATAAATTTGTTGGAAACAAAAATGAAACTTTTGAAGAATTGTGCCTAGGGTTTTGCGTGAAACCCATTAGGGTTTTGCTGAAACCTATGGAATTTTAAGGGGCTGTTCTAATTTGATTTCTTATGGGTCCATTAAAACATCATTTAGATGATATTTTATGTGTTTAATATGTGATATTAAGCCGTAAGATCGAACGAAATTAAAATCGAACAAGTTTTGCATGAAAACTAGTTTAGTCGAAAAGTTCGATAAATTGGTGTTCTTCATATGTTCTTGATGTGTTATTGGTTAGAACGATTTTTAATCTTATAAATCTGATATATATGATATATTAAAGTTTTTTTAATTAATTGGATTAATTAAAATGGGCCTTAAATTAATTTGATTAATTTTAATTCATTAAAACCACTTAATGGACTTAATTATGTTTACGGACTTGGTTTAAATTAGTAAATGACTTGGGGGGCCCAAGGAGCTGAGTTAAATTAAATATTATAAACATTAATTAAGTTTATTAATGGGTTTTAAGGGCTGGAGTGGGCCTGGCTCATTCCAAAAGGCCCAAATGGTCCAAAAGAGACAACTAATTTGTGTGTGAACACATTTAGGGTTTTCTTTTGTGGGTTTCAGCCTACACTTGTTTTTAAGCACAAAATTGATTCTTTTATTTATTTAATATGATTAATTAATTAAATAATCAATTTATAATTAATTAATAATCAATTGGATTGATTATTAAGGCAAGAACACATGCATGCAAAAAGGTTTCCTAAAATGAAAGTTTTCAAAATGGAAAAAGTTTCCTAATTTGATCACATCATCAAAATAACTCAAAATATTGTTTCAAAGGTTGAAACAAAGTTAGTAATCAATTTCTTTATGCATTAAAAAGTCATATAAGGGTGTATGATTGGCATGATGGATAGTTATGGACAAAGCCTAATGTGATTGAGCATTATGCATGTTTTGGCCCAATGAGGACTTTCATGTCCCGGCCACTTGTTTTTGGTTTTTATTTCATTTCAAATTATAATATGTAATTAGATTAATTAGATTAGAATTAGAAATAGAGATGGAGACCACTATCAAGGAGCAAGATGGGCCGGATGGAGATCCAACGAGCTTGAAGATAATGTAATTATTTTCTTGTTTGAATCATGCATACTACCTAGGTGTGACCTTTTGATTTCCCTCTTGGCTCGGGGAAATCAATGTAGTGAAGTCCATTACTATACCATATTTGTATGCTTATATTTATGTGATAGATATAGGATGCATACCAATGTATGCCAACCATGTATGATGAGACTTAATTAACTAAAACCCTCAAACAAATACTAAGGTATATAAGCCTTCCATTAATTTGAGGAGAACCAGAGTTCTTTATAGTGTGGGTTGTTGACCACAGTCAAGCTCACATTATTTCGAATATGTTCAAATCTAATTAAATGGGTCATCTTAGCTAGCCCATTAGCTTGTTGACCACAGTCAAGGCTAATGGTTCTAGAGGCAAGATTAGGGAATGCATATACGATATGCATGCATCAAGAGTTGATAACCTAATGATCCAATAGTTGTGTAGAGATACAATTGGTATATAGATACCTACCTTTCAAGGCTATGGAGTTTGGCTTGTTGAGCACAGTCAAGGTCAAATTACATATCAAGGATTGGATATTGGCATGCTAAGAAAACCATCGGGTTTTCTTGGATTAAATAGTGAGGGCTATTAACTCACAATAAAATAGTGGGAGTAAATGGATTAATTAAAGACCTTATTAATGTATACATATATATGAACATACTCTCATATCTTTTCTTTTTCACATCTATGTCATCATTATGAGCATATCAAACATTAATATATGATTAATTTTGGATAACAAGCTAGTTGGCAACAAATATTCTCACTGGATCAGGCAAGTGAGAATTGTTCTCAGAGCTAAAAAGATCCATTATGTCTTGGATAAAGATCCACCACCACTTCTATCGGATGTTGCCATTGATGAGATCAAGGGCACTTATCGAAAAAAACATGGAGGATAGTGAAGCAACAGCATGCTTGATGCTGGGTGCTATGTCCTTAAAGTTTCAGAAGCAATATGAGATAATGGATGGTGGGATTTCCAAGAAGAAGGTTGCCAAGAAAGAGAATCCCAAAGGAACTTGCTTGCATTGTGGAAAAGATTGTCATTGAAAGCGTAACTGCAAGGCCTATCTATATTCTCTCAAGGAGAAGAAGCATGCTGATGCTTCTACCTCAGGTATTCATATGATTGAAATTAATACTTATTCTATTGCTTCAAAATAATCTTGGGTATTAGATACCGAATGTGGATCAAATTTGTGTAATGATCTACATGGGCTTAGAAGCTTTAGAAGAGTTGGAAAGGCAGAGATATGTTTGCAGTCAGCTATTGGACAAAACATCTCTACAACAGTTATGGGGACTTATCATTTGCCTCTTCCAAGTGGATTAGTACTGGAATTAAATAATTGTTATTATGTTCCAGCTTTATCCAAAAGTATTATTTCTTTTAGTCGTCTGTTAAACGATTATGATATTTCTTTAAATGACAAATGTTGTTACATTTTTTAAGAACAATATGTTTTATGCAAAAGCTATCATTGAGAATGGTATATTTGTTCTTGATTTAATTAAAGAAGTACGTAATGTGGATACCAAGAGAATGAAACATGATAATCTATGGCATTGTCGTTTAGGCCATATAAATGAAAAATGCATGACCAAATTGCACAAGTCTGGTGCTTTGGGATCATTTGATTATGAATCATTTGATACATGCGAATCTTGTTTATTGGGAAAAATGACAAAAGCTCCCTTTATTGGTAAAGGAGAACGAGCTAAAATGGTTTTGGACTTAATACATTCAGATGTATGTGGTCCAATGACTACACATTCCAGAGGAGGTTACTCCTACTTCATTACTTTCATTGATGATTATTCCAGGTTTGGATACATCTATCTAATGAAATATAAATCTGAAGCATTTGAAAAGTTCAAAGAATTCAAAAATGAAGTAGAGAAACAACTTGGTAAAAGTATTAAAACACTTAGATCGGATCGAGGTGGATAATACTTAAGCCAAGAGTTACAGGATTATCTTAGAGATAATGGGATTTTATCTCAATGGACTCCTCCATATACACCACAACACAATGTTGTATTTGAAAGGAGAAATCAAATACTATTAGATATGGTTCGATCAATGATGAGCCGAGCAGACTTGCCTAAGTCCTTTTGGGGATATGCATTAGAAACTGTTGTTTATGTGTTAAACAGAGTTCCTAGTAAATCGGTTGATGTTACTCCACATGAGATGTGGAATAACAAGAAACCCACGCTTTCTCATATGAAAGTATGGGGTTGTCCTGCTTATGTGAAGAGGAAAATGTCAGACAAACTGGATGTTAAGTCTGACAAATGTTTATTTGTGGGATATCCAAAAGAAACATTTGGATATTATTTCTATCATCCCTTAGAACGAAAGTTGTTTGTTTCAAGGCATGTTGTCTTCTTGGAAAGAGAATTTCTCCTACGAGAGGAGAGTGGGAGTAAAATTGAACTTGATGAAGTTCAAGACCCACAAATAGAAGATGATCAATCGATTGAACCTGAAACTGAATTTCATAATGATGAGATTGCAGTTGAACCTGATTATACACAAAATCCTAGAAGATCTACTAGGATGCGTTCTATCCCTGTGAGATATGGATTTCACATTGATTCGGATAGAGGCATAACTGTGGTAGAGGACAATGAGCCTACAAGCTATCAAGAAGTTTTGAACAGTTCAGAACCTGATTTATGGCTTAAGGCTATGCAGTCTGAAATGGACTCCATGTATGAGAACAAAGTATGGACTTTAACTCAACCACCTGAAGGGATAAAACCCATAAGGTGCAAATGGGTCTTCAAAAAGAAGATCGACATGGAAGGTAATATAGTTACCTATAAAGCTCGCTTAGTAGCAAAAGGTTATCGTTAAAAAGAAGGTATTGACTATGACGAAACTTTTTCTCCTGTAGCGATGCTTAAGTCTATAAGAATACTTTTAGCCATTGCAGCTCATTATGATAATGAGATTTGGCAAATGGATGTGAAGATAGCTTTTCTTAATGGAAATCTTACTGAGGATGTGTATATGACACTACCAGAAGGGTTCACATCAGGAAATGGAAAAATGGTATGCAAGCTTCAAAGATCTATTTATGGATTGAAGCAAGCCTCTAGGAGCTGGAACATTCGATTCAATGAGACAATCAAAGAGTTGGGTTTCTCACAGAATGAAGATGAACCTTGTGTGTATAAAAGGGTCAGTGGGAGTGCAATTGTCTTCCTAGTTCTATATGTAGATGACATGTTGATCATGGGAAATGACATTTCTCTTCTCCAATCTGTTAAAATATTGTTATCCAAGCAATTCTCCATGAAAGACCTTCGAGAAGCATCCTATATTCTGGGAATAAGGATCTATAGAGATAGATCCAATAGGTTTCTAGGTCTTTCTCAGAGTACATATATAGATAAAGTATTGAAGAGGTTCAATATTAATGTCTCTAAGAAAGGGTTTATACCCATGGTGCATGGGAAACACCTTTCTAAGTCTATGTGTCCGCAGACACTAGAGGATAGAGAGAGCATGAATAGAATACCATATGCATCTGAAATTGGTTCTATCTTGCATGCTATGTTATGTAAACGTCCAGATGTAGCATTTGCTTTGAGTGTCACAAGCAGATTCCAATCCAATTTTTGAGAGGAACACTAGGCAGCTGTCAAGAATATCCTTAAGTATTTGAGAAGGACTAAGGATATATTCTTGGTATATAGAGAGGGAAGTTTGGAAGTAAATGGGTATACAGATGCTAGCTTCCAATCTGATAAAGATGATTGTAAATCACAGTCTCGTTATGTGTTCATAATGGGAGGAGGAGCAGTTAGTTGGAAAAGTTCCAAACAAGAAACAACTGCTGATTCCACGATGGAAGCTTAGTACATTGCTGCTTCAGAAGCAGCCAAAGAAGCAGTCTGGATCAAAAAGTTCATAACTGAACTAAGAGTGGTGCCTAACATTGTTGATCCGTTTCCTTTATATTGTGACAACAATGGAACCATTGCGCAAGCAAAGGAACCACGGTCTCATCAGCGATCCAAGCATGTTCTCAGATGCTACCATCTCATAAGGGAAATAGTAGCTAGAAATGATGTGAAGATAGAAAGGGTTCCCACAGATGTCAATGTGGCAGATCCCCTCACTAAAGCACTTTCCCAGATTAAGCATGATCACCATATAAATAGCATGGGTCTGAGACATATGAGTGATTGGCTCTAGTGCAAGTGGGAGATTATTAAAGACTATGCCCTAGAGCCCATGTAATAGAGTTGTTTTTCATATGTGTAAAATTTATATTCTTAATAAAAGGCATCATTCATTTGTTAATGCTATATTTAAATAAA
This sequence comes from Excoecaria agallocha, assembly GCA_037975025.1. Lineage (NCBI taxonomy): Eukaryota > Viridiplantae > Streptophyta > Magnoliopsida > Malpighiales > Euphorbiaceae > Excoecaria > Excoecaria agallocha. Next base: position 21,138,017 of record CM075808.1, on the reverse strand, counting down.
TGAGTTTGTAAATCTTAAATTAATAAATGAAGTCCTAGATATTATAAACACAGTGCAAAGGCAATCATCAAGGTGTTCATGATGTGAGATGTCTATTGTATGCAAATGTGTTAATATCTAAATATCCCTAGTCATAAAGTTAACAAGATAGGACATTGTTAATTCGGATAGACTAGCACATGTTATCCTTCTTGAATGGTTCAAGCAGTGGTTCTCATAACTGTGACTATGGAAGATAATCAAAGCTAACATGTGGATGCTTGTTAGAAGAACAAGTTCATTGGAGACCTGCAAAGAGAATCCTCACATGGATATTAAATTTATGTCAGTGAGGAATCTCTTCATAGCGGTTGTGCAAGTATCCTTAGACTTGAGATCACCAAAGTTATCTTAAGTAGCAAGTGGTATACTTTGACTCCATAACTAATTACTTCCAACTGGGAGTGAACATAGTTAGGAGATTGGATATATCATGACCTACTTGAAGATAGTTGAGTGATTGACAAAGGATTCACCATCCCAGATTTAGTAAGGGAAGTTATCTCGCATGATTCTATAATTAACTTGTTCAGAAAATCTCTAGCCAGAGTAAAATGCCAAGATGGATATAGATCCATGGAGGGCATTTTGGGAACAATGGTTAAATTAATAGAATATACATAATTAGATTTATATGATTTGACAGAAATCCATACTCATAATCTAATTGAGATAAGAGTGGTGAAAGGAGTAATTGCACGGTAACTGTTTCTATGGAAGGGTATAGTCAAACCACACGACTTTCCTGATATTTGGGTTGTCATGATATCTAGCTAGAGGCCAATCATGACTTGTATAATGATGTATCAAAAATATCAATAAGGATTGATAAAATGATTTAGAGGAGTTTAAATCATGTGAGTTTTGAATAGAACTCACAATTACATATTATACTGCCAACATGGACAAGAACCCAATAGGTCACACACATATAGAGAAAAAGGATAAAATGGTAAAATGACAAGGATAATAATATTTGATATTTTTATGAGGGTAGAGAAGTGAATAAGATAATAATTAATTAATTAATTATGATCAAGTAAAATTGTCCGCGGAACTTTTGAGAAATGTTCTATAAGTTGGACCTAATTGAAATAATGTATTTCATGATTAATTATTTTTGTCTTATAAGTGTTATAGGACTACTATAAGTGTTATAGGACCAATATAATAATTAATAAGTCCATTGGAGGAGTTATAAAGGGGCTAGAGGAATGGAGCTGGTGTGGAACCCCTTCTGTAGAGGGCCACACGCCAACTCCATACAGAAGGCCTTAATGGCCTATTTCTTGGACCAAATTAATTTATATATGTTACATAAGTGTTATGGAACCTACGTATTTAATTTGGTTGGATTTAGAATCCATTTGGGTATTTAAATCCAATTAGTTGCACAAAGGGCCTAGTTTGTGGGTTTTGTGCATAGTCTTTTATGAAAAGGTTTAAATTTGATTTAATTAAGCCCAAATGATTATAAATAATTCCAGAGGCCTAATTAATAATTCTCCAGCAATTTTAAAGAGCCCAATCTCATTAAGGAGTTGGAATTTTAACCTAACTATAAAAGTCCAACTAATGAGGAATTAGGGTTAAGTGATTAAACAAAAAAGAAAGACCTTTTCTCTTATCCTCTCTCTCTATTTTGCACCACCTCCAAGCTAGCTTCTTGGAATTTTGGCCAGCCTTAGTTTGATACCAATTTTTTTGTTTAATTTATCCTTCTTTAGTGTGGATTACTCATTGGAGGTGTTCGATTTTGGACATTGTGGTTTGCGACAACCTGGTGCGAAGTAAAATCAACTGTTCAACAAAAATCAAAGGTGATTTTTCTTATTCTCATATAGTTATATTGTGTATTCATGGAAAGATCAGATCTAATGGTTAAAAAATTTTAAAATTCCGCTCATGTATGCAATGCATGTAACCGTTAAACTCCAACATACGTTAGGTGTATGTCAAAGTACATAGTAATTCATAAAGAGTTTCATAGAGATTTCAGGTATAAGAACTTCGATGCAAAACTTACACATGAGAAACACTTATGACTTGTACCATGTAATGTTTTCATGAACGAATTTAATCAAAATACCATGTTCTAAACATGTATCTATGATCTCTGATTGACACTCTAGTCCTTATGATCTGTAAGACATAACTCAACTTATCAGAGAGAGCATACTAGTCTTAATTAATTTGTTATTCCCATAACTATGAGTGACTAGGATATTTAGAATGAAGTCTTAATTATTTCAAGGTCTTATAACTATGTGCCTCACACATGATAACTTAAACTAAAACAACATTCTTAGATAGTTCTGTCAATTGATATGCACTAGAATATAATAGATAAAACAAATGTCTCATTTATTTACTTAAATATTTTATACAATATATTGGGGCTAGGGCTTACACTAGCAGGTGGATCAACCATGGTCCAAGCTTGGTTATTGTACATCGATTGCATCTCGAATTTCATGGCTCCAAGCCAATTTTTTGAGTCAAGGCTCTCAATAGCTTCTCGTTAGGTAGTTGGATACTCACGATCCACTAACTCAATAGTGTCACTGTCGGTGATTATAAATCTTTATCTCTCAATCTCCCGTCGTACCCTACCGGACCTTCTAGGTTCTTATGCAATGGGTTCTTGTTCGATAGTTGGTTGTGAACTTGATCCCATTTATAACTCATCCTCTACAGGAGTTTGTGGCACTTGAATTTCTCCAAGTTCTACTTTGCTCTCACTGTCTTTCTTGAGAAGGAATTCCTTTTCCATGAAAATAGCTTTACGAGCAACAAACACTTTGTTCTCAGCTTGTGAGTAAAAGTAGTATCCCTTTGTTTCTTTAGGATAACCCATAAACAAGCAGACAATAGATTTGGACTCTAGCTTATCAGATGTCAATTTCTTACCATGTGCTTCACAGCCCTGAATCCTGAGAAACAACATATTGGGCTCTTTCCTAGTCCATACCTTATATGGTGTCTTCTCAACTGCTTTAGTTGGAGTACGGTTAAGTAGCAATGCAGTAGTTTCTAATGCATAACCCTAAAAAGAGACAAAAAGAATAGCTTGATTCATCATTGATCGAACCATATCCAACACTCCTTCAGATGACTGTCAAACTCTTCGCTCCAGTATCCACCACCTTGATATGATCGAATGGCTTTTATACTTTTTCCAAGTTGGTTTTCTACTTCGTTCTTAAACTCTTTGAATTTTTAAAAATTTTCAGACTTGTGCTTCATTAGGTAGATGTATCCATATCTACTGAAGTCATTTGTGAATGTTATGAAGTAACTAAAACAACCTCTAGCCTGTGTACTTAATGGTCCACATACATCGGTGTGTATTAATCCTAATAAGTCATTAGTCCCCTCACCTTTCTTGTTAAAAGGACTCTTTGTCATCTTTCCATGCAAACATGGCTCGCATATGTCATAAGATTCCAAATGGAATGACCTAAGCACTCCAGATTTGAGGAGTCTTGAAATGCATTTTTTGTTTACATATCCTAAATGACAATGCCAGAAGTAAGTAAGGTTCAATTCATTTGATTTAACCCTCTTTGAATTAATTTTGTCATAGACTTTCTGTTTTGTAGATCAAGGATATAAAGGCCATTTTGTAACATAGCAGTGACATATAAAATGCCTTGGTGATGAATATGAATATTGCCATTATTAATAACAAAGTCAAATCCATCCATATCCAAACATGAAACTAAAATAATGTTTCTGCTCATAGCAGGCACAAAATACAATTCATTAAATCTAAACATATCCAGAAGGTAAAGTGAGTCGATAGTCACCTATCTTTATGGCCACAACTCGTGCTCCATTCCCTTTGTAGAGGTCCATTTCACTCTTCCCTAGTAACCACCTATTTCTTAGCCCCTACACATTTGAATAAATGTGAGAACCACAACCGGAATCCAATACCCAAGTGGTAGAAATAGAAAGGTTAATTTCAACAAAAAATACCAGAACTTGGCACCTCAGCTCCATTCTTATTTTGTTATTCCTTAAAGAGAGCACAATTCTTCCTCCAATGCCCTAACTTGTTGCAACGGAAGCACGTGCTCTCACTCTCTTTGAGCTTTTATGCCTTGGTCTTAGGTTGGGCCTGAGGTGTACTCCCACTAGACTTAGGCCATGCTTGGTCATTCTTAGGTTTTGCCTTTCCTTTCCCTTGTCCCGTAACGGGTCCTTTTTTAATGCCCCCTTGAACCATAAGTACAGGATTGGTCTTTTGAATGTTCTCTTTAGCATTCTTAAGCATCCCATATTGCTCGGTGACTATCTTGTTGATTGTATGCATGTTATAATTCATAATAAATGGATCATAATCATCAGTCAAAGAACATAAGATAAAGTCAATGGCAAATTCTTTTGGGACTTATACCTCAAGCTGCTCAATAGTATCAAGATACCCTTTCATTTTGAGTGCATGGGTACTAACAGGAGTACCCGCAGCCATCTTACAAGAAATCAAGGCCTTTGTTGTCATGAACCTCTCATGATGAGCTTGTTCTTGGAACATCTCTTTAAGGTGTACCATGATCGCATAGGCCTCTTGGTCCATGAATTGCATTTACAAATCGGGCACAATAGTGGCTAGCATCAGACAGGTCACAGCGTTAGAGTCACTTTTCTTAGTCTCGAAGGTTTCCCTTTGAAATGTAAAGGTATTCCTAGTAGGTTTGTCGGGCAAAGGTGCATCCAAAACATACAACTTCTTCTCATGCTTAAGAATAATTCTCGAGTTTCGAGACCAGTCTATAAAATTGCTGCCATTCAGTTTGTCCTTCTTTAGGACCGATCGTAATGAAATGTTTTTATTTGAAGAAGCCATTTTTTCAATATATAAAAATTTATAAACTTAGCAAAATTAAATGAGGTCTTAATATAATCCCACAAAACAAATTAATATCACTTTAAATAATTCGCATTAGTGATTTAATGTGGGCCAAGATCCACTTTTCACAACAAATCATTAGTCAAGCTGAGCTTGTACATCTAAAAGTTAAGTTACTTAGGTAGGAAAATTTCAATCATGTCTTGTACATGACTCTTGGATCAAATGGGCTAACATCTTAAGATGTTATAGCACGAACCCATTTATTCGTTGCCTAGGTCTGGGCATCCCTTTCCATGTTAAGACCAACCTACATTTACAACCCATGCCTCACAAAGATAATCGGACGCATCTAGGACTCCTAGTCTACAAGACCGATGATCGATGCCTTGACATGTTTCGAATTAGAAAGACAACTTTGTGACTTAATATTTTAGGGATTCGTTTTATTACAGCTTATATGGCATACACTTTGTCATCCATTCATAGCATATATATATATATATATATATATATATATAAGTGCATAAAGTAAAGCATGATAAACATGGGCCCAAAAACCTACAGCTAAAATTCTATAATATTACATATGAATCTTCAAGTTGGGCTTCTCTACTCCGATGGGCTTCGTATTGATTTACAAAGTCTTCAAATAAATTTTATACTAAGAAATAAATGAAACTTTTACAATAATCCATAATGGTACGTAGGCCATATTTAATTACATAACCCAGGGCCCATGAATGCACCATGCATATCTATTCATCAAATAAAACAAACAAGCAAATATACATAACATTCATGGATAAAACAAAGTCCAATTTTAATTAATTAAGCCTAGCCCATTAGTGGAAATGATGTACTTGTACTTTTAAGAGAAGGCCCAGTGATGGGCCTAGGCCGAAGCCTAATGGACTAAATCCTCTTATCGAATAAGCTCTCTTAAAAGCCCAAAACACAAACTAGTTAGATTTGTGCCATAAATCATCTCTAGTGTAATTTCCAATTTTGCCATTTTTAATATTATGTCATACAGCCCATAAACATTAAGAATACAAATAATATGAATCAACATGAATCGAAACATAAAAATTTTTAAAGAGCACATATCACATTCATCATTGATAACAAAACAAACAAACAACGTGAAACTAGTTGCTTAATGCTCATATAATGCCACAAATGATGCACAAACACTTAAAACGATTTTATGAACCATTTAATAACTTAAATTAGGTCATAAATATTGAATTAAGGATATGTTCAGATCTGATCTAAATGTGTTTTTTCCATTTTAATCAAAACAAAACAAACAATGTTGATTAATCATGCAACAAACACCAACTAGTCATTATTTTAAGTGATTTGAAAATTAATCAATTAAATTGTGCCTTTAATGTATAGAATAATGACTTCAATGTTCAATCAAAGATAAAGGAGTGCATATGTCATGTAATATCTATAAGAGATATTGTTAGGCATAATTACTTCACATATATCACACAACCTTAAGTATAGAATAAATTCATAGTTCACATTCCTAATCATAATCATGTATTCCTTACAGCTATCTTAGCATGGTAAACTAAATTGTTAGACAGTATGCCCTAGAGCCCATGTAAAAGGGATGTATTTCATATGTATTAATTCAAATTCTTAATAAAAGGCATCATTCATTTATTAATGCTATGTTTAAATACATGAGTTTGTAAATCTTAAATTAATAAATAAATTCCTAGATATTATAAACACAGTGCAAAGGTAACCATGACATGGTTCATGATATGAGATGTCTATTGCATACAAATGTGTTAATATCTAAATATCCCTAGTCATAGAATTAACAAGATAGGACATTGTTAATTTGGATAGACTAGCACATGTTATGCTTCTTAAATTGTTCAAACAGTGGTTCTCATAACTGTGATTATGGAAGATAATCAAAGCTAACATGTGGATGCCTTTTAGAAGAACAAGTTCATTAGAGACCTGTAAAGAGAATCCTCACAAGGATATTAAATCTATGTCAGTGAGGAACCTCTTCATAGCGGTTGTGCAAGTATCCTTAGACTTGAGATCACCAATGTTATCTTAAGTAGCAATTGATATATTTTGACTCCATAATTGATTACTTCCAACAGGGGGTGAACATAGTTAGGAGGTTGGGTATATCATGACCTACTTGAAGATATTTGAGTAATCGATAAAGGATTCACCATCCTAAATTTAATAAGGGAAGTTATCTCACATGATTCTATAATTACCTTGTTCAGAAAATCTCTGGCCAGAGTAATTTGCCAAGATGGACAAGGATCCATAAATGGAATTTTGGGAACAATGGTGAAATTAATAGAACATATATAATTAGATTTATATGAGTTGACAGAAATCCATACTCAAAATCTAATTGAGATAAGAGTGGTGAAAGGAATAATTGCATGGTAATTGTTTATATGGAAAGGTATAGTCAAACCACTTAACTTTCCTAACATTTGGGTGGTCATGATGCTTAGTTAGAGGCCAATCATGACTTGTATAATAGTGTATCATAAATATCAATGAGGGATTGATAAAATGATTTAAAGAAGTTTAAATCATATGAGTTTTGAGTAGAACTCATAATTACATATTATACTGCCAATATGGACAGGAACCAATTAGGTCACACACATATAGATTAAAGGATAAAATGACAAAGATAATAATATTTGATATTATTATGGAAGAAGAGAAATGAATAAGAGAATAATTAATTAAAGAGTTTAATTAATTATGATCAAGTAGAAATGTTCGCAGAACTTTTAAGAAATGTTCTGCAAAATGGACCTAATTGAAATATTGTATTTCATAATTAATTATTATTGGACTATAAGTATTATAGGGCTGATATAATAATTAATAGATCCATTGGAGAAATTAAAGAGGCCCAGAGAATTGGTTTTGGCAAAAAAACCCTCTAAAGGAAGGGTTACACGCCAAAACCCTATAGAAGGCCTTAAAGGCCGAATTCTTGGACCAAAACAAATTAAATATATTTCATAAGTGTTATGGAGCCTACATATTTAATTTGGATAGATTTGAAATTAATTTGGGTGATTAAATCCAAGTGTATGCACAAAGGGCCTAGTTTATGGGTTTTATGCATAGTCCTTTATGAAAGGACTTAAATTGGATTTAATTGAGCTTAAATAAACTTTTAATAATTCCAAAATACAATTCAATATTTCTCCAGTAATTTTAAAGAGCTCAATCCCATTATGAACTTGGATTTTTAACCTAGCTATAAAAATCCAAGTGAAGGGGATTTTAGGGATTAAAGTGAACATTGGAGAAAAGAAATTTCTCTCTCATTTTCTAACCCTAGCTGCCACGCTCATTCCTTGGTAGCATCAAGGAATTTTGGCCAGCCTTGTAATTCCATCAATCTTGGTTCATTTGATCATTCTTTAGTGTGGATTACTAATTGGAGGTATTCAATTTAGAACATTATGGTTTGCGATAACCCGGTGAGAAGGAAAATCAACTATTCAACAAAAATCAAAAGTGATTTTTCTTATTCTCATTAATGTTTATATTGTAAATTCATGGCAAGATGAGATCCATTAGTTAAAAGTTTTAATTTGCACTTATACAAGTGATGTATGTAACCGATAATTCCCAACACATGGAACATATAAAATAATAACACATTGTAAGCTATAAGCATGAGTTGTAACACCCTAATCCACAAGACATGCATAATCATCAATACTAACATAAACCTAATAAAGATCAGGCAATAATAACAATAATAATAATAATAATAATAATAATAATAATAATAATAATAATATAGGCCTTAAATAAATGCCATAACATAACCAAATCAAACTACGAAATAAGGAGACATAACATAAATGACCATCATTACTAAGTGAAAACCTCTAAGTCAACTGCAACCTAAGGCCCGTACAACTGCTAGTACAATATTGTACACTTTGGGACCCATCTATTCCCCGTGGAAGCCATCGATGGAACTAACTCACACTGGCACTCACACGGGAACCTTAACTCCTCATGGTTGTTGTGAGACGTCACAATTATATAGAACTGAACATAAAATTTCATTTCATTGACATAGTTTATAGCAAAAAAGGAATTTAAGATAAAATAATATAATAGGCCATTCATCATGCTTACATTACATAAGTGAAGCAATCGATGCATGTATTTCTTTATTTCGTGCACATTTCATAATCTTTAATAGCCTGCCTAAATACTAGTTCAAAGGGTTGATAACGGGAGCAATGGATACCATTTGGTATCAATGATGGATACCTGAAGGTATCAAATGATGGATATCCAAAGATGTCATATGATTGATGTCCAAATATGTCAAACGATGGACCCAAAAGGGCCGAGCTATGGTTCCATTAAAGGAACAAACAATGGACCCAAACAAGGTCAACTATTTGCCATGCCTATCTAATCAACAGCTAAACTAAGACCCACAGGCTTTACCATTCTTAAGAACATTTTTGATTCAACATATTCCTCTTTACTTAGTTCAACATTTTGCTTAAAGCCACATTTCATATAAGAATGTACATTTTTCTTACCATAGATCAATATTGAGCTTTAGGCTCTAGTACTTATGGATGTCAGTCATATGATCACATAATTGCATAAACATTCATTCATACATATCATAGTAGTTGCATGATTATGCAAACAATAATAAAGTATAATCTCTCATTGATCTATCTTGTCAAAACCAACATTATGCATGATTTCAATAAGGCAATATGAAAGTGCAGTTCTTGCTACTAAAAGTCTTCATAAGGTTACATGCATATCCATATATATATATATATACATATATATATATATATATATATATATATATATATATATATATATATATATATATATATATATATATATATATATATATATATATATATATATATATAAACTTGAATCATGGCAATACATACTTTTATTACTCATACTTGTTCACATACTGAGTCAGACTACTTATCATAGCATAGTTACATTAACTATAAAATATTGAATTTACGTAACTCATTGATAGTTCTCAATTATGTACCTTGTTTCTATTTGCCGTGAGTAGCTTCCATACAACATCATAGTTATTCACATCAATACATAATCACTTTGAACAACACTTAAGCATCTATGATCAATATAATAAGATTAATAAGTTATTTTCATCCAAAGGTCAACATTTGTTCCTATTTCACCCCTTAGTTCACTTTTATAGTCTATTAGATTGTAGACAACATGTTATATACCTTAACATGATCATATATGCATCAATCATCTTACTTGTACTTTTTATCTTATAAAATTTTATACCCTATTAATTTTATGTAAGATTATTCCATCCTATGCGTCAGCACACTACTTATGGGCATGTGTTTAACATACTAAGACATAGGGCATGAGCAAACAGGCAAGCATGTTCCTTTTACATAGAAGCTATTCATTACTCTTCATTATGACTTGAAGCATAACCAAACTTCTATAGTCTCATGACTTAGCACAAAATGTAATGTCCCATCTCTTTTAACTTAGACATGTAACATTGCAACTATCCTCTTATTAACACTAGGCTACATCATAGTATTTTCATGCCATTGTAAAGATGCATCAGTGCATAATATTTGGGCAAAACAATTTATTTAATAGAGTACATACCTTATACCAACTTTATAGGACACATTAAAAATCATATAATTTTAAGGTTACTATATTGCCTCTTACTCTCCTTAGTTCTGTACCAAAACACATTTTAGCAAAATGATTCAATTAGCGTTGCCATATGTAAGTCCCTCTCAATCAGCTTTCAAGTGAACCCTATAGCTTACCTTCATAGGTTTTATTACTCTAAATCTTCTAACTCATTATATATATATATGTATGTATACATAAGGATTCTTCAATTAAGTGACCATGCCATATACAACATATTTGTGACTTTAGGTGATTCACAACTTAATTCAATCTACTTCCCCTTATAATAACATTCATTTCATTCAAATTTCGATAATACCTCATCTTATAGTCATACCTTTCTAACCATATCTTTTTAAACTTTACCATTGGAAAGACTTCAAAAATCTATTAATCCATCAATAATTAGATAGCATACTAACCAGCCTTTAATAAATAATTATCATCAACATTATTCACTGCTAACTTAATTCACAACAATTATGTGGCTCTCTCAACAACTATATAGACTATACAATACTATGTTCATGATTTATGAGTGATTATTATTTAGGTGAATAAGTATCGATGAGTGAAGGGAGTACAGGTACCCATGTACTGGGAGAGGAAAGGCCATGCTTAACCGTGCACTATGAAAGAACAAGGGCAATTAGCCATGCACTGCAAAGAACATAAGGCCACTTGGCCATGCAAGAGAAGAGCAAAGATCATGCTTGGTCATGCAAGGAAAGAAGGAATGCCATGTATGGCCATTCACTGGAAAGCCAAAGGCCATAAGTGGCCATGGAAGAGAAGAAGGAAGGCCATATGTGGCCATACACTGGAAAACCAAAAGCCATGAGCGACCATGCAAGAAAAGAAGGAAGGCTATGCGCAGCCGTGCACTGGAAAGCTAAAGGCCATGAGCGGCCTGTGCAAGAGAAGAAGGAAGGTGATGCATGGCTATGCTTTAGAAAGCCAAAGGCCATGAGCGGCCATACACTAGGAAGCCAAAGGCCACGAATAGTCATGCAAGGGAAGAAGGAAGGCCATAAGCAACCATGCACTGGGTCTTTGCTAAAAATCAAAATCCTACTTATACGGTCCAACCACTTAAACTTAAGATCTCAACTTAACATCTTACAATAATACTTACTAAGCCATTAAATCATTCTAACTCCTTATACTTTAACATTACTCAACTAGTCATCCAGAAACTAATGGTTTTGTCACTGTTATTAGATAACCCTAACCTTATCGGACCAATCACATTCTTATTACAGAGGTAACTATATACCATACACAATGAACAAAATATTTCCCATACCTATTATCACTACAAAAGAAAACCTATAAATTAGTGACTAAAAACAGTGACATCATTATTTTCGTCTCAAATTTAAAATAATTTCGCGACTATTTTTCAATTCCATTATAGGAAGGTTCTTTTTAATTTTTTTGCAATGAAATTGCAACATAATGAATAAACAGTTGCTAATTATTGGCAGGAAGTATATGCCCCATGTTTTGTGACTGAATTAGCGACAACAGTTCCATCGCTATTTTTTTTATTTTTTTCGTAAAATTAGTTCTAGAAAATTTAGCGACGAAAGTTTTAGTCGCTAATTTTGGAGATAAAATATAGCGGCACTTTTTACGATGGTTTAGCGTCGTAAATTGTCCTTCGTTAATATTACCTTTTTCAATAAAAAGATTAGCAACTTTAGCGATGAAAATATTTTGTCGCTAATCCGTCATAAATAAAAATAAACAATAAATATTTTTTTAATTTAAGTCATGTGATTTATGTATAATTAAAAGTAATTTTAAAATTGACCATATGAAATGGATATTTTATTTTGTAACAGAAATTTATAAATTATATTATAATTTGATAATAATTTTTATCAATTATACCAAAATCTAAAGTTATTTATCTAGAAAATTTATATTTTAATAATAATAATAAACTATTTGTTTCAATTATTATATAATTTCATTTTGAAGATTAATAAAAATAAATATTTATAAATTAGCAATATAAAAATTTGTAATTTACTTTTATTTTGAAAAATTTTTATCAAATATTAAATTATTAAAAATTTTAATTATATATATTTATCAAACCATCTTTAAATATAAAGATAAAATAATGAAAATTGGCAGGGACATTATAATTTTTTTCTTTTATTTTTTTGCTTGCAATCGTATTATATTATAATTATATTTTTTAAATGTAATCTTATTATACCATATATTTAACTAAATATAATTTACTTATAAAACTAGTGAATTTGACCTTTTTTTATATATTTTAATAAATTATGCATTCATTACTTGTGATCACATAATTATCTACAATCAAATGAAAATTAGCATCCAAGTAAGTAGAATTGGTTGTTAATTAAATTTTAATTTATTTTAAAAAAATAAATAAATATGAACTTATCACAATAAATATAAGTCTATGTTTAGTTATATGTGATAGTTATGTAACAGCTCAAAATCCGAGAGATATTATTTTTAGACTTTTGGTGGTTCGATGCTCCTTTCCAGATCCATCGGTCATCCCCAATCATCGGTAAGAAATCGATCAAAAAATAATTGCTAACAATTCTAAAAAAAGTTAGGTATCTTAATGGAAATAAGAAATAATATCTTAAATTATAAATTTTGATATGTAACGATCCAAAATTTTAGTCGCTTACAATACTTTGTAATATGTCAACAGTACTTCTGATATCAATTCACGAGGGTCAATTTATTGAGGATACTATACGAGTGAGTATAATTTAAAGGTTGATATATATATATATATACACACACACACTTTAAATTATTTCAAGATAATAACATCAAATTTAAAATAAATTCAAACATTAAATATACTTCTAAATATTTCATTCTCAATGACAAATTTCAACTAATATAGTTGAAATATCGTCAATATGAGTCTACATTCTCTCTTTCCTCTACACACACACACAAACAAACTTCTAAATAGTATATATCCACAAATTAAATTTTAGAACATTACATTACATAATAAAGATTTTAAATTAATAATTTGAACTTAAAGCAAAATTTATGAACTAATAACAATGAATTAAAATTAATAAATGTACAATAATCATTAAAATAACTAAAATAATAATAATAAGATTAAAATTTCTTATTGGCTAATAATAATAATAATAATAATAATAATAATAATAATAATAATAATAATAATAATAATAATAATAATAACAATTGAAATTAGTCCCTAGAATATACATATTCATATACGTTAGGCATGTTTTCTCTATTATAGTTGCCAACACTTAAAACCATTTATTCCAATATTGATGATTTTTCATACATCTATCTTTATGGGATCTCATATAAGGACCCAAATTAAACCCTAGGAAAATTTAAAGGTATTATCCTGGTAATTATGTTTAATTATGTTATGTTTCATAATTATTCTACCATGAGTATAATTGAAACAAAAGTATTAGTTTTTGGGTCAATTAAGTAGTAAAGAGTTGGTTTGAGGTACAATAGTAATAAAATAATAAAGATAAAAGGACTTTTAGGGAAATTATCTTTTGGTGATGTAATTCTCCACTAAGTTTTAAAATAATTTTTTTATGGTGAGAATTTTACACTAAGCTAAGTATCTCGACTAATTTGCAATAAGGGAATTAAAAAGAAAAGAAATAAAGAAAGAAAAGAAATAAGATAGGATTAGGTTAATGGGTCTCTAGAATTCTCTGGATGATTTTAGCGACCAATTTACAAAAAAGAGCATAAGAATTAGATATAAGAAGAGAAAAGAAATAGAGGAAAATCATTAATAGAGTAAAGAAGGAGATTAGGATTGGATAGGGAGCGAAGGTCAATCAACTTTGTAGATTATCGATTATCTCTTTGCTACCATTTTCTCTCCATCATCGGTCATTTTCCATCGTCAGCTGCCATTAACATCTTCTCCTCCAATTTTTTTCTTTCCGCATTCTACAGAGAGCTTTTATCTCTCTTTCCAGCTACTAGCGATGATGACAAGCTTTACAACCACTGCCAAAGAATTCCCAGTGGCGATGTAAACTTTCGGTGTCATCCGTTTCTCTTTACTTGTCGGCAACACGTAGATTGTTGAAAGGTATAATCGTTAGTTCAAGGGAGTTTTATAAGCTTTTGAGATGGTGTTAGGAAACATGAATGACACCTAACTTTTATTAGCAGTTCTAGCTACCAGCAGCTAGCTTTGGTGCATTTTGAGCGATCGATCTGATGATCTCCGGTGATAGGCAGATTGTAGTAAATTCGATTAATAGGTATGGGAATTATGTAAAAATTTGATTGCATGTGTTAAATTAAATCAAAATTTCATTAACCTTTATAAGATTATGGTAGTAATAGAGTGTTTGTTCTTGTATGCAATTTTTTAAGATGATGTTGAGTAATAACAAAGTTAATACATAAAATTATAGTTCAAATTATGGTCGATTGATGTTTAAATCATGAGAATGGGTGAAGTTGTTGTTCTATTATGAGAATTTCTTGAAGTAAAGTTATATTAAATGATGGATTTAGGGAATTGATTATATTTGGAATTAAAAGTTTGTCTCATGTGTGTGTGATAGAATATGAGATCTATGTCTAATTTGGAATTGCATATAATGTTAAACATAAGAATGGGATAATTTTCTTAAGTGTATAGTGAAAGTAAATTAACTGACTTCGCATGTATGTTCTTTTGGTTGTGTAATTGGTTTAATAGTAAAGTAATGGTGTATTATCCTTTAACGGTTACTAATTGAATTTTTTTTAAACTAATTGTTTAACTTATAAAGATGTAATTCCTAAGTAAATTAGCAATATGATATAATTGGAAATATTAGTGATTATAAGCCTATTGTTTAGTTAGTAAGGAGATTACAAAGTGATAGTTTGAAGAGTATAGTTTCCATGGGTGTTTGTTATCGGTTTTCTATCTTTATTTGAAAAAATAATAATAAACAGTTTAGCCAAAGCATCAATTTTAATAAGATTTTTTTTAAATAGTTCAACTTTAAATATGATAACATAATGATGTATGGTTTTAATCTATGATTATATGGTTTTATCAAATTATATTGTACAAATGTCTTTGTTATGATAATAGGAGTTTATATCAAATAATCGCTTTTGCTATCTTTGCATAACGTCTCAATTAGTAGAAGAAAGGTGATTAGGTTATGATGGTTTAAGCCTTAATGAATTAATTACATGTACATTATTTGATTAGGTCTAAAAAAAGTTACTGTTAAGAGATAGTTAAAGTTGACAAAAGTTTTATTCTCACTTCTTATTTTATAAAAATTGTACAGGTATTGGGCTATAAAGTATTTAAATTAATATATGCTATTATCTTTCATTATGTATTTTTCTAAGGTATTAAACAAGGAAGTTGTTTGACACATATGTGATCATTATAGAATATATAGATGATTATTTGTGATATACTAGATTATAGGTGAAAATAATTATGCCATAATATAAAGTAAGTGAAAATGTAATTAGTATAGCAGCAAGCCATTGTTACAAATGTGAAACATTTACCTCCTTTTATAAATTCTTATCTGGTACTTGAATAAGAATTATGAGCATCATTATACTAAATGGAGTAGATATAGTGGTATGTTTATGCTTTTATGATAGTACGAGAAACTTATGTTAAAATGCTAAGCTCTTACACATGGTTGCCTTAGTATATGACTATTTAAGATTATATAGTTACATATGTAAGCATTATATTAATATTATATGCATATATAAACATCTCTATTAAGGGTGATACATTGATTGCATGTATAGAATATAAAATTTGAGTATGAATATTTGATGATTAAGTATAGTGGAGCACGGAAGATAGTTATGATGAACCATACAGGTTCATCATTTTATAGTGATTATGTGTTTATATGTTGCTTTATGAATCCATGGTTTCGATAATTGTATATGATTTCATTCCTATGAACATAGGATAGTCAAGTATGAACTACTATGACTAGTATAAGTATTGTCAATATATGGTTATTAGAATGTTTAAGGTAATTTAAAGGAATCTATATAAGTAAACTCCTTTGATGGTCGAAGAGTATTTCAAAGAGAATTTGTTGAATGATTGTAAAATAATTCATGATATAAGTGAAAGATGGTTCACTAACTGCTCAGTAAAGGGTGTTACATCTCATTTTGTCCTAAATATGGAATTTTACTATTAAAAGAAGCCAGTTAATTAAAAGAGACAACACTTAGCTTTTAAGTATGACTTTGGGCATTCCTTTTAGATGATTTGATTCTTCATGAAGTATAGTTCAAGTGAAAATCTTGAAATGAGATAAGTGTATTTATATATAGTATAAAAAGGTAGATGGATCAAAAGTTAATTTATTTGAATCATTATCTAAATCCTATATGTGTTAAAAAGGTAGATTCTTGAAAAGCTTATTCTTACAAGTGGCTTTTATATATAATTACTAGATAAGGACATATGGGTTTTCAATGTAATCATATCAAAGATTTGACTGATTTTGGATTTCTATTGCTGAAAACTGTGGTGCTTGGTTGTCTTTTGTTGATTGGTTTCACATGTATAAAGAAACGTAAGAAAGATAAGGTGGTGTGGGATGAACAAACTGTCACTTAGAAACAATGTTATAGGTATGATCTTGTTAACGACAATGAAGATATTCCCATTATTAAATCAAAGATGACATATGGTAATGCTACATCAAACTTTCATATTAGACAAACTTAAACTAAACTTTTGTATGAGAAAAACTGAAACTAAACTTTTGTGCAAGAGAAACTCAAAATGTGAATATTACTTTCAGATATTTAGATATTATTACTATTTTGTTATTTTATGAGAGATTGATTGAGGATAATATTATGTAACATTTCAAATAATTTTCTATATAAATGTGTATTTTGGAACATATTATGATTTGGAATAAATATATGTCTGTATGTGTGAGATCATTTTTATGTACAGATGAAAATAAATAAATAGTGATCATTATGCATAGGATGAAAATTTAAAAATACAGCAAAAGAAAAATTAAATTATGCAATAATTTTGCGATAGATTAACGATAGCACACTATCACTACTGTGTAAACGTTAAAATTTAACAAATAATTAACAACTAATGTTTCATCTCTAACTTTTATAGTAAATTAATAATTAGCAATAGAATTCGTGATGGAAAATGTAGTCGCTGAAAATTATTTTTAAAATACCAATGACTAATTATGAAAATAAATTAGCAACGGCATAAGTTATTTAGCGACAAAATTTTTCATCGCCAAATTAGCAACTTAATTGCCAAAATTCCATCACTAATATATTAGCTATTGGGTTATTAGTGATTGTTCGTTGTGTAGTCACTAAATTATATTAGCAACGAAATTTTGGCAATTAACGACGAAAAATGTCGTCGCTAATTGCCATTTTTTTGAAGTGTATTGAAGCTTCAACTCCTCCTTCAACCCTCTTGATCCAGCTCTTATATTGATGTTTTCTTTTTTTCCCTTACAAATAGTGGCAACAACAGGATTTCTTAATCCCCTATATCCAGAAATCAAATCAAGGAAAGATGAGAAGAAAGATTTATAAGAGGAGGAGACATTTCCTTTAAGATGCTAACTCACAAACCCTAAGCATTCACCTTCTTCAATCCATAACAAGAGAGAGAGAGAAGAGAGACAGAGAGACGGAGAGAAAGAGATAGAGATTGCATCTCCCTTCTCTGCCCTTAAGCCGATCTCCACCTTCTCCAGGAAGCTTTAAATGAGTGAGTGGCGTAAATATCTTTCTAATGGAATTTCCAAAATTATCCTTATACATTTCAACCCCTAATAACTTATATTTCTTACATTTTCATCCAAAATATCCAATTTAATTCAATTGCATCATTTCTTATAATTTAACTACACTCTATTACACATGTGTACAATTGCAAAAATACCCCTCATGGGACTGAACTTCAGTGAATGAAAAATAATCCAATTTTAACTATTTAACCATAATCCTCGTTAATTTACCATAATCAAATTAGGGCCAGAATTAAGGCCTCACACGAATACTTATCAAAGTATACGTATGATAAAGGTATGTTATTATTCACTTCATTGATCTAATGTAATCATGCTTATATGTTATAGTAGTATGATATGTCTATACGTTAAAATGTCAATATATATGTATGTATGTAAGTATGTATGTATGTATGTTTGAGACCACAGAGATATAAGAATTCATGTTCAAGTTGAACATAGTATTAAATAAAGTTGAAAATATGTGTTTATATATTTCAAATTATGTATATTCTTGATACCACATGATTATATACATATCTATCTATATATATTTGTTTACATAGTATAGATTGTGATACATGTATAGTGAAAGCACATATGTGTATCTTTTGATACCATGTGATATTATACACATGTTTATATGCTAGTATATCAAATGTATAGTCACAAGGATATTACTTGATTTAAATAGTATGGCTATGCATATGTCATGCCAAATGTTATCATGCTAAAGTAAATGAATACATGGAAGTATATGTGATTATAGATAATATGATAAAGTATATGATGGCATTTTTACGAGACGGTGTATACAAGTATATACACTAAAGATTGTGTAGTTTTCCATTGATTACTTACTTGAGTAAAATTATATAAATTGTTATATGAATTGTCCATATATGTTAATGCACTAGAGAAGGTATATTTAACATGATTATGTACACGTGCAAATAGAATAATACAAAGATAGCCGTGATATTTGAAATGAACATGAACACAATATTGCCTACAAATAGAGTTCAATTATGGATAGATAGGTGCCTATAGGGATTATTGCAGCTGCAATCGTTTGGCCTGAATGGGTCTAAAGTATAGTTGATCCTATTTGGATCATAGACAGCCTCATTTGGGTTATTAGTTGACCATCTGGGTTCGCTTGATTGATCTATAGTACAGTTGGCCCCTTTTAGATCTATCGATTTGATATCTTCAGATATCCACCATTTTGACACATTCAAGTATCCATCGTTCCCATTATCCACTTTTAGAACTTAAGCAGGCTATCTAATATGATTTTAATGAAGTAGAAATGCTCATATATGTATCTCGTATTCCATATGCTATAATTTTAGCCATAACTTCATTAAGCAGGCTATCTAATAATTAAACTAAAAGTACAAATGCTCCTATGTCATCGTTTAAGTAATGTGAATCATTTTAATGAAGTTATGGCTAAAATTAAAGTATATGGAATACGAGATACATATATGAGGCTATATTATAATGATGAGTACTTGGCATTTTAGAATCCCATAGTCTAACGAGATCAAGAAGTCATACATATGAACTTTCTTGATATTGATACTTTATCAATGATATATATGATGAATACATGATCTTTATAGTCAATTGCTTCTTATAAGATTATATATACGTGTGTGTTACCTTCAAAACCATCAATATATAACATATGGAAAAGTATGACTTTGAGTGAAAGAGTTTTTGTTATTATATGTATGAAAATCCTTGAGATTGCTTTAAAGTATTTCATATACCTAGGAATGCATGATATACGAAATGGTATGTGATGTTTTGCAAAAGTATACTAGTTGATGTATAACACCATAACTACATGTTACTTGTCAAATAATGTGTAATTGATATGAGTGGTGTTAAAGAGTATGCCCTAGAGCCCATGTAAAAGGGATGTATTTCATATGTATGAATTCATATTCTTAATAAAAGGCATCATTCATTTATTAATGCTATGTTTAAATACATGAGTTTGTAAATCTTAAATTAATAAATGAAGTCCTTAATAATATAAACATAGTGCAAAGGTAATCTGAAAGTGTTCATGATATGAGATGTCTATTGTATGCAAATGTGTTAATATCTAAATATCCCTAGTCATAGAATTAACAAGATAGGACATTGTTAAATCGGATAGACTAGCACATGTTATACTTCTTGAATGGTTCAAGCAGTGGTTCTCATAATTGTGATTATAGAATATAATCAAAGCTAACATGTGGTTGCTTGTTAGAAGAAAAAGTTCATTGGAGACCTACAAAGAGAATCCTCACATGGATATTAAATCTATGTCAGTGAGGAATCTCTTTATAGCAGTTGTGCAAGTATCCTCAGACTTGAGATATCTTAAGTAGCAAGTGGCATACTTTGACTCCATAACTGATTACTTCCAATTAGGGGTGAACATAGTTAGGAGGTTAGGTATATCATGACCTACTTAAAGATAGTTGAGTGATTAACAAAGGATTCACCATCCTAGATTTATTAAGGGAAGTTATCTCGCATGATTCTATAATTTTCTTGTTTAGATAATCTCTGGCTAGAGTAATATGCAAAGATGGATAGGGATCCATGAAGTGCATTTTGGGAACAATGGTTAAATTAGTAGAACATACATAATTAGATTTATATGAGTTGACAGAAATCCATACTCAGAATCTATTTGAGATAAGAGTGGTGAAAGGAGTAATTGCACGGTAATTGTTTCTATGGAAGTGTATAGTCAAACCACTTGACTTTCCTGACATTTGGGTAGTCATGATGCCGAGCCAGAGGCCAAATAGGACTTGTGTAATAATGTATCATAAATATCATTAGGGATTGATAAAATGATTTAAAGGAGTTTAAATCATGTGGGTTTTGAATAGAACTCACAATTACGTATTATACTACCAATATGGACAGGAACCCAATAGGTCACAAACATATAGAGAAAAGGATAAAATGGTAAAATGACAAGGATAGTAATATTTGATATTATTATGGGAATAAAGAAGTGAATAAGAGAGTAATTAATTAAAGAGTTTAATTAATTATGATCAAGTAAAATTGTTCGCATAAGTTTTCAAAAATGTTCTGTAAAATGGACTTAATTGAAATATTGTATTTCATAATTAATTATTATTGGAATATAAGTATTATAGGGCTGATATAATAATTAATAGATCCATTGGAGAAAATAATGTAGGCCTAAAAAATTAAGTTTGGTGCAGAAACCCTCTAGAGGAAGAGTTTCATGCCATCTTCTGGTAGAAGGCCTTGGAAGCGTAATTCTTTGATTAAAATAAATGAAATATATTTCATAAGTGTTTTGGAGCCTACATATTTAATTTTGATGGATTTGGAATTCATTTGGGTGATTAAATCCAAGTGTATGCATGAAGGGCCTAGTTTGTGGGTTTTGTGCATGGAATTATAAAAGGATTTAATTGAGCCCAAATAAATTATTAATAATTCCAGAAGCCCATTTAATATTTCTCTAGTAATTTTGAAGATCCCAATCCCACTATGAAGTTGGATTTTTAACCTAACTATAAAAATCCAAGTGATAACGATTTTAGGGGTAAGTGAACAATTAAGAGAAAATAAATTCTCTCACTCTCTCAACCCTAGCCGCCATCCCCATGCTAGCATCAAGGGATTTCAACCAGCCCTTGTGTTCCTTCATTTTTGGTTCATTCAATCCTTCTCTAGTGTAGATTACTAATTGGAGGTGTTCAATTTTGGACACTGTGGTTTGCGACAACCTTGTGAGAAGGAAAATCAATTGTTCAACAAAAATCAAAGGTGATTTTTCTTATTCTCATTAATATGTATATTGTAAATTCATGGAAAGATCAAATCTTTTGGTTAAAAATTTTTAAATTCAGCTTATGTATGAGATGCATGTAACCGATAATTTCCAACATAGTATCAGAGCTAGGTTTTGCAATGAATCTACAATTCTATATTTTTTCGGAATAGTTTTTATTTTTTATTTATTTATTTCATGAACTTTAAAATATCAGATTTGATTGTTCATGAATGAGAAATATTAATTTCTGGATGTATGTGATAAAATTTATAAAACGAAAAATAAAAATGATTCTTTTGAGAAAAGAATCATGGCTTTGTTGTGAATGGCTTTGATTTTTCAATAAATTTTAGGGGCTGTTCTAAATAAAATTTTTATTGATCCACTCTAAAATTATTTTGATGATAATCTATGTGTTTAATATGTGATATTAAGCCATAGGATTAAACAAAATTAAAATCGAATAAGTTTTGCATGAAAACTAGTTTAATCGAAAAGTTCAATAAATTTGTATTCTTAGTGTGTTCTTCTTTAGAACGATTTTTAATCTTCTAAATATGATATATCTGATATATTAATGTGTTTTTAATTAATTTGATTAATTAAAATGGGCCTTAAATTAATTGGATTAATTTTAATTCATTAAAACCACTTAATGAGCTTAATTATGTTTACGGACTTGATTTAAATTAGTGAATTACTTGGTGGGCTCAAGGAGCTGATTTAAATTAAATATTATAAATTACAATTAAGTTTATTAATGGTTTTTAAGGGCTGGAGTGGGCTTGGTGATGGAATCGATCATACATACCACTCAATCCATGAACAAGAATCGAAAACATGCAATTTTAGTGTTTTTGAAAAACTTACAACCTTAGATGCCTTTCAAAACTTGATTTTGATAATGACCAGCATTCAAGAAGGAATTATTTGCCTTAGATCTTGATCACTAATGCCAAAAGAGCTGCCTTTATACCACTCCTCTCTATTTCACAAACACAATTGTAAGGAAGGCTTAAAATCAACAGTGCTAACTCTATGTTTAAATATTTCGCAATGGTAATGGATTGAAGCAACAAGATCCAATCTTGTTCTTCCTTTAGGTTGCTATAGCTACCTAAAAACACAAGAGAACAAGGAAGAATCCTTTTCCCATGAGTATTTCGGCCAAGAGTGTGAGAGAGAGTAATTCAGGCCTCGGGTTTCGTTCTTTTGTTCATCAATATATATCATTTAATTTTGCAAGTCTTAAACCCGAAATTTACTAACTAAAGATAGTAAAATCAGCCTCCATCACTTCATAAAATCAAGTGATATATATTAATTCAAACTCTTTTAAATTTTAAATTCAAATTAATTTGAAATAAACATAAGACATTTAATAAAAAAAAAATCACTTATTTAGGGATATAGTTACCAAAATTCCCATTGAATTTATCTTTGGATTTTCGGTCACCTTATCTTTATTTAATTAATTTATTTTGATTAAAATGCCATTAGGATTTAATAATCAATTAACTTAATTAATCCAAGATAGTTAATTTATTGAAATTAATCCTATTGGGCCGAATCTCTCTCTCTCATGCACCAATGTCCATTTAGAAATTTGAATACCCATTACATACATTAATTTGACTTTAATTAAAACCCCAAATTAATGCCCAACACTTTATTTAAATATTTTAAGCCTAATGCTTTATGTGCGATCCAATAGGTCAATTTAATATTGGCAATAAATTAATAAATTAATCCAAAGGCTATATATACTCTCTAGCAAGATATTATAGCATTCCAAATTAATTAAAAATGCAAATGGCATTTAGTGACCTAATGTAATTTTACATTGTCCCTTACCCTTATATATCAGAATTAATATTAGGCATGGAACCAATCATCCTTATATATACTAATTCCTTTATTGATATTTCAGTGACACTGAACTCTCAGATAAATAATGATTACTCATTTTTTCATCTCGGTATAGCCATACACTTCTTAGTTCACTAATTAAGTGACGGATGATATTTTCTCTCTTATCATGAGGGGTAATCCCTTCACTTTTCTCATGCTCTCTAACATGGATTAGTGCATACCTAAGCATACCCATACTTGTCACCTTGTTACAAGCACGTTAGGTGTATGTCAAAGTACACAGTAAGTCATAAAGAGTTTCATAGAGATTTTAGGTCTAAGAACTCCGATGCAAAACTTGCACATGAGAAACCCTTATGATTTGTACCATGTAGTGTTCTCATGAATAGATCGAATCCAGATACCATGTTCTAAAGATGTATCTATAATCTCTGATTGACACTATTGTCCTAATGATCCGTAAGACAGAACCCATCTTATCAGAGAGAGCATACTAGTCTCAATTCATTTGTTATTCCCATAACAATGACTGACTAGGGATATTTAGAATGAAGTCTCATTTGTTTCAAGGTCTTATAAGCATGTGCCTCACACATGATAACTTAAACTGAAAAAACATTCTTAGATAGTTCTATCAATTGATATGCATAAGAATACAATAGATAAAACAAATGCCTCATTTATTAAATTAAATGCTTTATAACAATGTATTGGGCTAGGGCTTACACTAACAATCTCCCACTAGCACTAGTCCCAATTGGGCATAGCCCTAATACTGAATGCTCTGAAATGAGCTTCGTGCAGATTTGGACGCAACTATTTCATCAAAGGATCCGCTACATTGTCTTCACTTGCTATCTTGCTAACCTTGACATCCCCACGATCAATGATCTCTCTGATTAGGTGGTACCTCCTAAGTATGTGTTTGGATTTTTGGTGTGACCGAGGCTCATTGGCATGTACGATGGCCCTATTGTTGTCACAGAAAATTTCTAATGGATCTAGGATGCTTGGGACCACTCCTAATCTAGGAATGAAATTTCTAAACCAAATAGCCTCTTTTGCAACCTCACTCACTGTAATATACTTAGATTCGGTAGTTGAGTCGGCAATGGTCTATTGCTTCAAGCTTCTCCAGCTAACAGCACCACCGTTCAAAACAAAAACAAATCAGATTGCGATTTAGAGTCCTGAGTATTGGTTTTAAAAGCAGCATCAGCATAACCTTGTATGAAGAGCTCTTCTTTACCACCATACACCAAGAAGTGATCCTTAGTCATTTGCAGATACTTTACAATCCCCTTTACAGCAAACCAGTGCTTTTGGCCATGGTCTTGCTGAAACCTACTTGTTATACTCAGTTTATGAGCAACATCTAACCTACTACATAGCATAGCATACATGATAGATCCAATAGCAGATGCATATGGTATTCTACTCATGTTGTCCCTCTCCTCTTTAGTTTTAGGGCATTGTTTTTTAGTCAAAGGAACTCCCAAAGCCAAAGGTATATACCCTTTCTTTGAGTCTCCCATACTAAAATACTTTAGTACTTTGTATATGTACTTTTCTTGACTTAGTCCCAAAAGCCGATTTGATCTATCTCTATAGATCTGAATACCAAGTATTGTCTCGACTTCACCTAAGTCTTTCATTAAGAAACACTTCCCCAACCATTGCTTAACCTTTTGCAATGTTGGAATGTCATTCCCAATGAGAAGGATGTCATCCACATATAGGACCATAAATACTATTATGCTTCTACTAACCTTCTTGTACACACAAGGCTCATCTTTATTCTTGATGAAGTCAAATTCTTTGACTGCCTCATCAAAACGAAGATTCCAACTTCGGGATGCTTGCTTTAATCCATAAATGGATTTTTGAAGCTTGCAAACCTTCTTAAGATGCTTGGGATTGACAAAACCCTCAGGTTGTGTCATATACACATCCTCAAGTAAATTTTTGTTGAGGAAAGTAGTTTTGACATCCAATTGTCATATCTCATAATCATGATATGCAGCTATGGCAAGCATGATCCTAATGGACTTAAGCATGACTACAAGCGAAAAGGTTTCATCATAGTTTACACCATGAGTTTGCCGAAAACCTTTTGCTACTAGTCTACCTTTGTAGGTCTTATTAGCTTTGAGTTTAAATAGCCACTTGCATTCAATTACCTTAGCATCTTTCGGTGGATCAACCAAGGTCCAAACCTAGTTATCGTACATTGATTGCATCTCGGATTTCATGGCTTCATGCCAAATTTTTGAGTCTAGGCTCTCAATAGCTTCTCGATAGGTAGTAGGATCCTCATGATCTACTAACTCAATAGTGTCACTGTCGGTGATTAGAAATCCATATCTCTTAATCTCCTGACATACCCTATCGGACCTTCTAGGTTCTTGTGTAATAGGTTCCTGTTCCACAACTAGTTTTGAACTTGATCCCATTTCCAACTCATCCTCTATAGGAGTTTGTAGCACTTGAATTTCTCCAAGTTCTACTTTACTCCCACTGTTTTTCTTGAGAAGGAACTCCTTTTCCAAGAAAACAGCCTTGCGAGCAACAAACACTTTGTTCTCGGCTTATGAGTAAAAATAGTATCCCTTTGTTTCTTTGGGATAACCCATAAACAAGCAGACAGTGGATTTGGACTCTAGTTTATCAAATGTTAATTTCTTAACATGAGCTTCATAGTCCCAAATCCTTAGAAATGACATATTGGGTTCTTTCCCAGTCCATACTTCATATGGTGTCTTCTCAACTAATTTAGTTGGAGTACAATTTAGTAGAAATGCAGCAGTTTCTAATACATGACCCCAAAAAGAGACAAGAAGATTTGCTTGACTCATCATTGATTGAACCATGTCCAACAGAGTTTGATTTCTCCTTTCGAATACACCATTCCATTATGGTGTTCCAGGAGGGGTGAGCTATGAAATGATTCCACACTCCTTCAGATGATTGTCAAACTCTTGGCTTAAGTATTCGCCACCTCGATCTGATCGAATGGCTTTTATGCTTTTTCCAAGTTGTTTCTCTACTTCGTTCTTAAACTTTTTGAATTTCTCAAAAGTTTAAGACTTATACTTCATTGGATAGATGTAGCCATATCTACTGAAGTCATCTATGAATGTCACAAAGTAGCTAAAACCACCTCTAGCTTGTGTACTTAATGGTCCACATACATCGGTATGTATTAGCTCCAATAAGTCATTAG
Source organism: Excoecaria agallocha (assembly GCA_037975025.1). Lineage (NCBI taxonomy): Eukaryota > Viridiplantae > Streptophyta > Magnoliopsida > Malpighiales > Euphorbiaceae > Excoecaria > Excoecaria agallocha. The sequence goes on along the minus strand of CM075808.1, from coordinate 21,110,637 downwards.
TCCACTTGCCTTTCTTGTTAAAAAGACTCTTTGTCATTTTTCCATGCAAACATGGCTCGCATATGTCATGAGATTCTAAGTCGAATACCCAAGCACTCCAGATTTTTGGAGTCTTGAAATACATTTTTCATTTGCATGTCCTAAACGACAATGCCAAAAGTAAGTAGGGTTCAATTTATTTAACCCTCTTAGTATTAATGTTGTATATGGACTCTTTATTTTGTAGATCAAGGATATGAAGACCATTTTGCAACATGGCATTGCCATATGAAATGCCTTGGTGATGAATATGAACATTGCCATTTTTAATAACAAAATCAAATCCATCCAAATCCAAACAAGAAACTGAAATAATGTTTTTGCTCATGGCAGGAACATAATAACAATTTTTCAAATCTAAACAAAGTTTGGAAGGTAAAGTGAGTTGATAGTCGCCTATCTCCATGGCAGCAACTCGTGCTTCATTCCCCACATGGAGGTCCACTTCATTCTTCCCAAGTAACCGCCTATTTCTTAGCCCCTGCAAAATGTGAGAACCACAACCGGTATCCAATACCCAAGTGGTAGAAATAGAAAGGTTAATTTCAACAACAAAAATACAAGAAATGGATGCCATGGCTCCATTCTTCTTTTTGCTTCCTTGAAATGAGCGTAATTATTTCTCTAATGCCCTATCTTGTCGTAATGGAAGCATATGCTCTCACTTTCATTGAGTTTTTGTGCCTTGGTCTTGGATTGGGCCTGAGTTACACTCCCATTTGACTTGAGTCGAGCCAGTTCATACTTGGGTTTTGCCTTTCCCTTTCCCTTTCCTTTAGCGGGTCCCTTCTTAATGCTCCCTTGAATAATAAGTATGGGATTAGTCTTTTGAATGTTCTCTTCAGCATTTTTAAGCATCCTATGAAGCTCGGTGACTGTCTTGTTCATTGCATGCATGTTATAATTCATAACAAATGGATCCTAATCATTAGTCAATGAACCTAAGATTAAGTCAGTGGCAAATTCTTTTGGGACTTGTACCTCAAGCTTTTCAAGAGTATCAAGATACCCTTTCATCTTGAGTACATGGGTACTAACAGGAGTACCTACAGTCATCTTACAAGAAATTAAGGCCTTTGTTGTCACGAACCTCTCGTGACGAGCTTGCTCTTGGAACATCTCCTTAAGGTGCACCATGATCGCATAAGCCTCTTGGTCCATGAATTGCTTTTGCAAGTCAGGCACCATAGTGGCCAGCATCAGACAGGTCACATCATTGGAGTCGCTCTTCTTGGTCTCAAAAGTTTCCTTTTGAACCGCAGAGGCGTTCCTAGTAGGTTCTTCGGGTAAGGATGCATCCAAAACATACGACTTTTTCTCTTGCTCAAGAACTATTCTTAAGTTTCGAGACCAGTCTATGAAATTGGTGCCATTCAATTTGTCCTTTTTTAGGACTGATCGCAATGAAAAGTTGTTGTTTGAAGAAGCATTTTTCAATTTACAATAAAACTTAGCAAGATTAAATGAGGTCTTATTTATAATCCCACAAACTGAATTAATATCCATTTAAATAATTTGCGTTAGTGATTTATTGTGGACCAAGATCCACTTTTCATAAAAACTTATTAGTTAAGCCGAGCTTGTACACCTAACAAGTTAAGTTACTTAGGTAGGAAAATTCCAATCATGTCTCATATATAACTCTTGGATCAAATGGGCTAACATCTTAAGATGTTATAGCACAAACCCATTTATTAGTTACCTAGGTCCGGGCATCCCTTTCTATATTAAGTCCAACCTGCATTCACAATCCATAACTCACAAAGATAATCGAGCACATCTATGACTCCTTGTCTACTTGACCGATGATCGATGCCTTGACATGTTTCGAATTAGGAAGGCAACTTTATGACTTACTATTTTAGGGATTCATTTTATTACGGGTTACATGGCATACACTTTGTCATCCATTCATAGCATGCATATATATATATAATTACATAAAGTAAAGCGTGACAAACATGGGCCCAAAAACCTACAACTAAGATTCTATACTATTACATAAGAATCTTCAAGTTGGGCTTCTCCACTCCGGTGGGCTTCGTCTTGATTTACAAAGTCTTCAAATAAATTCTATTCTAAGAAATAAATGAAACTTTTACAATAATACATAATGACTCGCAGGCCATATTTAAATACAAAAACCCAGGGCCCATGAATGCACCATGCATATCCATTCATCACACCAAACAAACAAATAAATATACATAACATTCATGGATCAAACAAAGTCCAATTTTAATTAATTTAGCCAAGCCCATTAATAGAAATTGTGTACTTGAAATTTTAAGAGGAGACCACATGATGGGCCTGGGCCGACATGTAAGGACCCAAAATAGGCCTTAGTAGAATTCAAGGGCAATTACATGTTATTAAAGTCTAATTGAGCATTATTTGATGAATTATTAAGAGCTAAGCTATTAATTAGGGCAAAAATATTATTAAGTTATCAATAATTATGTGATAAATGTGTAAATTATATGGTATAAATTTTATAAGGTCATAATTAAATTATTATTGTTGGTTTAATAATATTCAAGGGCGTAATTGAAGTAAAAAGTATTAATCTGGGGTAAATTTGTAATTATGGCATCTTTAGTGGCAAATGTGAATAAATAAATAATTGAGAGGCCAATTTAAGGAAAGGAATAAATGGTGGGGTCAATTTATGGAATAGATTAAATGGTGGAGACAAAATATAACATGCAAAGAATTGGATGTTGTTAATGTGACATGCAAATTCTTGAGGGATTAAAGAGGACATTTACCATAGTATTATATATAGAATAATCTTAGTGGGTGGAAAGGGAAAAATGAGATGGTGGAGAGTGGTGTGGTCGGAATTTGTGAGAGGAGAAAAACCAGAAATTAATTCCATTCATTTCCTTTGAAGGTCTTTGAATTTTCAAGTAATTTAAGTGACAATTCTTGATGGTTAATTAAGGCAATTAAGTGCATAACTCTAAGGTAAGTGGTTTCTATTGAATTTTATCTTCTTCTTCTTCTTCTTCTTCTTCTCATCTTGGTTGAGATAAATGATGAACAAGTGCTGGAAATGGTGGATTGGGGATGATTTGTGTTGTTGTAGTTAAAGAAGGAGGAGATAGAAAGGATAAAGGGAAAGACATTGCAAGGGACTAAAAGCTTGGGTTTGATAGGGGTCGGCTAAGGTATGGGATGGTACTTACCTTGCATGCATGTGAATGTTGATTATATCATCAAGGTGCATATGTGTGTTAGATGGAATAAATGGGATGAGATATGAATTTAGAATTTGTTACAATAGGTGTTACATGAAGATTGCTGGAATTATTGACTGTAATTTTATCTATAAAAATGAGTTAGGGACCTTAATTTGAAGCTATAATAATCTTGATTGTTCCATATGAGATATAGGTATAAAAGTGTAGTTGAAAAATGGCATTAATTTGGCCCCTAATTTATCCCTACATTGATTGAATATTAGATGCATCTTTGATTCCGATTTTGAATAGCTTGGGGTAAAAACTTCATAATTGATTGTACAATGATCATAATAACATTAGGTCTATTCCTACTTAAAATATACTTCAAAACCTACAATTTATATGCAGAAATCAAAGTCAAATAATGCCTAGAAAATTGCCTAATTTTCACTTGAAAATCGGAAATTCTGTGTTGCTTACTATGATGAACAGTCTTTAGTAATTTCAATATATCTCGAGTTCTAGAAATGATATTGCAAATATTTTTTATGTTATAGAAACTAGAAAAGTATATCTACAACTTGTAGAAGAAAACTTTTTCTAAAAATGCCGTTTACTGTGTCAAAAATGAAGTACAAGATTAAGTTATTAAGCAGTTTGTAGGATTTTGGAAACAGGGTGAAAAACTCGTATGGCCAAGCATATTGTCGCGAGCTCGATATCATGATTTTGGCCCATAACTATGCTTTTTATTCCCTTTTATCAATATATTATGCTACCCCTATGTGTTGCACATATGACTGAACAAAATAGGCCTTGAATGCAAGTATACGAGAGCTATAAACTCATGTGTATATAGATTTGTATCAAAGGATATATATATGGATTTGCATGATTTGTATCATTTACATTGAAAATTGTCTATGAATGTATACCTATGCATCATGGAAATTGTACATTAATAGTTAATTTATAGCACCATGAATAATTATGAAATTATTGTTAGTCATATATGTGTATGATAATATGATTGTGATATGATGTGTTGTCTAAAGATCATATGTTTAAGTATAAGTTCATAATGAAAGTTAAATGTATGTGCCATATGGAAACATATTAATAGCATATGATTGATGAGTGATTGAGGTATATATATATATTGATAATCATGCTTATCAGAACAAGCTTATTAGATGCGAATGTACTACAGGTATGTACAATCTATGATTATATTTATGAGTGCATGAGCATGTAATTGTCCTATGAGATAGAAAATGATTAAATGTCACTTAATAGGTGAGATTATATACATGTGCAAATGGTATACTATAAGTACAGCTTTGAAGTATGAAATGAACATGAATATAGTGTTGCCTGCAATAGAGTTCAAATATGGATATAAATACATGAATGATAGTTAATATTAAATATGCTATCCATGAATGTTCATTTGGTGCAGGGGTTTATGAACTAAGAAAATGAAAACATGTCATGTTATATGTATTTATGTGTAAAGATGATGGTACCTAGTTATATACATACCGATGAACCTAAGGCTACTAAATCTAGTTGTATGACTGGCCTTTAATTGGTTGATATATATATATATATATATAAGTCTAGATGATTCTACATGATTCCTATGGATTTCTTCAAAATCACTATAGTACAATAGTTTGAAATGTTAACTTTGCTTGTATGAAGAAGTAATGTGATTAGTAGAATATATGTGTGCATATAAACATATATGCATATGTATGATCTTACATGGTTGGGTTCAAAGCTTGAAAACTATTTTAGAGCAATGATTCAAATAATATTTTTAAAGTGAAATTTATAACTATGTCTTTGCTTAATTGAAATGACATAATTAAGCATATGTGTTATCACATGTTGGCATGCGAAAATACAAATCTACTGTGCTATAGACTCAATTATAGAAATCTTATTAAAGCATATAATGGTATTATATAAGTATAGTCTTGACATGTAGAAAAGTTACACATGAATGTGTATATGAATACATTGATTACAGTTATACCAGAGTATACATGTGCATATAAGAATATGAATGAATAAAGAAAAGATAAATTTAAGAGATTGTTCTACCTGCTTTGAGTCTAGGAAGTGGATAGATAGGCATGCCTATAAGGGTAACTTGCAGCTACTTTTGAACATTTTGACCTCTTTAGGTCCACTTGAATTTAAAAGTATAGTGACCCTGTTTGGGTTTAAAAGTTAAATTTAATTTAAAAAACCCTCGTGTGGGTTGTAGCCGATCCCGTTTGGGTCCGCTTGACCGGTCCATGTTATTTGATTGACCCCGTTTGGGTCTATGTTATTTGATTGACCCCGTTTGGATCCATGTTATTTGTTCGACCTCGTTTGGGTCCATGTTATTTGTTCGAGCTCGTTTGGGTCCATGTTATTTGTTCGAGCTCGTTTGGGTCCACTGATTTATCATACAGTTTTATCCCTACAAGGGATCATCATTTAATACCTCCGGGTATCTCTTTGGTGCCTTCAGGTGACCTAGTACCTTCGGGTACCACCGTATAACCCGTTATCCACCTCTTTAGAATAGTGCAGGCTTTATTATCAAGGTTAAAAAAAGTTTAATAAGGCATGCAAATTCTTAGTTGACTTTATACTATTTTACATATGAAATTCCTTTTGTTGCATACAAAACCCAAGTCTAAAAGAATGCTCAATATTCATATGTATCTATACTGCTAGTACAAAAACAAATTGCATGTTAATTGCTAAATGCTCTCTATATATATGTGTCCTTTATTCTTATATGTATTACATTGTATGATTTCTATAAGTGAATTTAAATGTTTAATTTCTTTCATTTCTTGAAATAAATCATTGTTACATTTGAAGCATGTTAGATGCTTGTTAACGATCACTATGAGTGGTCGTTTATCATGATTTAGTTCCCACTAAGCTTTATATCTTAGCACGGGTGTTTCATCCGTGTAGGTTGCAAGGTTAAGACTTTCTCTCAGGATTGATATCTGTAGCTGGCTGGCCAACACAAGTCTTTGAAGATTATAAAGTATATAGTTTTCTTTTTTGTTCCTTTTTATATTTCAAAGGTTTTATGTTGTGTTGGAAATCTTGTAAAAGTACAACTGTTTTGTAAGACGTTATTAGCGGTTATATTTTTGTAAAGAGACTCTAATGTATATTGTGAAGTTTTAATAGTTTAGCACTCTTATGGATTAAGTATGAATATAAATTCTCTATATAGTTGATATATGTTTATGTTGCATAGTAGAACATGTGTAATGAAATGGATAAAGTGATATGTATAGATTATAGAATAAGGGTGCTACACGACACCCAATGGAATAAATCCTCCTTTTTGAATAAGTTCTCTTAAAAGCCTAAAACAAAAACTAGTTAGATTTGTGCCATAAATCAACTCTAGTATAATTTCCAATTTTTGTCAATTTTTAATTTTATGTCATACAGCCCATAAACATTAAAAAAATACATATAATATGTACCAGCATGAATTAAAATATTAAAATCATGAAGAACATATATCATACATGGCATTCATACTAAAACAAACAAACAACAATGAAACTAGTTGTTTAATGCTCATATAATGCCACAAAAATGCACAAACACTTAAAACAATTTTATGAGTCATTTAATAAGTTAAATAATGTCATAAATATTGAGTTAATTTTCTGTACCAATCTGATCTAAATGTCTTTTTGCCATTTTAATCAAAACAAAACAAACAATGTCGATTAAACATGCAACAAACACAAACTAGTTATAGTTTTAAGTTATTTTAAAATTAATCAATTAAATTGTCATGGACCAGAATTTAAATAAAATTTAAAATATTTCCACACCTGATATTTAATCTTTAAAAATCACTTACAAACATGGGAAAATCGTTTTTACATTTAATTTTGAAAACTAGTTGTTAAACAAACACTTATCGTGTCAACTTGCACCTAGTTTCAAGATTAACATGTACCATCAGGTATTTATAATTAAATCCGACCATGGACAGCTCTAAGAACATCTTACGATAGTATATTAACATGTCATAATAATTATAATACCTATCTAATCATTTAAAATCATTTTTACACCAAAACAATGCAAAAAACTCAAAACATAAAATTTTAGCATTGCATGTTTTTAAATGAACGATTTTTGAATAATTATTTCATGCATCTAAAGCACTAAAATAAGCATGTTTAGGCTCTGATACCACTGATGGAACAATACATGGTATATATATGATGATCACGCAGCGGAAAAATAATAAAATCAATCATATATACCACGCAATCCATGAACAAGAATCGAAAACATGCAATTTTAGGATTTTTGAAAAACATACAACCTTTGATGCTTTTCAAAACTTGATTTTGATGATTATCAAAAATCAAGAAGGATTTATTCACCTTAGATCTTGATCACCAATTCCAAAAGAGCTGCCCTTATGCCACTCCTCTCTATTTCACACACACAATTGCAATGAAGGCTTAAAATCAAGAGTGCTAGCTCTATGCTTAAATATTTAGCAATGGTAATGGATTGAAGCAACAAGATCTGATCTTTTTATTCCTTTAGGTTACTATAGCTTCCCAAGAACACAAGAGAACAAGGAAGAATCCTTTCCCCTTGAGTATTTTCGGCCAAGAGTGTTAGAGAGAGTAATTCACGCCTAGGGTTTCTTTCTTTTGTTCATCAATATATATCATTTAATTTTGCAAGTCTTAAACCCGAAATTTACTACCTAAAGATAGTAAAATTAGCCTACATCACTTCCTAAAATCAAGTGATATATATTAATTCAAACTCTTTTAAATTTTAAATTCAAATTAATTTGAAATAAACATAAGACATTTAATCAAAACAAATCACTTAATTAGGGATATAGTTGCTGAAATTCCTATTGAATTTATCTTTGGATTTTCGGTCACCTTATCTCTATTTAATTAATTTATTTTGATTTAAATTCCATTAGGATTTAATACTCAATTAACTTAATTAATCTAAGATAATTAATTAATTGAAATTAATCCTATTAGGCCGAATCTCTCTCTCTCATGGATCAAGGTCCATTTAGCAATTTTAATACCCATTACATACATTAATTTGACTTTAATTAAAACCCAAAATTAATGCCCAACACATTATTTAAATATTTTAAGCCCAATGCTTTATGTGTGATCCAATAGGTCCATTTAATATTGGCAATAAATTAATCCAAAGGCTATATACACTCTCTAGCAAGATATTATAGCATTCCAAATTAAATGAAAATGCAAATGGTATTTAGTGACCTAATGCAATTTTGCATAGTCCCTTACCCTTATATATCAGAATTAATATTAGTCATGGAACCAATCATCCTTATATATACTAATTCCTTTCTTGATATTCCAGTGACACTGAACTCTCAAATAAATAATGATTACTCATTATTTCCTCTCGGTATGACCAAACACTTCTTAGTTCACTAATCAATTGGCCGATGATATTTTCTCTCTTATCGAGAGGGGTAATCCCTTCACTTCTCTCATGCTCTCTAACATGGATTAGTGCATACCCAAGCATACCCATACTTGTCATCCTGTTATGAGCATGTTAGGTGTATGTCAAAGTACACGGTAATTCATAAAGAGTTTTATAGAGATTTTAGGTATAAGAACTCCGATGCAATACTTGCACATGAGAAACACTTATGACTTGTACCATGTAGTGTTCTCATGAACGGATCGAATCCAGATACCACGTTCTAAACATGTATCTATGATCTCTGATTGACACTGTTGTCCTTATGATCCTTAAGACAGAACCCATCTTATCAAAGAGAGCATACTAGTCTTAATTCTTTTGTTATTCCCATAACAATGACTGACTATGGATATTTAGAATGAAGTCTCATTTATTTCAAGGTCTTACAACTATGTGCCTCACACATGATAACTTAAACTGAAACAACATTCTTGGATAGTTCTATCAATTGATATGCACAGGAATACAATAGATAAAACAAATGCCTCATTTATTAAATTAAATGCTTTATAACAATGTATTAGGGCTAGGGCTTCCAATAACACTTGGCTCATTCCAAAAGGCACAAATGGTCTAATAGATGCAAAACTAGTTTATGTGTGAATACACTTTAGGGTTTATTGTGTGGGTTTTGACCTACCATTTATTTTACCCAAAATTGATTCTTTAATTATTTAATGTGATTAATTAATTAAATAATCAATTAATAATCAATTGGATTGATAATTGAGACAAGAACACATGCATGTAAAAAGGTTTCCTAAAATGAAAGTTTCCAAAATGGAAAATATTTCCTAATTTAATCACATTACCAAAATAACTCAAAAGTAAGTTTCAAGAGTTAAAACAAAGTTAGTAATCCATTATATGTTTTACTTTATGCATTAGAAATGCATATAAAGGTGTACGATTGGCATGATGGATAGTTATGGACAAGGCCCAATGTGAATGAGCATAATGCATGTTTCGGCTCAATGATGACTTTCATGTTCGGCCATTTGTTTGTGGTTTATATTTCTTTTCAAATTGTAATATGTAATTAGATTACTTAGATTAGAATTAGAGATAGAAATGGAGACCACTATCAAGGAGCAAGATGGGCCGGCTAGAGATCCAACAAGTATGAAGATAATATAATTATTTTTACTTGTTTGAATCATGCATATTACCTAGGTTTGACCTTTTGATTTCCCTTTTGGCTTGAGAAAATCAATGTAGTAAAGTTCATAAATATACCATATTTGTATGCTTATATTTATGAGATAGATATAGGAAGCATACCAATGTATGCCAACCATGTATGATGAGACTTAATTAACTAAAATCCCTCAAACTAATACTAAGGTATATAAGCCTTCCATTAATTTGAGGAGAACCAGATTTCTTTATAGTATGGGTTGTTGACCACAATCAATCTCACATTATATCGAATATGTTTGAATCTGATTAAATGGGTCATCTTAGCTAGCCCATTAGCTTGTTGACCATAGTCGAGGCTAATGGTTCTAGAGGCAAGATTAGGGAATGCATATATGATATGCATGTATCAAGAGTTGATAACCTAATGATCCAATAGTTTTGTAGAGATACAATTGGTATAGAGATACCAACCTTTCAAGGGTATGGAGTTCGATTTGTTGACCACAATCAAGGTCAAATTTCATATCAAGGATTGGATATTGGCCCACTAAGAAAAACATCGAGTTTTCTCTAATTAAATAGTGAGGTCTATTGATTCGTAATAAAATAGTGGGAGCAAATGGATTAATTAAAGACCTAATTAATGCATACATATATATGAACATACTCTCATATGTTTTTTATTTCACATCTAGGTCATCATCATGAGCACATCAAACATTAATATACAATCAATCTTGGATAACAAGCTGGTTGGCAGCAACTATTCTGACTAGATCAGGCAAGTGAGAATTGTTCTCAAAGCTGAAAAGATCCATTATGTCTTGAATAAAGATACACCACTTCCATCAAATGATGCCATTGATGAGATAAGGACGCTTATTGAAATTACATGAAGGATAGTGAAGCAGCAACATGTCTGATGCTGGGTGCTATGTCCTTAGAGCTTCAAAAGCAACATGAGATGATGGATGCTAGAACCATCATTTTGCATCTAAAGGAGCTTTATTCTTCTCATGCTAGAACTGAGCAATATGGATTGCTTGAGCTTTATTTAGCTGCAAAAGAAGTAGAAAATGACCAAGGCACAGCCCAAGAATGGTAGTGTACTTAAGAAAGAGAATCCCAAAGGAACTTGCTTCCATTGTGCAAAAGATGGTCATTGGAAGCGTAACTACAAGGCCTATCTAGATTCTCTCAAGGAGAAAAAGCAAGCTGATGCTTCTACTTTAGGTATTCATATGATTGAAATTAATACTTATTCTATTACTTCAAAATAATCTTAGGTATTAGTTACCGGATGTGGATCTCATTTTTGTAATGATCTACAGGGGCTTAGAAGCAGTAGAAGAGTTGGAAAGGCAGAAATATGTCTATAGTTAGCTACTGGATAAAACATCTTTACAAAAATTGTGGGGACTTACCATTTGCCTCTTCCAAGTAGATTAATATTGGAATTAAGTAATTGTTATTATGTTCCAGCTTTATCCAAAAGTATTATTTCTTTTAGTTATTTATTGAACGATTATGACATTTCTTTAAAGGACAATTGTTATTACATTTTTAAGAACAATATATTTTATGCAAAAGCTATCATTTAGAATGGTATATTTGTTCTTGATTTAATTAAAGAAGTGCATAATATGGATACCAAAAGAATGAAACAAGATAATCTAAATACCTCATATTTATGGCACTATCGTTTAGGCCATATAAATGAAAAATGCATGACAAAATTACACAAGTAAACTCGAATTAAACTTTGTTTAGGAAGTTTGTTAAAGTCCAAATTTCTTATTTGAAGTCTATAAAAGGAGGTTCAAGGCACCAAAGCAAGGGGGAGAAAGATTTAGCCTCTCAAAAATTAATTTTATCTAGTTTTACTTTAGTTTCTTTTAGATTTATTATACTAAGTCAAAGTATTCTTTGTTTTTCTCTATAGAGCTATCAAGAAAGCTTCTCTACTTAATGTTCTTATATTTTTTTTAAGCTTCCTTTAGCTTTCAAGATCAGTTGTGAGTAGTTTCTTTTACTTTTGCTAAAGGATACAATAATCCTTGACTTTATATTGTAAATACTTAGTTTATGATTAATGTAATGCAAGTTTATTTTCCCTTGGGTTTGGAAGAAATCTTATCTTTGGTTATATATGATTTGATTTTTAACTAGTTTTAATTAATGGTTGATGATTCAATTATGCATGATCAATAGTTTGTATGATCTTAGGTTGGTTTATTGGCTTTGATGCAGGATTATATTCTAAATTATGTGTAATTATGTGTTGGTAATGGTAAATTAAGATTAATAACAAGTTAAAACCGAGGATAGGTGAAAGTTGAATTTGCTTGCAAAAGTGTTTAATAGACATCTAGGAGGTTAAAATTATATTTGTATGCTAAGTGTTGAATTTTTCCTAATAAGATAGGTATGATGCTTAAAATGATGTTATTGTTTCAGATATCTTGCCTTTTTCATTTGATATCTCCATGATCACTTATGTTCTATTTTTGGATTAAGTAATTGCAATATAGGTTAAGGAGAATAGTCCTTTAGTAAAAGTTATCTTTAATATTGATTTTTATCAACTTTGTTGTTATTTAGTTTTTAGTTTTATTGCTTTAATCTTTAATTGCTAGCTTGTGTTACTTTAGGCTACTTAAATTTTTGTTTTTACTATAGTTAAACCTTAATCATTGCAACCTTGGGATCTCTCTCTTCAGACATAGTTTTCATTCTAAAAATCTATAATTTTTCACATTTACACAAGTTTTCCTTGGGTTCGATATTTAGGGGTTATAATTATATATTTCTATATTACTAGTTATTCTAGTATACTTGTTAGAATTCGATTAAGTTTTTGGCATCGTTGCTGGGGAAACATTGGTGTTTGTAGACTTATTTTAGATTTTTAGATTGGTTTATGTGTTTATTTATTTTACAGGTGACAATAGTTTATGGTAAGTGATAGACAAATTTTGGTGTTTGGCCCTGAAATTGAGAGAACTTATCATAGGATTTAGGGATTAAGAGCCAACATGAATAATTAAGGGATACAAGTTGATCCATCTCTCAATAATAATGGCTTACCTCATATTTATCAACTAAATGATCCACATCCTAGGATTAAGGGGTAAATTAATCAAGATCAAGTTCATAGGAATGGGCTTAGACCTAGAACCATTAGAGATTATTCTATCCCCAGGTGGAATGAAGAACATAGAATAATTAAGATACCTCATAACCAACCCTTTGAGATAAAACCTGTTACCATCACCATGGTATATAAAAAATCAATTTTCAGGGTTACAGATAGAGGATTCAGCTCAACACTTAGATATGTTCTTAAAAATTAGTGATATCATGCAAATTGCGACTGTGTCAGCGGATGCCATTAGATTTAAATTATTTCCTTTCACCCTCATAAGGCAAGGGATTGATTACAAATGTTACCAAATTAATCCATTCAATCATGATAATAAATGTAAGAGAAATTCTTATGTCGATTCTTCACACCTACCAAAATAACCGTTTATTAAGAAGAACATTAATGATTTTTAGCAATTTTATGAGGAGCCATTCTATAAGGCTTAGGACAAATTTAGAAGACTACTGAAAAGTTGTCCACACTATGAATTTGTAGTATATCAACTAATGTCTATCTTTTATACATGTGTGAACCAAGCTACAAGGTCTCTAGTAGATGCGGCATCGAATGGAAGCTTTATGAATAAAATCCTGAAGAAGCTTTCTTAATTCTGGATGAGATGGCAACCAATAATGCTTAATAGGCAAGCTCTTGAGCCACTTAAAATAATCAAGGAGTGCATAGTATACATGACTTTCCCATGATCAATGCTTAACAAGAATTGTTATAATATGAGGTAAGTGGCTTAAAAGTACAAGATGTATTTTTTATCTCATGGAAGTAATGTTTATACAGGAACACAAGGAGCACCAAGAATGAGGAATAAGAAAGGTTTAGTGGAGGAAATCAATACTTTAAAGCCTTATAGCAATACCTATAATTCGGGATGGAGAAATCATCTTAATTTTACATGGAGAGAAAAGAACTAAGCATCCATATTTAACCCTTAATCAAGAACTTCCTTTAACCAAGCTTAAGATTCCCATAGCAATAACCATGCATCATAGCAAAATCAAGGCCAACCACACTACAGTTCCACATATTAACCATAACCTTACCAACCACCAGGATTTCAAAAACCTCAACCCTAATAGAAAAGAAACCTAATTTAGAAGAAATGTTTACTAGTTTTATGACCTCCCAAAATGCATACATGGCTTGTTAGGAAGCTAGGTGGAAGTCCCAAGATATTTGGATGAAAAACCAAGATGCATCAATTAGGAACCTAGAAAACCAAGTGGGATAACCTTATAATTTCTTATCTAGTAGAGCTCAAGGCATATTTCCATCTAATGTTGACCAAAATCTAGATGAGGAAGCTAAAGAAATCACTTTAAAAAGCTAGAAAAAGGTACAACAATCTAAAACTAGTAAGAGCTCTTCCAAATTGGTGGAACTAACAATAAAGTTAAGTATTTCTAATCCAAAAATTCTTAAAGAAGTATCTCCAAATTTTGGGAAAGGTAAAGGTAAGAAAAAAATTGTCTCTATTATGCTTGATAAATCTCAAATGGCTTATCAGTCTCTAACTAGAAAGGAAAAGAATAATGGGCAATTAACTAGATTTTTAGATATGTTCAAAAATTTGCATGTAAATTTACTATTTGTTGAAGCTTTACTACACATGACTAAAAATGCTAAATTTATGAAATAACTTTGTACTAATTAAAACAAGCTAGAGGGAGTAATGACAATTTAATTATTTAATAATTATAGTGCAATTTTAATGAACAAAATATAGCAAAATGAAAGGATCTAGAAGTTTTACTCTACCATGTGAATTAGGCAGAAATTTTATTGGTCATACTTTATATGATTTGGGTACTAGCATAAATTTAAGGCCATATTCAATTTCCAAGAAATTTAATATAGGAGATATAAAAGAGACCTGGATGATACTACAATTGGCTAATATATTTGTAAGGAGGCCCAAAGGCATTATAAAGGACTTATTAGTGAAGGTGGGAAATTTTATATTTTCGATTGAATTTATGGTGATGGATATGGAGGAGGAACACAAGGGGCCTCTAATAGTGGGAAGGCCATTTTTTAACACAGCGAAGGCTCTAATTAATATTCATGGGCAAATGATCACCTTAAGGTTCAATGTGTATGAGATGGTATTTAATGTGAATAATGTAAGGACTCAAATTAGGCTTTAGTAGAATTCGAGGACATAATCCCAATTATTAATGTCTAATCAAGCTTAATTAGATGAATTATTATAAGCTTATATATTGAAGGATAAACTAGTTGTTTATTTATGTGTGTAATTGAAATAATATTTTATTTCAAGGATCAATTGGGATATAAGTGTTATTAAGTTCGATAATTGTGATAAATGTGTAAGATATATGGTATGAATTTTATAAGGTCATAATTAAATTATTATTGTTGGTTTAATAACATTCAAGGGTGTAATTGAAGTTCAAAATATTAGTTTAAGGGTTAATTTGTAAATTCAGCATCTTAAAGGTCAAAGGTGAATAAATGAATATTTGAGAGGTTAATTTAAGAGAAAGAATAAGTGATTAGGTTGATTTATAACATGCAAAAAGATGTGGGTTGATTAAAGGACATGCATTTTGTTGAAGGATCAAAGAGGGAATTTTCCTAACTATTATATAAAGTCTTTTGCTAGTGGAATGAAAGGAAAAAAACTCTTTGAAATGGTGGTGAACGAAATCTTAGAGAGAGTTACAGCAACTTCATTTTCTTCTTCTTATTTCTTAAAGCCATAGATGAATTCTCAAGGTCTTGTTGAAGAGGAATTGTTGCATGTTGTTCAATCTAGATCATTAGTATAACTATAAGGTAATATCCTAACTTGTTAGTTCATCTCTTCATCTTCATCTCTTTCTTAATTTGATTGATGATGGATGATTGTTGTTGTATGTATGAAATGATGTAAAGGAGAGAGAGAAGGTGGAAGAAGCAAGGAAAAGGGCTTGCAAGGGGTTTAAGACAAAGGAATTTTCAGCTAAGGTATGGGAATGTAGGTTGTTCATATTGCATGTGGAATTGGTTGCTGAATTTGGATGTAATTTACAGAAATTGAAGTTACGTTTTTTTCTGGTTTTTGCTGGGTTTTCGGGTTGATTTTGGAAGAACGGATTTCATCAGTTGTGAGAGTCAGTGCCGAGTCGTGAAGCACTTCACGAGTCGTGAACTTTTGTCCGACTCGTGAAGCTCTTCACGTGTCGTGAAATTCTGCCCTTTTTCACCACTCGTGAGCCCCTTCACGAGTAGTGAAATGCTGCCTTTTTCACCACTCGTGAGCCCCTTCACGAGTAGTGAAATGCTGCCTTTTTTCTCTACTCGTGAGCCCCTTCACGAGTCGTGAAATGTTGCCCTTTTACTTCACTCGTGAGCCTCTTCACGAGTAGAACGTTTCTTCATGACTGATTGACCTATCTGGATTGTTTTACTCATAAGTTGAGCTACAGAATAGCAAATTGAGTGATTCTTTTTGCGTTGGAAACTAGACTTCCATACCTATATTTCATATGAAGAAATCTAAACTTAAATCGGTCTCTAAGTATATGGAATTTAGGGTTGAATTCGGACTAGTTTCCTAAATTGCTCACAGAAACAGAATTTACTATTATGTGCATATTGGTTCTACACTTGATAATATGATTTCTTTAATAAATTGAGAGAGATATTTGTTTATGTGACAGTAAAGTTAATTGGTTAAAGCATGTAATATGGCTATCCATGAAGGATTTATATGAATACATATGCATTCAATTGTGTATATCAATAAAGACTAATGATGAAATATCTAACTTATACATGTAAATAGTTTTGTACCTGATTGTCACATGCCAAATTGATATATATATTATACACATGTAACCTTATGACATGAAAGTGCACATTTTGACATGTATTTATGCTATGAAATAAGGACTGCAATAGTATGACCTTGGCATGTGTATATGCCCATATGGAAACATGTTGAAATTCTGTATAGCACATGATTTTAATGATGATAAAGATATATATATATACATATATATATATATTTGGTAAATATGCTCATATGAGTAAGTCTACTATATGCGAGTGTACCCACAGGTACGTACATCTATGATTATGTACATGAGTGTATGAGCATGAATTTGTACTATGAGATAGAAAATGTTTTAGCATGACTGTGAACATGTGAGATGCTTAATGTGATTTGTGGATTATGTGAACATATAAACATATGTCTATAAATATAATATGATCTTACATGATTGGGTTTGACTGTTGAAAGAAGTTTGAGAGTAATGATTCAAAGAAAATGAGTAAAGTGAAACGTATGAATACGTCTTTACTTAATTGAAATGATATGATTAAGCATATGTGGGGTCACATGATAGCATGCTAAAATACAGATCTACAGTGCTATAGACACCATTATAGAAATTTTATTAAAGTATATAATGGTAATGTCATACAAGACTATGTATACAAGTGTATGCATCACAAAAGGAGTATCTTGTCATGTGATTATTATATGAGAAAAGTGTATAATTGTTTATGATTAGTGCATATATGTATATGTACTAAAGAAGATGTATATATATATATTTTACATGATCATGTATGGGTACAAATGGCATTATATAAGTATAATCTTGACATACGAACTAGCCACATAAGTGAATATGATTACAAGAACAGAATAGCATTACCCAACAGTGAAATGTTCACCGGTTTACAGAAAGTTATATATGAACATGAGTATGAGTACATTGTTCATAGTTATACAAGAGTATACATGTGCATATAAGAATATGAATGAATAAATGAAAGATAAAGTAAATAGATCTTATTGCCTGCGTTGAGTCTAGGAAGTGGATAGATAGGCATGCCTATAAGGGTACCATGCAGCTGCAGAAAAACTTGTGCCTTCGGGTACCATCGTTCAACCCTGTTTGGGTTGTAGTCAGCCCCGTTTGGGTGACTAAATAGCTTGTGCCTTCGGGTACCATCGTTAAGCCCCGTACCTTCGGGTACCATAGATACACCAAAACTTGTGCCTTCGGGTACCATCATTCAACCCCGTTTGGGTTGTAGTCAGCCCCGTTTGGGTGACTAAACAGCTTGTGCCTTCGGGTACCATCGTTTAACCCGTTATCCACCTCTTTAGAATAGTGCAGGCCTTATACCAAAGTTAAGAATAGTTTGATGTTAATTTAAAGCTTTATAAAGCATAACAATTCATAAATTGATTTCAGAATCTAATTTATATGTGAAATTCCTTTACAGCACAAATGGAAATTATGGTATTAAAAGATGTTACAATATATACTTATGCATGATTATCGCCTATAGAAACAGTACGTACAGAGTTATATAAATGAACTAGTGCATCACTAATATATAATTATGAACTATATTAGAGATAGTATGTTCTCTAAAGCAAATGAATATAAGAGTTTATGAATGGGTATTCATGTTGGTGATTGCTTTTCAAATTAATACAGTTGAGTTATATGTTTCCCCTATATTTACTCGTTCTTGCTCTTGATTAAGAAATGATGTATATTGTCTTGTGCATACACATAAAGCATTTATAGATTTACAAGAGATAAAGTTCACATGAAAATGGTATTGGATATAAAAGCAAGCTAGAAATTCTATGTATGCATTGGTACAATAAGTAATTCGAATATATTTCTTGATTGAT
Organism: Excoecaria agallocha; assembly: GCA_037975025.1. Taxonomy (NCBI): domain Eukaryota; kingdom Viridiplantae; phylum Streptophyta; class Magnoliopsida; order Malpighiales; family Euphorbiaceae; genus Excoecaria; species Excoecaria agallocha. The sequence continues at coordinate 21,091,886 of CM075808.1, read as the reverse complement.
AAATGATGAACTTTCATAGTACTAATGCCTTGTTTTACTTGCGAATATTTATATGTGAATGTTGATCATAGCTTATATGTGAATGTTGATCATAGCTTATATGTGAATGTTGATCATAGCTCATATGTGAATATGTATATGCTTATATTCCTATCTTATATGAAAAAGTGGAAGGAATGACTAAGTATAAACAGTGGTAAAATAATCAATGAATGAATCGCAAGATTAAAGGACAATTATGCTTATATGGTTAATTGTTGAGTATAAGTTATACTTTATAGTTTATAATGTATGCTTGTTGACGACCACTATGAGTAGTCGTTATCATTTATAGTATTCCCCACTAAGCTTTATAGCTTAGCACGGATTTTTGTTTATCCGTGTAGGTTGGGAGAACAGGACTTTCTTCCAGGTCTGTTTTCTGCAGCAGGTTTGCCAACACAAGTCTTAGAAGATTGATATTAGAGTCTTCTTTTTGTCCTTATGATTTGTAGTTGTGGAAACTTTAAATTCTGGAAATTTTGTAATTACTACAGATGCTTTGTATATGTAATATTTGATGTTAGTAAGTTGCACCTGTAAGTGAAGCTTCTAATAGTTAACTTTTGGATATCTGTTTAGTGGATTATCAGATGAAATGTTGATAAGCATGCTTGATTAATATTAATCACAGTGTTATAGCTAAGTGCAGGGTAAGGGTGTTACAAATAAGGTGACGAAGCACCCCTCATTTGACTTTGAAGAGTCCATTTACTTTGTTGATAGTGTTCAAGAGTGTGTAAAAGAAAAATAAAAGGAAACTCATTTTATTTAGGAGCTTCAAGATTGCTTAATACACCCAAAGATTAAGAAGAAAGCAGAAGAATGAAAAAAGAAATTGATTGAATAACTGGAAAAAGAGCACAATGAGGAAGGAAATATGGAGGATAAATCATCCTCTCCTAAAGGAGAAAATTTTGAACTTGAAACTCTTCCTTCTTATTTAAAATATGTATTTTTAGAAGATAATACAAAACCAGTAATTATTTCCTCATTTTTGACAGGATTGGAGGAAAAGATTCTCATAAAAGTTTTAAGAAAGCATAATGAAGCAATTGGTTAGGAGATATCTAACTTAAAGGGAATTATCCCCGGTTATAATACACATCAGATACTAATGGAAAATGACTTTAAGCCGGTGGTACAACCCCAAAGGAGATTAAATCTAGCTATGCAAGAGGTGGTGAAAAATAAGGTACTTAAACTTCTTGATGCATGTATTATCTATCCCATTTCTAATAGTAATTGCTTTAGTATGGTCAATATGTACCTAAGAAAGGGGAAATGATTGTCATAACTAATTAAAAGGATGAACTCATTCCAACACGCACTGTAGCACCCTTATCCTATAATCTATACATATCACTTTATCCATCTTGTTACACATTTTTTACTGTGCAACATAAACATATACCAACTATATAGAGAACTGATATTCATACTTAATCCATAAGAATGCTAAACTATTAAGACTTTACAATATAAATTAGAGTCTCTTTACGAAATATAACAACTGATTAACATCTTACAAAACAGCTATACTTTTACAAGATTTCCAACACAATACAAAACCCTTGAAATACAAAAAGGAACCAAAAAGAAGACTATATACTTTATAATCTTCAAAGACTTGTGTTGGCCAACCTGCTACAAATATCATTCCTGCGAGAAAGTCCTAGCCTTGCAACCTACACGGATGAAACACCCATGCTAAGTTATAAAGCTTAGTGGGGAACTAATTCATGATAAACGACCACTCACAGTGATCGTCAACAAGCACACAACATGCCTCAAATATAACAATGATTTATTTCAAGAAATGAAAGAAATTGAACATTTACATTCACTTATAGAAATCATAAAGTTCAACGATAAGAATTTGTATTGATGTTTCAATCACCATATATGATCATACAAGTTCCAACATCCTTTGGACTTAAATGAAACTATTTATAATATGATTATTTTATTTTAATACATGCTTAATCATAAAAGTATAGTTATTTATTATTAATTTCATAAACAATCTTCACAAGTATTGAAATTATCTTACTTTAATTCTTGTATGTCTAGGATATACACACATTAGAATTATATAACAAATCAACACTTCTAATTACCATGAGATTATAATATTACTACAGGCTTACTTTATGTTCTAAAAGTTATTAATGTTATAGCATAATAGATGTATCATAAAAATAAGCCTATCCTTTCCAATCATAACACTTATATATCATCACCATAAATAACAAATACACGTTAAAGAATGTGCACATGCAACAATGTGAACACATATATAATCATAAGAAAAATATTTCAAAAACAATGGTTGTTACTATCTAACTTTTATAATCTTTAATATACAATATGCTTATGCAATTATAAAATTGTTGCGCCCATTAGATATTATAATACTCTTGAACTTAATAAAAGTTCCTTCACCAATCATGTATTAGTATACATATAGAAATAAGGTTTATGATCACAAAGGCATATATATATATATATCATCAATTTAATCAAAGTATTAATATAATGATAAATTCATCATTTAACAATTAGCATGTATTTTTGATACTAGCAGTATTACTTACATATATTTACTATTGGACATTCCTATAAATGCGGGTTTTATATGCAAGAAAAGGAATTTTATTGTAGAATAGTATGAAGTCCATTAAGAACTTTCATGCCTTATTAAACTTTTCTTAACCTTTGATAATAAAGCCTACACTATTCTAAAGAGGTGGATATCGGGTTATACGGTAGTACCCAAAGGTACAAAACTGTTGATTATAATGGTGGCACCCGAAGGTATAAATAAGATACCCGGAGGTATTAAACGGTGATCCCTTGTAGGGATAAAACTGTATGATAAATTGGTGGACCCAAACGGGATCAAACAAATAACATGGACCTAAATGGGGTCAAACAAATAACATGAACCGGTGAAGCAGACCCAAGCAGGGTCAGTTATAACCCAAACGGGGTTGTTTAAATCAACTCTAACTTTTAAACCCAAATAGAGTCATTGTAACTTTTAATTTCAAGTGGACCAAAATAGGCCAAAAATATTCAGAAGTAGCTATAAGGTACCCTTATAGGCATGTCTATCTATCCACTTCCTAGTCTCAATGCAAGTAGTAAAATCTATTTACTTTATCTTTTCTTTATTCATTCATATTCTTATATGCGCATGTATACTCTTGGGTAACTATGAACAATGTACTCATATACATGTTCATGTTTAACTTTTTGTAAACCTGTGAATATGCTCACTATTGGGTATTACTACTTTGTACCTATAATCTTATTCGATCATGTAACTATTTCGTATGTCAAAACTATACTTATATAATGCCATTTGTACCCATACATAATCATGTAAATATATATCTTCTCTAGTACATAAACATATATGCAAAATTCATAAACATTTTATACAATTTGCTCATGTAACAATCACGTGATAAAATACTCCCTCTCTAATACATACAGTTGTATATATATATAGTCTTATATAACATTGCCATTATATACTTTTATAAGATTTTCCATAATTGAGTCTATAGCACTGTGGATCTGTATTTTAACATGCTAACATGTGACAACACATATGCTTAATCATATCATTTCAATTAACTAAAGACATATTCATTTAAAATATCATGCTTGTACTAATCGTACTCCTTGCACATACACATGATCATATTATAGTACACAATTCCCTAGTGTTCAAAAATGCATTCATACATTCATATAGTAATTCGAATACCGGTCACTAAACATACCCTCATTATGAACTTATACTTGAACATATGATCTTTAGGCAACACATCATATCACAATCATATTATAATACATATAGGATTAACTATAATTTCATAACTTCATACTTCTATATATTAATCTACTTCAATGAAGGTTCATCTATATGGTAACAATGTATCTTTACAACTTTGTTTCTATAAGTCATTATATTAATCTCATATTTTGATGTTACATAATACTCTCATATATATTTTAAAATGTTCTGAACTCACATATGAATATCATATTTTAAGTTAAAATACATGTTTTAACATGCTTTTGATGTGTTTCAAAATGTTAGAGTAAGTGTTGATATTAGATGAAGCTAAAAATCAAGTATAACTGTAAAAGGAAAGGGCCACGACTCAGACAATTGGTCCCAGCCGAGACTAAAGGCTGTAATTGAGATCAGAAGGTGCGCACGGCTGAGATAAAATGTCTCGGTTGCGCCTCCCTATAATGCCATACGAAATTTTTGCAAACAGTTTTTCTAAAGCAAATTGCACATCATTTTAGACCTCCCAAACAACATTTTCAGCAAAAATATTTTCTAAAACTTTGTTCCCCTATGTTTTTAGTTTCTAAAAAATCAAACTTCATCTCAATATTAGTTCAGATTTGAATGATATTGTCAAAATACTTAAGACTTTTCATGAGTATGAGATTGCACACTTGTTCGATTTTCAAGCTAGGTTATGACCCATATATAGGCAGAATTAGAATATGATTTCTTCTTATGAAATCTATTTCTGGAAGTCTATTTTAACACCCAATTAGAATTATCTAATTATCTATTCTCAAACTCAAGATATTACAAAAAGAATACCACTAGATCTAGTGAACCCAAACCTAGAATTTTAAAATTTACATGCATGCCCATTTAAACATCAAAGATTGATTTTTTTATTTCAATTTACTCATCAAATATGATTTCACACATTGTAATATAACCTTTCTATAATAACATCACTTTAAAATATTCTCAAATCAAGCTTTTAATAATTTATTTATCCTAACTATATCAAATAACACATGCAAGATGTAAATCTCTACATCTCCTCTTTGTAGCTATAACACTATATTAAAATGCATCTATCTCATATTATAAGCACATATTTCACTCAAGGAAAACACATGCATGAAAAGTAAGTTCCCAAACCTGATCATGCAACTCAAATCTTCTTCAAAATTCTCCTTTTTCTCTCACTATCTTTTATAATCCTAATTTTCTCCTTCTTTTCCTTTCACAATAATTTCATCCATTAACACAAACTTCCAGCATTTAACTTAATCTACTATTAATGAAAACAAGAAGATGTAGAAGAAGAAGAATTATCAAATTAAGTTAATTACCTTGTAGATATACACTAACTTGTTATTCAAAAATCCACATGCAAGAATTTCTTCAAAGATTTCTTAGAGATTAACCAAGAGTGAAAAAGAGGAGAATGAAGAAATTTTGTAACTCCCTCTCAAGAATTCCACCCCTTCCTTCTCTCTTCTTAAATTTCTCTTTCATTCCACTAGCAAATGGCTATTTATAATGGCTAGGGAAAATTCCCTTTTTGGTCCCTTAAAAAGTTGCATATTCCACTAACTTCTTTCTATCGTTTGCATGTTTTACATTGACCCCTCCACTTCCTGCATGTTATAAATTAACCTATTCATTTTTTTCTTCTCTTAATTCAACCTCTCAAATCCTTCTTTTATGCACATTCAACCCTTAAGATGCCGTATTTATAAATTGACCCCTAAACTATTACTTCATACTTCAATTACAAACTTGAATATTATTATACCAACATAATAATTTAATTATGCCCTTATAAAATTCATACCATATAATTCACACATTTATCACATAATTAAAGATAACTTAATAACATTTTTCCCCAATCAATATCTTAACTCTTAACAATTGATCCAATAATATTCAATTAGGCTTTAATAACATGTATTTGCTCTTGAATTCTAATAGAGCCTATTTTGGGTCCTTACACGTACCATGACGGGATGGAGTGTGTATAGACTATAGGAGATTAAATAATGCTACTAGAAAGGATCATTTTCCTTTATCTTTCATTTACCAAATGATAAAGAGATTGGCGGGGAATAAATTTTATTGTTTTCTAGATGGTTATTTGGGATTTTTACAAATACCTATAACCCTGGAAGACCAAAAGAAGACCACATTCACATGCCCTTATTGCACATTTCCATATAGGAGGGTGCCTTTTGATCTTTGTAATGCCCCAACCACATTTCAAAGATGAATTATGGTCATATATCATGATTTTATTTAAAAATTCATAGAGTTTTTCATGGATGACTTTACCTTATATGGTTGTGACTTTGAGTATTATTTGCATAATCTTGCATTGGTTTTAAAAAGGTATAAAGAAATAAATCTTGTTTTTAATTGGGAAAATGCCATTTTATGGTAAGAGAGGGAATAGTTCTAGGGCATAAAATCTCTAAAAAAGGGATAGAGGTGAATAGAGCAAAAATAGATGTAATTGATACATTGCCTTCCCCATCTAGTGTTAAAGGAATTAAAAGTTTCCTTGGTCATATTGATTTTTATCATCGGTTTATCAAAGATTTTTATAAAATAGCTAAATCACTATCTAATTTATTAATAAAAGATGTTGCATTTAACTTTGATGATAAGTGTTTACAGGAGTTTAACTTGTTAAAGCAAAAGCTAATCACAACACCAATCATAGCATCATCAGATTAGAGTATACCTTTTGAAATTATATGTGATGTTAGTAACTATGTTGTCGGAGTGATTTTAGGCCAAATGAGGGAGAAAGTTTTCACACTATCTACTATAAAAGTGATACATTCACCAGTGCTCAAGTGAATTACACAACCATGCAGAATGATCTATTGGCGATTGTGTGTTTCTTTGAAAAATTCATACCATATCTCTTTTGTTCCAAAGTCATGGTGTGGTCGGATCCTACGGCATTAAGGCACCTTTTTGCTAAAAAGGATTCCAAACCAAGGCTTATTTGATGGGTTTTGCTATTATAAAAATTTGATGTGGAAATAAAAGATAAGAAAGGAGCTAAAAATTTTGTAGTGGACCATTTATCTAGATTAGATCATGCCAGTATTCATAAGAGATAAATTTCTAACTTATTTCCTAATGAACATATTTGTGCAATTTATGCTTGTGAAAATTCAGTTCCTTGAAGAAAAATATCTTTTTGCGATAACATTGGATCACTTGGCCGAGTGGTCCCACTCACTCAATCAAGGGCCTTTTGTCTTCCTTTTGGTGGTTTAATTTTTTAAAGCCACTAAAAATAACCTCTGACACTCAGCCGAGTGGTCCCTTTTAAAACACACTTTCACAAATTTGGCCTTCACTAGAGCACACACTCTCCCATTTCATTTTTCACTTTTTCATAAGCACACAAAGCATTCTCCTAAGTGTTCTTGATCCAAGTTTAGTTTTCATCAATATTTCTTGCTAATTAACATCAAGTAATTGATCTCTAACTTAATCATTTCCTTATACATTGGCTCGGTTGTTTAATTTGAATTAAAATTATGATAACTTAGGTTGTTTTCATCTCACGTTTAAGACTTTAGTATTGTTGATAAAGGCTTTGTTATGCATTATGTTTGATGTGAATATGTAATAGATGATGGATTTTAATTTTGGTGGCATTTAAAGTTCATATTGACCTTAATATTGCACTTAAATTGTGTGCACTCCAAGTGTTTGATGAAATGCACGAATTAATTGCATCCATAATTTATCTTGCAAATACTTAGCTTGTTTCATTCTCACTTTTTCTTAATCATCATCCTTGCTTTCTCCAATATTAATTGACCTTTGGTTTCAATGCCAATATGCCATGCTCATGTTTTGCACTTAATTTAATCAATGGAAGCAAGTTCCTTTGGGATTCTCTTTCTTGGCAACCTTCTTCTTAGAGATCCCACCATTCTTTGGCTGCGCCTTGGTTATCTTCTTCTTCTGCTTCTTGCCTTTAGCAGAAGTGACAACCATGACACTTTTTGGATCCTTCTTAAATGATCCATCAGCTGTCTTGAGCATATTGATTAACTCAGGAATGGATAATTTGATCTTGTTCATGTTGAAGTTAAGCATGAAAAGTGCATAACTTGGGGCCAACGAGTACAAGATTAAATCTATGTATAGATCATTATCCATAACATAGCCAAGTCTACTCAAATGCTCAATATATCCATACATCTTCAATGCATGAGTAGCAGCTGAAGTACCTTCCATCATTTTGCAGCTAAATAGAGCTCGAGCAATCTCATATTGCTCAGTTCTATCCTGAGAAGAATGTAGCTCCTCTAGATGCAAATCGATGGTTTTAGCATCCATCATTTCATATTGCTTCTGAAGCTCTGAGGACATAGCACCCAACATCAGACATGCTGCTGCTTCACTATCCTCCATGTATTTTTGATAAATGCCTTTGATCTCATCAATGGCATGATCTGATGGAAGTGGTGGTGGATCTTTATCCAAGACATAGTGGATATTTTCAGCTCTGAGAACAATTCTCACTTGCCTGATCTAGTCAGAATAGTTACTGCCAACCAGCTTGTTATCCAAGATTGATCGTATATTAATGTTTGATGTACTCATGATGATGACCTAGATGTGAAAAAGAAAAGATATGAGAGTATGTTCATATATATGTATGCATTAATAGGGTCTTTAATTAATCAATTTTACTCCCACTATTTTATTGCAAATTAATAGCCCTCACTATATAATCCGAGAAAACACGATGGTTTTCTTAGTGCGCCAATATCCAATCCTTGATATGTAATTTGACCTTGACTGTGGTCAACAAGCCAAACTCCATACCCTTGAAAGGTAGGTATCTCTATACCAATTGTGTCTCTACATAACTATTGGATCATTAGGTTATCAACTCTTGATGCATGCATATCATATATGCATTCCCTAATCTTGCCTCTAGACCATTAGCCTTGACTGTGGTCAAAAAGCTAATGGGCTAGCTAAGATGACCCATTTAATTAGATTTGAACATATTCGATAAAATGTGAGCTTGACTGTGGTCAATAACCCACACTATAAAGAATTCTGGTTCTCCTCTAATCAATGGAAGGCATATCTTAGTATTTGTTTGAGGGTTGTAGTTAATTAAGTCTCATCATACATGGTTGGCATACATTGGTATGCATCCTATATCTATCACATAAATATAAGAATAAAAATATGGTATAGTTATGGACTTCACTACATTGATTTCCCCGAGCCAAGAGGGAAATCAAAAGGTCACACCTAGGTAGTATGCATGATTCAAACAAGAAAAATAATTACATTATCTTCAAGCTTGTTGGATCTCCATCCGGCCCATCTTGCTCCTTGATAGTGGTCTCCATCTCTATTTCTAATTCTAATCTAAGTAATCTAATTACATATTACAACTTGAATAGAAATACAAACCAAAAACAAGTGGCCGACACATGAAAGTCCTCATTGGGCCAAAACATGCATAATGCTCAATCACATTGGGCTTTGTCCATAACTATCCATCATGTCAATCATACACCCTTATATGCCTTTCTAATGCATAAAGAAATGGATTACTAACTTTGTTTCAACTTTTGAAACAATCTTTTGAGTTATTTTAATGATGTGATCAAATTAGAAAACTTTTTCCATTTTCAAAACTTTCATTTTAGGAAACCTTTTTGCATGCATGTGTTTTTACCTTAATAATCAATCCAATTGATTATTAGTTAATTACTAACTGATTATTTAATTAATTAATCATATTAAATAATTAAAATAATCAATTTTGGGCTTATAATCAAGGGTAGGCCGAAACCCACCAAAGGAAACCCTAAATGTGTTCACACACAAACTAGTTTTGTGTCTTTTGGACCATTTGGGCATTTTGGAATAAGGCAAGCCCACTCCAGCCCTTAAAACCCATTAATAAACTTAACTAATGTTTATAATTTTTAATTTAAATCAGCTCCTTGGGCCCACCAAGTCATTCACTAATTTAAACGAAGTTTGTAAATATAATTAAGCCCATTAAGTGGTTTTAATGAATTAAAATTAATCAAATTAATTTAAGGCCCATTTTAATTAATCCAATTAATTAAAAACACTTTAATATATCATATATATCAGATTTAGAAGATTAAAAATCGTTCTAACCAAGAACACATCAAGAACATATCAAGAACACACGAAGAACATCAATTTATCGAACTTTTCGACTAAACTAGTTTTCATGCAAAACTTGTTCGATTTTAATTTCGTTCGATCCTACGGCTTAATATCATATATTAAACACATAAAATATCATCTAAATGATGTTTTAATGGATCCATAAGAAATTAAATTAGAACAGCCCCTAATTCTACATGGATTTCACGCAAAACCCTAATGGGTTTCACGCAAAACCCTAGTTACTTTTCTTCAAAATTTTCATTTTTGTTTCCATCAAATTTATTTGATCACACATACAACCAGAAATCAATATTTCTCATTCATGAACAATTAAATTTGATATTTTAAAGTTCATGAATTAGATAACTCAAAATAAAACAAAACTTATTCCGCAGAAAAATATAGAATTGTATATCCATGGCAAAATCGAGGCTCTGATACCATGTTAGAATTTATCGATTACATGCATTGCATACATGAGCGAAATTTTAAAATTTTTAATCATTAGATCTGATCTTGCCATGAATACACAAGATATCTCTATGATGAGATAAGAAAAATCACCTTTGATTTTTGTTGAACAGTTGATTTTACTTTGCATCGGGTTGTCGCAAACAACGGTGTCCAAAATCGAACACCTCCAATGAGTAATCCACACTAGAGAATGATAAATTGAACCAAAAAATTGGTGTAGAACAAGGAGTGGCCAAAAACTCCTAGAGCTAGCAAGGGAGTAGCGTAAAAGGGAGAGAGAGAATAGAAGAATAAGACTTTCTTATGTGTTTAATCACTTAACCCTAATTCATCATTAGTTGGACTTTTATAGTCAGGTTAAAATTCCAACTTCTAATGAGATTGGGCTCTTTAAAATTGCTGTAGAATTATTAATTGGGCCTCTGGAATTAATTATAATCATTTGGGCTTAATTAAATCCTAATTAAACCTTTTCATAAAAGACTATGCATAAAACCCACAAACTAGGCTCTTTGTGCAATTAATCGGATTTAACTACCCAAATGGATTCCAAATCCAACCAAATTAAATATGTAGGTTACATAACACTTATGTAACATATATAAATTAATTTGGTCCAAGAAATAGGCCATTAAGGCCTTCTGTATGGAGTTGGCGTGTGGCCCTCTTCTGGAGGGCTTCTACACCAACTTCATTCCTCTGCCCCCCTTTATAATTCCTCTAATGAACCTATTAATTATTATATCAGTCCTATACAACTTATAGTAGTCCTATAACACTTATAGAACAATAATAATTAATCATGAAATACATTATTTCAATTAGGTCCAATTTTACAGAACATTTCTAAAAAGTTTCGCGAACAATTTTACTTGATGATAATTAATTAAACTCTTTAATTAATTATTATCTTATTCACTTATCTAACCTTATAATAATATCAAATATTATTATCCTTGTCATTTTACCATTTTATCCTTTTCTCTATATGTGTGTGACCTATTGGGTTCCTGTCCATGTTGGCAGTATAATATGTAACTGTGAATTCTATTCAAAACTCACATGACTTAAACTCCTTTAAATCATTTTATCAATCCTTATTGATATTCTTGATACATCATTATACAAGTCATGATTAGCCTCTAGCTTGGCACCATGACTACCCAAATGTCAGGAAAGTCAAGTGGTTTGACTATACCTTTCCATAGAAACAGTTACCGTGCAATTACTCCTTTCACCACTCTTATCTCAATTAGATTATGAGTATGGATTTCTGTCAACTCATATAAATCTAATTATGTATGTTCTATTAATTTAACCATTGTTCCCAAAATGCCCTTCATGGATCTCTATCCATCTTGGCATATTACTCTTGCCAGAGATTCTCTAAACAAGGCAATTATAGAATCATGCGAGATAACTTCCCTTATTAAATCTAAGATGGTGAATCCTTTTTCAATCACTCAACTATCTTCAAGTAGGTCATGATATACCCAATCTCATAACTATGTTTACTCCCAGTTAGAAGTAATCAGTCATGGAGTCAAAGTATACCACTTGCTACTTAAGATAACTTTGGTGATCTCAAGTCTAAGGATACTTGCACAACCGCTATGAAGAGATTCCTCACTGACATAGATTTAATATCCATGTGAGGATTCTCTATGCAGGTCTCCAATGAACTTGTTCTTCTAACAAGCATCCACATGTTAGCTTTGATTATCTTCCATAATCACAATTATGAGAACCACTGCTTGAACCATTCAAGAAGCATAACATGTGCTAGTCTGTTCGAATTAACAATATCCTTATCTTGTTAATTCTATAACTAGGGATATTCAGATATTAACACGTTTTCATGCAATAGACATCTCATATCATGAACACTTTCATGATTGCCTTTGCACTGTGTTTATAATATCTAGGACTTCATTTATTAATTTAAGATTTACAAACTCATGTATTTAAACATAGCATTAATAAATGAATGATGCCTTTTATTAAGAATATAAATTCATACATATGAAAAACTGTTAGAGAGTATGCCCTAGAGCCCATGTAATAGGGATGTTTTTCATATGTATGAAATTTATATTCTTAATAAAAGGCATCATTCATTTATTAATGCTATGTTTGAATACATGAGTTTGTAAATCTTAAATTAATAAATGAAGTCCTAGATATTATAAATACAATGCAAAGTCAATCATGAAAGGTGTTCATGATGTGAGATGTCTATTGCATGCAAATGTCTTAATATCTAAATATCCCTAGTCATAGAATTAACAAGATAGGACATTGTTAATTCGGAGAAACTAGCACATGTTATGCTTCTTGAATGGTTCAAGCAGTGGTTCTCATAACTGTGATTATGAAAGATAATCAAAGCTAACATGTGGATGCTTGTTAGAAGAACAAGTTCATTGGAGACCTGCATAGAGAATCCTCACATGGATATTAAATCTATATCAGTGAGGAATCTCTTCATAGCGGTTGTGCAAGTATCCTTAGACTTGAGATCACCAAAGTTATCTTAAGTAGCAAGTGGTATACTTTGACTCCATAACTGATTGCTTCCAACTGGGAGTGAACATAGTTAGGAGATTGGGTATATCATGACCTACTTGAAGATAGTTGAGTGATTGACAAAGGATTCACCATCCCAGATTTAACAAGGGAAGTTATCTCACATGATTCTATAATTGCCTTGTTCAGTGAATCTCTGGCCAGAGTAATATGCCGAGATGGATGGAGATCCATGAAGGGCATTTCAGGAACAATGGTTAAATTAATAGAACATATATAATTAGATTTATATGAGTTTATAGAAATCCATACTCAGAATCTAATTGAGATAAGAGTGGTGAAAGGAGTAATTGCACGAAAACTGTTTCTATGGAAGGGTACAGTCAAACCACATGACTTTCCCGACATTTGGATAGTCATGATGCCTAGCTAGAGGCCAATCATGACTTGTATAATGATGTATCAAAAGTATCAATAGGGATTGATAAGATGATTTAAAGGAGTTTAAATCATGTGTGTTTTGAATAGAACTCACAATTACATATTAAACTGCCAACATGGACAGGAACCCAATAGGTCACACACATATAGAGAAAAGGGTAAAATGGTAAAATAACAAGGATAATAATATTTGATATTATTATGAAGGTAGAGAAGTGAATAAGATAATAATTAATTAAAGAGTTTAATTAATTATTATCAAATAAAATTGTCCGCGGAACTTTTGAGAAATGTTCTGCAAAATTAGACCTAATTGAAATAATGTATTTTATGATTAATTATTATTATCTTATAAGTGTTATAAGACTACTATAAGTGTTATAGGACTGATATAATAATTAATAGGTCCATTGGAGAAATTATAAAGGGCCAAAGGAATGAAGAAGTTGGAGGAAGCCCTCCAAAAGAGGGCCACACGCCAACTCCATACAGAAGGGCTTAGAGGGCTTTTTCTTGGACCAAATTAATTTATATACGTTACATAAGTGTTATGGAACTTACATATTTAATTTGGTTGGATTTGGAATCCATTGGGGTATTTAAATTCAATTAGATGCACAAAGGGCCTAGTTTGTGGATTTTGTGCATAGACTTTTATGAAAAGGTTTAAATTGGATTTAATTAAGCCCAAATGATTATAATTAATTCCAGAGGCCCAATTAATAATTATCCAGCAATTTTAAAGAGCCCAATCTCATTAAGGAGTTGGAATTTTAACCTAACTATAAAAGGCCAACTAATGAGAATTAGGGTTAAGTGATTAAAACAAAAGGAAAGTCTTTTTCTTTATTCTCCCTCCCTTTTTGCGCCAACTCCAAGCTAGCTTCTTGGAATTTCGGCTAGCCCTAGTTGAACACCAATTTTTTGGTTCAATTTACCCCTCTTTAGTGTGGATTACTCATTGGAGGTGTTCGATTTTGGACACTGTGGTTTGCGACAACCCGGTGCGAAGTAAAATCAATTGTTCAACAAAAATCAAAGGTGATTTTTCTTATTCTCATATAGTTATATTGTGTATTCATGGCAAGATCAGATCTAATGGTTAAAAAAATTAAAATTCCGCTCATGTATGTGATGTATGTAACCGTTAAATTCCAATAAAAACATCCCTATTACATGGGCTATAGGGCATACTCTCTAACAATTTGGGTATATTGACTTCACTATGCATTACATATGAAGATTTTGGTACCTGAACTTTATCGCCATTAGGCCACATGAGCTTAATATTTAGAGTTGAATAAAATTTGTGAGGAAAAGAATCAAGAGGAAGAAAATGAGGCATGTGAGGATAACCATGATCATGAAGACAATGAAGAAGCCGGCCACTATAAGCCACATCTAGATGGGGATACTTCTTCATTTAGGATCGCTGCTCACTTGGATAAGGTTAATGATCAACTTAATAATTTGTAAAGAAGAATTGACATAATGTAGGAAAGCCTTGATGAGCATAAGTAGAATTTTCAGCAATTTGTTTAAAGCTTTTGGATAAGATTTCCTTCACCAGCTTTTCCACCATAGTGAGCCATTTTGCTGAGGATAGAAAATTTTTTTGACGGGGTAGATCTTGTGTAGCTCAAATTTTTAGGAAGTAGACAAAATACACCATCTTTTATTCATGAATTTCTTTTATCTTTTATTTTTATTTCTTTATCTTGTGTTTTAATTTTAGTATTGTAATTTTTTGTTTTTATGTTTGTGTGCTTCGTAACACCTTTTAACTTACACTAAAACTCAATTTTCCCCAGTTTATCCTTTACGCTAAACTTATTAAACTTGAACTTAGAATTTGCAAAGTCAAAATTCTTTATTTAGCACTAAAGCAAGTATGTTGTTTAATAAATTTTGAGCTAGTTTAAAATTTAACTTGACTTACATTTGTTAGTTTCCAACTCTTTAAGCGCTAAAGATCAATTTTTGAAATAGAAGATAAATAATGCATTGAAATAGTTGAATGAGGAATTTTAGAACACTAGAACCTTTCTCATCACCCTTCAAAGCATAGAAATAACTTAAAACATGCTAGAAAGTGATATAGGCAACATTTTTCTTATTTAACCATGTGTTAACTTGTTTTATACCCTATATGATACATTGGTCTCTTATTAGCCATTATGAGTTTAATAAGGTATGCTAAATGCATGCCATATTTATTTTTCTTGTTACACTCATGAATTAACCATATAGCCTAAAAATCTTTTATCCTCCCTTCTAGAATTAGCAACTCTAGGATTGGATGGATTAATAGGAATTGGATATTGTAAAAGATGCAGTAAGATATTTTTTGTTTTATTGTCAAGGGTTATAGATGAAGTCAAATAAATAAATAAAAATTACCTTGTAATTATCGTTTTTATTATTTTATTGCCAATAATGAAGCTAGTGTGGAAAAATAGAAAAAAATAAGAAAAAATAAGAAAGAAAAAGTAATAAACCTAGCATATATGAAAAAATCTTAAGTGTGTGGTATTTACAAGGGAAAGCATTTTGTGACTTAAAAAAAGGGATGAATTATGAAATTAAGAGATTTTTAATTCATATTTTCTCTCAAAGTGCTTAAGGTGTGTATGGATTTGAGCAAGCAAATATGGAGAAAGGGGTTTGTGCATAGCAGTTTAAAATTTTGAATGTTAGTCTATCTTATCATAAAGTGGTTATTCTTTTTGTTTATCTTTGGCCCATTCTTTCATAACCAACACCCTAGCCCAATTACAACCTGTAAAAGACCTAAGTGATTCTAAGTTTTAATTTTGAGTTGTTTAGCAAAGATGACCTTTGGGTTCCGATGGTAAAGGAGAGGCCTATGGTATTTCTGGAGTTTCAAATGCAAAACCATTTGTATGGTTAGGTGTACATTTATTATATGCTTAACTATGTAATTGCATTGATATTTTATTTTAAAAATTGCTTAAAATGTATTGGTCTTGCACACATACAAGAAAACTAACCTATATGGCATTGTTTGAGTTTATTGTAGTTAGAGATTTGTTGGGTGCTCTTGTTAATTGCTAGTCTTGGTTTTGAAATGCATGTTTCTTTATTAGAGTTTGATTTCTTTAAGGAGTTGGTTTGTTCAAATTTGCTCAGAGGCGAGCAAAGTCTAAGTGTGGGATATTTGATATTTGTGAATTTCAAGTATATTTTTTAGTATGTTTTATGTGTTTATTTCAGTTACGTTAATGTTAATGTAGTTGTTTTATGTTTAAATATTTATATTTTGTGTTTTGAGGTATAAATGTGATTTTTTGTGTTTTACTAGACTTATTTGAAGGAAATTATCATTTAAGTGAAGAAAAGAGGAAAGATAAGGCGAATATGATAAAAAGGAAGCAATTTCGGGTTTGAGAGAAGCCTCACTCGACAGAGTGAAATGGTCACTTGATCAAGTGACCAGATCACTCTGCAGAGTGAAAAATCACTCACCCAAGAGAAAAAAGTCACCCACCCACTCTAGTCTTATCTTTTTCCAGCAGTATTTCACTCTTAGGAGTGAAATTCATCACTCTCCCTAGTGACATGAAGAAAAAAACAATTTTAAGCTTCCCATTTGAGTAAAACTATAATTAAACTTTGTTTAGGAAGTTTGTTAAGGTCCAAACTTCTTATTTAAAGTCTATAAAATAAGGTTTAATGCTACAAAGCAAGGGGGAGAAGGGGTTAGCCTCTCAAATACTTATTTTATCTAGTTTTACTTTAGTTTCTCGTAGATTTATTGTACTAAGTTGAAGTATTCTTTGTTTCTCTATATAGAGCTACCAAGGAAGCTCCTCTACTTTATGTTCTTATATTTACTTTTAAGTTTGATTTAGTTTTCAAGATGAGTTATGAGTAGTTCCTCTTACTTTTGCCAAAGGATACTTTAATCCTTGACATTATATTGTAAAGCACTGCAAAAAAACTGCCAATTAGCGACTAAAATTAACGACAGACTTATTTTCGTCACAAATTTTGCGATAGATTCGCGACTGTTTTAGAATACCGTCGTGGAGATGATATTTTCTATTTTTTTATGATGAAGTAGCAACGGAATGAAAAAATAGTAGTTAATTATTGGCGAAAAGTATACGTGCCATGTTTTGCGATGGAATTAGCGACGAATATTTCGTCGCTAAAGTTTATAAATTTTTCTTCATGAAATTAGTTCCAGAAAATTTAGCGACGAATATTTTAGTCGCTAATTTTGAAGGGAAATTATAGCGCCTTTTTGCGACGGTTTAGCGATGAAAATTGATCTGTCACTAACAGTAATTTTTATGGTAATACAATTAGCGACGGAATAATTTAGTCGCTAATCCATCATAAATAAATGAAAAAATATTTTTTTTAATTTCACTCACATGATTTATGTATAGTTTTAAGTAATTTTAATATAGACCATATGAAATGAATATTTTATTTTATAACAAAAAATTATAGAATATTTTATAAGTTGATAATAATTTTTTATCAATTATAACAAAATCTAAAGTTATTTATGTAGAAAATTTACATTTTTAATAATAATAATAAACTAATTGTTATGATTATTATATATTTGTGTGTTCAAGATTAATAAAAATAAAAATTTATAAAATAGTAATATAAAATTTATTATTTCATTTAAAATAATAATAAAAAAATATTGTAATTAATTTTTATTTTATAAAATTTAAATCAAGTATTAAATTATTAAGAATTCTATTGATTTCTTTATCAATTATTCCCAAATATAAACTTATTTATTTAAAAAAATTAATTAAATTGATCATAAAAAATCACTGACTAAAAACACTTTTGATAAGGGAACTATCCACATCGTCTCCTACTAAAATTGACTCAATTCAAAATAATACAAAAGTGTTATGGAAAATTGAATTAAAATTAGATAACTTATTCTGAATATCCTTCTAGATAATTAAATCCCCTATTTAAGAACAATCTAATGCCCAATATAAACCTTTAGTTTTAGACTCCTAAATTGTAGTTAAATCTTCTTTCAAAACACTTAACTTCAATTTATTCCCAATTTAATTTATTAAACCCAATATACTTATGATCATAAAATTCCTACCTTAATTTCCAGAACACAGGAGTAAATTAACCCAAGTATACTAGAATAAGAGTATGCATATCATTTATCATAAATCAAACTCAAATTCAACCATCCATTTGATACAAGAAATATAAATTGAAACATAATCAAAGATATAATTGGGCAAAGGAATTAAGAAATAACAAACTTATATTGAAGTTAAGCTAAATGAAGAGTCAATACAGTAAAAAAATAAGAGTTTAAGTTTTCCTCAACAAAAGCAAGAGAATACTCACTGTTCATGATTGAAAATGAATAAAAGAATGATAAATTGGATATTATACTCATAAGAAAAAAATCAAACTTGATCTTCCACTCTTGAAAACCATTAGAGAACAAGCTTGAATAAACCTTAAAGAGTATAACTCAGTTTAAGAATTCAAGTAAAATGAATAAAACTAAGTCTAAGTTAAGAGAAAATTGCCTAACTAAAGTTATTTCCCTCAGAAACAGTAAAAGACATAATTTTGTAAGAGTCTAGTTGCCATAAGAAGACTTGGATCTATAAAAAACTTCCAATTTTTGAGCATTTTGCTAAATAAACCCATTGTGACCATAAAGTGACCTGGCCAGGCCCTTCAATTCTACTTATCTTGGCGGGACCACTAGATTGTCCCAACTGGGTCAATAGTTATTGGACTAAATGATAAAAGCTTCACTAACATGATTGAGCCAATGTATTGTCCTAGTTGGGTTGCTTTCCAAAATTAACCTTTAATACCTACAAAAACAACACAACTTAAACAATAAATTTTCAAAACATAAAAACTTTAAACATAAAACACATAAATTAGCACTTTTTTTTAGTGGGACTAAATAAACTATAAAACACGCTTAAAAACACATTAAAATATAGGTATAATTCGAGATTATCAAATACCCCACATTTAACTTTTGCTCGCCCTCAAAAAAATTGAATATACCATATTAGCAAAATCTTCAAACTCTAAACTAAGAATCATACAGTTCAAAAACCACAATCAATAGTTAGCAAAAGCAGTCGATAACACTCTAACCAAGATAGGTTCAAACAAGAAAATATAAAAAAAATTTCATTCATGTGTGCAAGACCACAAAATTCTAAATACTTTCAAAATCAAAAGTCCAGTGTAATCTAGCAACAAAGCTATAGAATTAATATACATCAAAAAGTACATACGGCTTTGTACTTAAAACTCTAGATACCCCATAAGCCTCTCCTTTAGCACTGGAACCCTAAGGTTATCTCTGCTAAATAACTCAAAACAAGATAGAATCATTAGGACTTTATTATGGTTGTAATGTGGTAAATGTAAAGGTAAATAAAAAATGAGTAGAATTAAGCAAAAATAATAGCCACCCTCTAATTGTATACCAACATTCTTCTTCTTCTAATAAACTTCACCCACACTAATGTTGTCCAAGTTGTCTAATCTTAAGTACACACGAATGCAAAACATTAAAGCACTAAAGAGAAAAAAAATGCTTATTGGAATTTCCTCTTAATTTTTACTAACTCAACCAAAGTGAAGGTTTATAACCTTTCACTCTTTATTTAAAATACCACACACTTAAAAGCCTACTATACCAAGCTAACTTTCTAATTCAAAACTCTATTTTTTTTTAATAAATAACAAACTTAGTTAGATTAACCTTAGAATCATAAAGCAAAAGGTATCCATAATTTCCTTTCAACAACAATCACTTCCTCATTCCTGCTTTTGACAACATCCCTAATTAAGCTCCCTTTAAAGAACTATACCCACTTAAATACCCATGAAAAGTGATCAATCCCATTTCTAGAGTGGCCAATTCTTAGAAAGGGAGATAAAGGCTTTAAGGCTTCAGGATAAAAAGACATGTGTAATAACAAAATTAATTATAGTATGCATTAAGCATGCCTTATAAGGCTTAAAAGGGCTGACAAGGGATAAAATATACATAAGGGTAAGTTAAAAGTCTTTTAAATGACTAAATAATAAAAATTGCCTAAATCATATCCTAAACTTATTTAAGTTGTTTTAATACTTCAAAGGGTGATGAGAAAGGTTACAGTGCTGTAAAATTCCTAATTTAACTACTTTTATACACTAGTTTTTTTTTTCTTTTAATTTAAAAACTGGTCTTCATGTTCAAAATTTGAAAACTAACAAATATGTTCAAGTTGAACACTAACTTAGTTCAGATTTCATCAAACAATATGGCTATCATAATGCTAGTTAAGATTCTAAACATTACACAATTCTAAGTTTAAGTGCAAAAAGTTCAAGTTCAAAATCAAAATTAAGCAAACTAAACTCACTGCAAGCTATAAGATAAACCAAACTAAGCCTATGCAATCAACATATAAACTATAAACTAACTAAATAAACTAAAAGAAGCAACAAAATAATGATAGACTAACAAAAATATAAAAATAATTACTTAAAACAAAAGTACAAAATTAACTAAAGTACTATAATTAAATAATAAAAATAAAACAACATAAAATGAAAAAGAAAGTAACATAATTAAATAAGATCAAAAATAAAAAGAAAAGAAAATAATTCATTAACAAAAGGGGTTGTGAGATCATTCAAAAACTTTCTGAATCTTAAGGTAAAAATGAGCCCCATTGAGCTTAATCCCCCTCCAAAAATCTTGTTATCCTCAACAAGGTATCAATACTTATAGCTCACTGAGGTAGTTAGGGAGAAGGTGGTGGTGGTGGTGGTGGAAAATACTCCTAGAAATGACTAATGAAGTGTTTTTTATTGAGGCCAATAACCTTAATGTGTTTCTGCAATTTATCAATTTGTCCTGCTTGAAAATCCAAGCGAGCATGAACTTGATTCATAAATACCACTATTTGACGTGTGAGGTGTGCATTAGGCTCCAAATCAGCAGCCTCTTCCTTTTGGTCAGCTTCCTCATCCTTTTTCAAATCATCCTCAAGTGTATATGGCTGCAATCGCATGCAACCTTTCATCACTATATGAATATACTTAGCATGTGTGGTCCAATATTGTCTAAAAGTGTTGAACATGATTTTATATTTTTAAAAAATTTATGATCCATGTATACAG
The DNA here is from genome assembly GCA_037975025.1 of Excoecaria agallocha. NCBI lineage: Eukaryota > Viridiplantae > Streptophyta > Magnoliopsida > Malpighiales > Euphorbiaceae > Excoecaria > Excoecaria agallocha. The sequence goes on along the minus strand of CM075808.1, from coordinate 21,070,207 downwards.
CTGGCCCAAGTGAAGGTCAAAGATTGATGTGATTAATTGCCCTAGCAAGAACTGTAACCATACCACCTAAAGCAATTTTCTTCATAAAACTTGATTTCCACTAAAGATCCTTAATCTTCCTCCACAGATAATACGCATCAATCAACTTAATGCCCTTCACCATGCACCTTAATATTAGTACCTTTAGCAAACTAACACCTTCGGGACCTTTAATGTGCCAAAAAATGCCTAAGCTAGAGACTAGTGAAGAATGCACGAAGTGTGGTTCTTGAGGTGCTGTGCCTTTGTCTTCTTGGTCATTTAAGTGGTTGGCTCCACATCATCGTGAATCACCACCTAATTATGTCGTGCCGTGTACTTAGGCAATTCTAACTCCATCAAATGGAAAACCAAAAAAATCCATAAATTCCTTGAATGTGATCTTACAATTCTTCCAGCCCAATTGGAATCATATCATCGACATCTTCAAAGGTGCAACTAAATGTGATTAGAAAATCCCTAGTGATTTTAGGATACACCTTTTCATTATTTTTCACAAATTTTGTCCATATAATATTCTCAATCAATTGATTTATTTTTTACTTCATATTTCCATCTAGTATGGTTGAAAAAAGTCATTCAAATAAGTGGGCATCACATACTTTGCCCCGATAACATATTTATATGTTATTGCAGAGTTTGAACTGAAATAGCTAGGCATATAAATCCCAGATGAACTAGAGCTAACTTTATTACGAGCAAATTTCGCAGGCATTGCACAAACCAAAAATAACATTTAAATGCCAAGGTAAAGAGCAATCTAAAGGATGAAAACACTAAAGTTAATACTAAAATAAAATAAAGATAAAATGAATTCCATGATTTATATTGATTACAAGTATGACAAATGCCTAACAAAGATAATATCAGAAAAATAATTCAATCATTAATTTTGATCACCAAAAGAATTAAAACAAAGCATGTGAGACTCTTATAACTCATTATCCCATGAGGAAAACCAACAATAAGACCAAAAAGCATATGGAGCAAACAAAAAGTGCAGAATGATCTTAAAATCGAAGGCAAAACTCATTAAGGCTTCGAAGGCAAGATTAGACAATATGATATTTCACACAAGCACTTTACAAAAATTTTTTTTTATGAACATTATAGAAGGATTCCTAGGGCATATTGTAAGGACCCAATCATGGCCCTAACCAGATTATAGTAAAGTGACAAGGATTATGGTTAATTAAGGCAAATATTGAATTATTTTGCATTATTAAGATAAGTCCCATAAGGGGGGTATTATGGTAATTTTGGCTTGTATGTAAATTGAGCATGGTTAGATTGTAATTAAAAGGAGGGATATAATCGAAGTAAGTTAGATGTTTGGGGAAATTTTGTCAGAAATATAAGATGTGAGGGTTTATTTGTGCTTGGGGTATTGTGGGAATTTCACTTAGGGAGATATTTACCCCATTTCCTTATTTCTTATTTTCTGGAGATGTGGGGATCGATAAAAAGGTAGAAAGTGAGCTCTCTTTCGCTCTCTCTATTTCTCCTCTCTCTTTATTGGTTATGGGTTTGAGAAGCGAGCTAGGCTTTGTGAGCTAACATCAAATGTAATGTTTTCCTTTGAAGATCACTTATTTCTCTTCTTTTTAATTTATGATTTCTGGTGATGAGGGATTACAAGATCCTGTTATTGTCACCATGTGTAAGGAAAAGAGAGATAAGCAGACAAATTAAGTGAAAAAGAAGAATGGAATCATAAGTAAAGGAGTTGGATTTGAAGCTTCATTAAGGTATGGAACTATTATGTTAATTTTTATGTATGGGAGGATGGTTTTGTTAGTTGTAAATGGATCTATAGAAAATTAGGGTTATGTTGTATAGGTTATTTAATCGGGCTTTCTTAAGACGAGTTTTGAAAGAACTGAGATCAGATCTATTTTTTCTTGTGAGTGCCAATGTCGAGTCATGATGTTCTTCACGAGTCATGTCCAAGTCATTAGTCCCTTCACGAGTCATGCACCTCTTTCCCCTATGTCACTCATGAATTCCTTTACAACTTGTGAATGTGCTTGTTCTTCCTTAGCTACTGACTCGTGAATTCCTTCATGAATCATGCACACATGACTGAGTCGTGATCCTTATTATGACTTATGAACTCCCTCTCTTTTCTTCACTCATGAGCTTGGCTACTAACTCGTGAATTCCTTTACGAGTTATGCATGCCGATCTAAGTCGTGATCCTTGTGTGACTCATGATCTTCATTGTTTGACTCGTGACAACTGAATACAGAGGTAGGAATTTAAGAGTTTTACATGAAATAAGAAAAATCTGGTTTAAGACTAATAGACCTATCTGGACTATTTTGCTTATAAGTTGATCTACAAAATAGAAAATCAAATGATTCTTCTTGGTTTTGAAAATAGACATCCATAATATATTTCATATAAAAAACCAAGTTCTAAATCTATTTCTAACTAGGCAATATTTAAGCTTGAATTTCGGAGTAGTTTGCTGCCCAGTAACTACAAGCAGACTTCAGTGTTCTGTAAATATATGAAACTATAGAAATGGTATCAAGATTATTTTTGATGTTTTAGAAACTAGAAACATAGTGGAACAATTTTATAGAAGACCATTTTCGCTAAAAATTCCTTTTGGTAGGTCAAAAATCACTTACAAGTTGAACACAAAAAATTGCTTGTGACTGTTCACGACTCATGACTCCTGTCACAACTTGTGACACTTTGTTACTCATGCCTAAGTGCATGCATTATGATATTTGCTCCCTGTCATGAGTAGTGTCACCCTTCATGACTCGTGACACTTCTCTACTTCACCCAAACATGATTTTTAAGCCCTTTAATATCACCAAAGCTGCTCTAAACCTTTTTAAGTAACTTTAAAGCATTTTAAAACATAAAATAAAGATAAGTTGTGACACTATGCATGTGACTAAATGAAATGATATATAAGAATAAAATTCGTAAATGAACACTAACATTAGAATACATGAAAATGTTTATATTTGATTGTATTATAATGAGTATACACATGTGATTTTGGCTTTGCCCAAAAATAGTACACATTGATATTCCCCTACAATGACATGACAATACTATAATATATGTTAGAAAGTATGCCTTAGAGCCCATGTAATAGGGATATATTCCATATTTATGAATTCATATTCTTAATAAAAGGCATCATTCATTTATTAATGTTATGTTTAAATACATGAGTTTGTAAATTTTAAATTAATAAATGAAGTCCTAGATACTATAAACACAGTGCAAAGGCAATCATGAAAGTGTTCATGATATGAGATGTATTGCATGAAAATGTGTTAATATCTAAATATCCCTAGTCATAGAATAAACAAGATAGGATATTGTTAATTTGGACAAACTAGCATATGTTATGCTTCTTGAATGGTTCAAGCAGTGGTTCTCATAACTGTGATTATAGAAGACAATCAAAGCTAATATATGGATGCTTGTTAGAAGAACAAGTTCATTGGAGACCTACAAAGAGAATCCTTACATGGATATTAAATCTATGTCAGTGAAGAATCTCTTTATAGCGGTTGTGCAAGTATCCTTAGACTTGAGATCACCAAATTTATCTTAAGTAGCAAGTGATATACTTTGACTCCATAACTGATTACTTTCAACTAGGGGTGAACGTAGTTAGGAGGTTGGGTATATCATGACCTACTAGAAGTTAGTTGAGTAATCGATAAAGGATTCACCATCCCAGATTTATTAAGGGAAGTTATATTGCATGATTTTATAATTGCCTTGTTCGGAGAATCTCTGGCCAGAGTAATATGCCAAGATGGATAAGGATCCATAAAGAGGATTTTGGGAACAATGGATAAATTAATAGAACATACGTAATTAGATTTATATGAGTTGATAAAAATCCATACTCAGAATTTAATTGAGATAAGAGTGGTGAAAGGAGTAATTGCACGGTAACTGTTTCTATGGAAGGGTATAGCCAAACCACTTGATTTTCCTGACATTTGGATAGTCATGATGCCTAGTTAGAGGCTAATCATGACTTGTATAATAATGTATCATAAATATCAATAGAGATTGATAAAATGATTTAAAGAAGTTTAAATCATGTGAGTTTTGAATAGAACTCACAATTACATATTATACTGCCAATATGGACAAGAACCCAATAGGTCACACACATATAGAGAAAAGAATAAAATGATAAAATGACAAGGATAATAATATTTGATATTATTATGGTAATAGAGAAGTGAATAAGAGAATAATTAATTAAAGAGTTTAATTAATTATGATCAAGTAAAATTATTCGCAGAACTTTTTAGAAATATTCTGTAAAATGAACCTAATTGAAATATTGTATTTTATAATTAATTATTATTGGACTATAAGTGTTATAGGGCTGATATGATAATTAATAGATCCATTAGAGAAATTAAAAGAGGCCTTGAAGATTGGTTTTGGCGCAGAAACCCTCCAAAGGAAGGGTTACATGCCAAACCATGATAGAAGGCTTTAGAGGCCTAATTATTTGACCATAATAAATTGAATATATTTCATAAGTGTTATGGAGCCTACACATTTAATTTGGATGGATATTAAATTCATTTGAGTGATTAAATCCAAGTGTATGCATGAAGGGCCTAGTTTGTGGGTTTTGTGCATAGCATTTTATGAAAGGATTTAAATTGGATTTAATTGAGCCCAAATAAATTATTAATAGGGATTTTTGGGTTAAGTAAATATTAAGAAAAAAGAAACAATCTCTTACTCTCTTAACCCTAGCCACCATCCCCCTTGCTAGCATCAAGGGATTTCGGCCAGCCTTTTATTCCTCCATTGTTGGTTCATTCAATCCTTCTCTAGTGTGGATTACTAATTGGAGATATTCAATTTTGGACACTATGGTTTGTGACGACCCGGTGAGAAGGAAAATCAACTGTTCAACAAAAATCCAAGGTGATTTTTTCTTATTCTCATTAATATGTATATTGTAAATTCATGGCAAGATCAAATCTATTGGTTAAAAAATTTAAATTTTACTTATGTATGAGATGCATGTAACCGATAATTCCCAATAATATAACCTAGTGATAATAAGAGAATAGGTACAAGGTTATATGTCAAAGTTAAAAGAAATGGGACATCACAATTTATGTTAAATTACGAAATCGTAGAGCTTGATTACACTCATGGTCATAAGTAGAATTAATGAACAACATTTATATATATATATATCATAACCTGCTCATCTATTTTCTCATGCCTATAATATATTATGATTAGCATTTGCTCATCAATAGTGTGCTAGCAAGTAAGATGAAATAATCTCACATAGCTTACCTAAGTATAAAATTTTGTAAGATGAAAGAATACAAGTAAGATGATTAAAGTGTATGTATGTGTATATATATATATATATATATATATATATATAATTACGTTAAAGTGTATAAATTGTTATCTATAATCGGATAGGCCATGAAAGTGAATCAAGGGATTAAATATGAACAAGTGTCAACCTTTAAGCTATTAGAGAACCTAGTTATTTTATTATATGGATCATAAATGCATGAGTTTTGTTCCAAGTAATTATGTATTGATGTGGGCTATGATGATGTGTGAAATCTGCTCAAGACAGATGGTAACAAAGTACATCATTGAGAATTATCAATGAGTCAGGTAAGTCAATTTTTTATAATTGATTCAACCATGCTATGACGAGTAGTTTAATTCATAATGTGAACAAATATGAGAATCCCACAAGTACAAATTGCTATGATTATATATATGGACATATATATAATCTTATGAAGACTCTTAATTGTAGGAACTACACTTTTATAATTGCCTTATTAGCTTCACACATAATACTAGGTATGATGAGATTTATCAATGAAAGTAATACTTTGTTGTGTTTGCATTATCATGTAACTACTATGACATGTATGAATGATGTTGATGCAACTATATGGTTACATGACCTACATACATATGTAATAGAGCCTAAAGCTCAACATTGATGTATGATAAGAATGATATGCATTCTGTTATGAATTGTGGCTTTTAGCTAAATGATGTACTAAGTAAAGAATAATATAAGAAATCAAAGATGTTCTTAAAGTGGTTAAGCCTGCGGGTCTTAGTTCAGTTGTGGATGAGTTAGGCATGCCTAGAGGGATACAATTGCAGCTGCCATAATTGACCCCGTTTAGGTCTTATTCCTTAATGGAACCACCATTCAGCCTTTTTGGGTCCATAATTTGTTCCTTGCTGGAACCATTGTTTAACCCTATTTGGGTCCATTGTTTGATATCTTCAGATATCCATAGTTTGATACCATCGGGTATCCATTACTCCCATTATCCACCCTTTGAACTAGTACTTTGGCAGGCTGATAAAATGATAAAATGTACATAAGATAAAGTAAACATGCAATGATTGTCCCATTTATGTAATTTAAGCACGATGAATGGCCTAATATGGTGTTATATCCTAATTTCTTGTTGGATATAAACTATTTCTATGAAATGAAATGCCATATTATGTGTTAAATGATTTTGATATCTCACATCTATTATGAGGAAGGTTCCCATGTGAGTGCCAGTGTGAGTTGATCTCCACCATTGGTATTTCATGGAGAATATATGGATTGTAATATGTACACTAAGTTTCATGTACTTTGTTTTATGAAATGCATCCATGTGACATAGAGTTGTCTGGTAATCATGACATGTAATGCTTGTTCTTTGTGATCGTATGCAACTCTGTTAGTCTGTTACATATAGATAAATGTTTACACACACGTATGCATAATGATGCAAGTGATTTAACCTAGTGCAATGAATGACTTAAAATGATGTTATAAGAGAATTAAGTTACCATGCTAAGATAACATTGATAATATAAAGATTACGAATCTAATATAAAAATTGTATGATATATGTGAAGTGATCATGCCTACCAAGATTACTTGTAGATGCTTATGAATCAAGTACGCCCTTATGCTATGAATTAACGTCGAATGCCTATAATATGTGAACAATGAGATTTCTGGGCAATAAGTTAAAGTCTTGTACCATTAATAGCTATGATATCTAGACCCATGAATAAGAGGACTATAAGGTGCATGAATAAGGCTAGTTAAGTTAAAAAGAGATTATATGATGTTAGTAAAGTGCCAAGTATTCAAGAACAAGATAAGTAATATTCTATATAATGATAATAGGGTATTTATTGTTTAAAGATGAGGACTTCCCCATATGCCTTTTGAGAAATGATGCATATGATAGATATATATGATCTCCCATGTTATAGTGGATGTTGTGTAAGATAAGATGTAATTGTATGCGGATTGCCTTTAGAGTTTTGTCCCCCACTAAGCTTTATAGCTTAGCATGGGTTTATTTATCCATGTAGGTTTCAAGATAAGCTCCAGTAGATTGATAGCTAGTGCCTAGTCAACCAGTGATGAGAAAATCGGGCATACTGTAGTTGCCATTGAGGATTTCATTATGTATTGCTGGCCAATTATGTTAGGCCTTCTTATTTATGAGTTGATTTAATTATTGTGGCATGTAATTATGGCCTGTGTTATTAATTATTAATATTTCTGCCTGATCTCTATTAGGTATGATGATGATTAATAATTATCCATTGTTAAGGGATAAGGGTTTATACACATATGGCCAATATGTGTTAGATGAGTTTAAAGAAATGGGGCAAAAACAACTGAAAATGGTCACTTAGTCGTTTCATTAAACACTTTATTGGCAATAGAAATCAACATAAAAGCTATTGAAATCTAAACACCCCTTAAACCCAAATACAAGAATAAACATCATCATATAGAAATCCTCATGAAATCAAATTTTACACATAAAACACCATTAAAGTGCATAAAATAGCCTCAATAAGGCCTTAGAAAAATTGTAAAAATACTAAGGAAATGATAGAAGAAAAAAGTTCCGAACATTATACCATAGATGAAATAATGCATAAGGAGAAAAATAAACATAGATGAGAGAACGTACTTGAGTTGGATGCCCTGAAGAGAAGATGGGAATTTCAAAACATGAAAGAAGAAGAACAATTGAAAAACAAAAGAGGAAATGAAATGGCAAAACAAAAACAAAAGAAAAGTATTTAAACATATAAGTGACCCAGTAGGATCACAAAATGACCCAACTGGGTCCTTCAATTTTGTTTATGCTTCCTTTAGATGACCCAGTGGGACAACAAAGTGACCTAGCCAAGTTCTGCAAATCTATCCCATTATGAACAAATGACTCGATAGGACAAAAAATGGCCCAGCCGGGTTGATTTGCACATAGTTAATTTTAATTAGCTGTTTCCTTAAAAATTCTATTCTCATTTGCTTTCCTAACAAATTACACCCTTTCTACCATATAATCTCTTCAAAAACCATAGAAATTATGTGAATCTAAAGGCAATAATATGAACCACAAAGCATTAGATTTAACTACATTTGTTGAAGATTTGGATATACTAGATCAATAGTAGGGATTAATAAAGTTCTCTTTATAAACCTCTGAAATTCAGGTGACCAATTTATAACACATTTTAAGTTCATGAATTTCAAGACACACATATAATGAATAAAAAAAAACATAAATATATAAAATTCTAAGTAAAGATAGGATAAACATTAGTTCTGAATTTATAAAGTCTTCAACTAGACTTTTGAGATAGCCTTGCTTGTCAAGAAGAATCAAGGTTGCTTCAGCAACCGTTACTTGTGAAGCCTTATAAGGCTTTAGATGGTGCCTATTTACCTTGTGCTTATGACCATCTTTCAAAATTTTCACAATGACTACTCTAAATTTATTATTTGTAACAACTTCACACGGTCCAAACCACCTTGACTCCAATTTTCCTACGAATAACCACAGCCTACTGTTATAAACCAAAACTAACATTCCCCAAAAAAATTCTTTTAGGACCAACTTCTTGTCATGCCAATGCTTCTTCTTCTCCTTATATGTAGTAGCGTTCTCATACGATAAAAGTTAAAACTCATCAAGTTCATTAAGCTACAAAAGTCTCTTTGCACTTGCACTTTGTAGATCAAAGTTAAGAAATTTGATAGCCCAATATATTTGTGTTCAAGTTCGACTGGCAAATGACACATTTTTTCAATAATAAGCATAAATGGTCACATTCCTATAAGGGTTTTAAATGTAGTTCTATAGGCCCATAGAGCCTCATATAACTTTTGAGACCAATCCTTCCTAACATTATTGATAGTATTTTCCAAGATTGATTTCAATTCCCTATTAGACACGTTTACTTGCCCATTAGCTTAGGGATGGTATTGGGTTGTGATCTTATGCTTGGCACTATATTTTCTAAGTAAGGTTTTAAATTAATAGTTGATAAAATATGTTCCACCATCATTAATAATGGCCCTTGGTGCCCCAAATTGAGTAAAAATATTCCTCTTAAGGAGCTTAATTACCACTCATGCATCATAAGTCCTAATAGCTATGGTCTCTACCCATTTGCTAACATAATCAATAGCTACTACTACATATTCAAATCCTAAAGAGTTCAAAAATGGCTCTATAAAATCAATCCCCTAAAATTAAAAAATTTCAATCTCTAAGACATTATTCAATGGCATTTCATCATGCTTAGAGATATTACCAACAGTTTACATCTATCACACAAAGATATATAAGATTTAACATTATTGAATAAAGAAGGCTAAAAGAAACTTGACTATAAGATTTTAGCTATCGTGCGATTCAATCTATGGTGACCTTTGGCCTCTCCTCCATGGTATGATTTCATGATATCAAATTGTTCCTCCTTAGGAAGCATTGGCGTAACAGCTGATATGGACATAACTTATACAAATATAGATTGTCCTATAAATAGTGTTGCGCATTCGATTTCAACTTCTTCTTTTGCTGACATGTATTCTCTTTTGGAAGATAGACACCAGTAAGATAATTAGCTATATTAGCAAACCATAGGATATACATAACAATAGAAAATATGGCATATATTTGCTCAAGGGGAGTATGTCAATAATTTTTCCCTTTTTAATGTGTTCACAATCCAATCTTGATAAGTGATCAACTATAAAGTTTTCAGCTCCCTTAATTTCCACATCAAACCCTTACAATAACAACACCCATCGAATCAATCTAGGCTTAAATTCCTTTTTAGAAAAGAGATATCATAAAGCCATATGATCCAACTAAACTATCACTTTAGCTCTAAGCAAGTATGCCTGAAACTTCTCAAAGGCAAGCACAATTGCTAAAAGCTCCTTCTCAATAGTTATATAATTTACTTGAGTTCTAGTGAGGGGTGACTAGCATAATAGATAGTGTGAAAAACCTTATTTTTTCTCTGCCCCAACATGGCTCAAATCACAAAATTATTAGCATCACATATGATTTCAAAAGGAAACTCCCAATTTGGTAAGGCAATGATAAGGGCTAAATCAATTTCTTGTTTAAAGTATTAAAAGCCTGTAAATATTTATTAAAAAAATTAAATGCAGCATACTTTATCAAAAGATTAGAAAGAGACTTTGCTATTTTGAAAAAATCTTTGATGAAATGATGGTAAAACCTAGCATATCCTAGGAAACTTCTAACATCCTTAATAGTGGTTTGAAGGGGAATTTTTTCAATAACATCCAATCTAGTCTTATCAACCTCAATACCCCTTTTTGAAATATTATGACCAAAAACTATCCCCTCGCATACCATAAAATGGCACTTTTCCCAATTAAGCACTAAATTGGTGGCCTCACACCTTTCCAAAACTTTATCAAGATTAGCTAGGCAACTCTCAAAATCCCTCTCATAAATTGTAAAATCATCCATAAATACTTCTATAATTATTTCTATAAAATCATGAAAGATGGTCATCATGCATCGCTGAAATGTAGCTGGTGTATTACATATCCCAAAAGGCATTATCTATAGGTAAAAGTTCCATAAAGGCAAGTGAAAGTAATCTTATCTTGATCCTTGGATGTAATAGGAATTTGCATATACCCACAGTACTTGTCTAAAAAATAATAGATTTTATTTTTTGCCAATCTTTCTAACATTTGCTCAATAAAAGGGTGAAAGAAAATGGTATCTTCTAATGGCAATATTGAGCCTCCTATAGTCTATACATATTCTCCTGCCTGTAATTATATGAGTTGGAATTAATTCATTAAGTTCATTGGTTATTACTATCATCCCCCTTTTTTTGGCACATATTGGACAAGACTCTCCTAATTACTATTAAAATTCGGATAGATAATACATACATCCAAAAGCATGATAACCTCTTCTTCACGAATTCTTACATAGCTAGGTTAAGTCTTCATTGAGGTTTTGCACAAGCTTATAATCATCTTCTATTAAGATTCGATACATATAAAAGTTAAGGTTGATTCCCTTTAAGTCTTTGATATCCCATCTCATGGCCTTGATATGCTTTTTAAGCACCGAGATTGACATCTCCTCTTCAAGACTTGACAAGTCGGACTCTATCAATTCCTTTTCAATAGGAACAACTCTGTTCTCTAAAGAAGCAGACTTCAACAAAGCTGCTTTATTAGTTCAAGCTGAATCCAATACCTATAGTGCCTCACTTGACTGAAAGTGGGAAGCACCGCATTCTTCATATTATACGAAGATAAGCTGCTTGCTTAAAAACTATTGTGAAATGATCATTGGATTAGTATCACCATTTAAAAACACATACTTTAAATGAGATGGTAAAGGCTTTAAGTTAGATTTCTTCTCATTTTATAAAAGTTTGAATGCTCGATCCTTAGGTTCACTTCCAAAATGGTCCTTGTCCATCTCTTGCCTTTATGGGATTGAATATTGATGTGTATTTATGATATGTTTTGGCTAGAGAAGTTAGCAAAAACAAAGGGAAAGAGAAGGATGAGCTCTAGGGTTTTAAATTCATTGTCAAAGAATTATATTTGATGTTAGAGTTCATAAATAATGAATAAATGTATAAAAAATGATTAGTTTCTTAGAGAATTATTTAGTGAAATTTTGTTTTAGGTTCACTTGAACTAGTTTTAGTGTAAAAACCATAAATCTTTCTACAGATGTTTAAATAAAGTCATTTTAGTTGGAGATAAAAGATAAGGCATAGTTGTACCACTTTTTAGAAGAAACCTAATTCTTCTTTAAAGCCTTCATAATATAGCTTAAATTTGAGCGACCCTTGCTGCCCTATCATCTAGAATAGTCTTCACTATTTTGTAAATATATTGAGATTTAAAAGTCAGAATGGAGTGATTTTTAATTTTCTAGAAACTATAAACCCAGAGAAATAATTTTTTACGAGAACATTTTGCCTAAAAATTCCATTTACTATGCCTAAAATTTGTGACAAAGAGAGGCAAAATAACTGCTAACTAAAAAGGGAATCAACCCAGTAGGGGCCCATTATCCCTACCAAGTCATAAGCTTCTGGACTAAATGGGATCATTCAACTTGGTAAGGACACCCTCTCATCCCTACCGAGACACTAGCTACTAGAACAGAAACCATCAACTCGGTAGGGATAGCCTACATCCCCACTGAGTCACCCTCCCTTCTTGCCTAAACTAGAGTTTAATATCTCGAAACATTATCGAAGCTTACCTAAACTTTTCCAAACACAGTTAAAGTATTTTAAGCATAAAATAAAAGTAATATGTGACATGAAATGTAAGTTGAGCATAACAAAATATTGAAATAAAGTTATAGACTAAACCTTAACACATAGGAAAATAAACATAATAATTTGTACAATTTAATGAATGTGAGTGAACATGATTAATGATATGGATAGTATTACATGTTACATGAAAAATGATAACCATGTTGAAGTGTATCTTATGTTTAATTAAGTATGGATTGTTTAACAATCTTGTACATACTTTATTGTGTTTATTAACTCTATATCCTAAATGCACTGTGTAGCACTCTTATCCTATAATCTCTACATATCACTTTATCCATCTCATTACACATGATTTACTGTGCAACATAAATATATACCAACTATATAGAGAACTGATATTCATACTTAATCCATAAGAGTGCTAAACTATTAAGATTTTACAATATACATTAGAGTCTCTTTACAAAATATAACAATTGATTAACATCTTACAAAATAGTTGTACTTTTATAAGATTTCCAACATAACATAAAACCCTTGAAATACAAAAAGGAACCAAAAAGAAGACTATATACTTTATAATCTTTAAATACTTGTGTTGGCCAACCTGTTACAGATATCAGTCCTGCAAGAAAATCCTAGCCTTGCAACCTACACGAATGAAACACCCGTGCTAAGCTATAAAGCTTAGCGGGGAAGTAAATGTTAGTATAAGCCCTAGCCCCAATACATTGTAATAAAACACTTTAGTTAATAAATGAGACATTTGTTTTATCTATTGTATTCCTGTACATAGCAATTGATAGAACTATCCAAGAATGTTGTTTCAGTTTAAGTTATCATGTGTGAGGCACATGGTTGTAAGACCTTGAAACAATAGAGACTTCATTCTAAATATCCCTAGTCAGTCATTGTTATAGGAATAACAATGAATTAAGGCTAGTATGCTCTCTCTGATAAGTTGAGTTCTGTCTCACGGATCATAAGGATAAGAGTGTCAATCAAAGATCATAGATACATGTTTAGAACAAGGTATCTGGATTCGATCCATTCATGAGAACACTACATGGTACAAGTCATAAGTGTTTCTCATATGCAAGTTTTGCATCGGAGTTCTTAGACCTAAAATCTCTATGAAACTCTTTATGAATTACTATGTACTTTGACATACACCTAACGTGCTCGTAACAGAGTGACAAGTATGGGTATGCTTGGGTATGCATTGATTCATGTTATAGAGCATGAGAGAAGTGAAGGGATTACTGCTCTCAATAAGAGAGAAAATATCATTAGCCACTTGATCAGTGAACTGAGAAGTGTATGGCTATACCGAGATGAAAAAATGAGTAATCATTATTTATCTGAGAGTTCAGTGTCACTGGAATATCAATAAAAAAAATTAATATATATATAAGGATTACTAGTTCCATGCCTTATATTAATTCTGATATTTATGGGTAAGAGACTATGCAAAATTGCATTAGGTCACTAAATGCCATTTGCATTTTCATTTAATTTGGATTGCTATAATATCTTGCTAGAGAATATATATAGCCTTTGAATTAATTCATTAATTCATTGCCAACATTAAATGGACCTATAGGATCGCACACAAAGCATTGGACTTAAAATATTTAAATAAAGTATTGGAAATTAATTTGGGCTTTTAATTAAAGTCAAATTAATGTATGTAATGGGCATTATAATTGCTAAATTGACCTTGATCCATTAGAGAGAGAGATTCAGCCCAATAGGATTAATTTTAATTAATTAATTATCTTGGGTTAATTAAGTTAATTGAGTATTAAATCCTAATGACATTTAAATCAAATTAAAACACTTAAAAAGGAGATGAAGTAACTGAAATTTTAAGATAAAAATTAAATTGAATTTCGGCGCATGCTTATTTCTAAATTAAGTGATTTATCTTGATTAAATGTCTTATATTTGTTTCAAATTAATTTAAAAGAGTTTGAATCAATATATATTACTTATTTTAAGGAAGTGATTAAGAATGAATTCACTACCTAAATGGATGGGGATCTCGGCATTATCACTTAAGAAAATAAGTGATATATATTGAATGAGAAAAATAAAACCCTAGGGCGTGAACTTGTCTCTCTCTCACACAAAAATTTTCTTGGCCTAATTCACAAGAAGAAAAGGATTGTTCCTTGTTTTCTTGTGTTCTTGGGTAGCAATAGCAACTAAAAGAAGTGCAAGATCAAATCTTGTAGCTTCAATCCTTTGCCATTACACAATACTTAAATTGAGAGCTAGCAATCTCGATTTTAAGCCATCATTGCAATTGTGTGTATGAACATAGAGAGGAGTGGCATAAAGGCTGTTCATTTGGCATTGGTGGTGAAGATCTAAGGCTGACATATCCTTCTTGGGTGCTAGTCATCAACAAAATCAGATCTTAAAGTGCATCTAAAGTTGTAAGTTTTAAAACTTTAAAATTGTATGCTTTCGATTCTTGTTCATGGATTGAGTGGCTTGTATGATCGATTTTTATTATTTTCCGCTGCATGATCATCATATAAATGCCATGTTATATTAGATTCATGAATAATTAATCAAAAATCGTTATTATAAAAACATGCAATGTTGAAATTTTTAGTTTTGAGTTTTTTGCATTGTGTTGGTGTAAAAATGATTTTAAATGATTAGATAGGTATTATAATTAATATGACATGTTAATATACTGTCCTAAGATGTTCTTAGAGCTGTTAATGGTTGGATTTAATTGTTAATGTCTGATGGTACATGTTAATCTTGAAACTAGGTGCTAGTTGGCATGTTAAGTGTTTATTTAACAACTAGTTTTCAAAATTAAATGTAAAACCGATTTTGGCATGTTTGTAAGTGATTTTTAAAAATTAAATATCAGGTCTGGACATATTTTAAATTTATTTTTAATTCTGGTCCATGACAATTTAATTGATTAATTTAAAAATCACTTAAAACTATAACTAGTTTGTGTTTGTTACATGTTTAATCAACATTGTTTGTTTTGTTTTGATTAAAATGGTAAAAAAACATTTAGATCTAAATGGTAAAGAAAAATAACTCAATATTTATGACCTTATTTAAATCATTAAATGACTCATAAAATTGATTTAAGTGTTTGTGCATTTTTGTGGCATCATATAAGCATTAAACAATTAGTTTCATTGTTGTTTGTTTGTTTTTGTATGAATGCCATGTATTATATATATGTTCTTCATTTTTTTATGTTTTAATTCATGTTGATACATATTATATGTATTTTTAATGTTTATGGGCTAAATGACATAAAATTTAAAATGGCAAAATTTGAAATTATACTAGAGTTGATTTATGGCACAAATCTAACTAGTTTGTGTTTTGGGCTTTTAAAGGAACTTATTGAATAAAAGGATTTAGTCCATTGGGCTTTGGCCCTGGCCCATCATGGGGTCTTCTCTTAAAGGTTCAAGTACACAATTTCCATTAATGGGATTGGCTAAATTAATTAAAATTTGACTTTATTTAATCCATGAATGTTATGTATATTTATTTGCATGTTTGGTGTGATGAATAGATATGCATAGTGCATTTATGGGCCCTGAATTTTTGTAATTAAATATGGCCTACGAGCCATTATGTATTATTGTAAAAGTTTAATTTATTTCTTAGAATAGAATTTATTTGAAGACTTTGTAAATCAAGACAAAGCCCACTAGAGTGGAGAAGCCCGACTCGAAGATTAATATGTAATAGTATAGAATCTTAGTTGTAGGTTTTTAGGCTCATGTTTGTCACACTTTACTTTATGCAATTATATATATATGTATGCTATGAATGGATGACAAAGCGTATGCCATGTAAGTCGTAATAAAATGAATCCTTAAAATAGTAAGTCACACAGTTGCCTTCCTAATTCGAAACATGTCAAGGCATCGATCATCGGTCACGTAGACTAGGAGTCCTAGATGCACCCGATTATCTTTATGAGGCATGGGTTGTTAATGTAGGTTTGACTTAACATGGAAAGGGATGCCCGGACCTAGGCAACTAATAAATGGGTTTGTGCTATAACATCTGAAGATGTTAACCCATTTAATCTAAGAGTCATGTACAAGACATGATTGGAGTTTTCCTACCTAATTAACTTAACTTGTTAGGTGTACAAGCTCAACTTGACTAATAAGTTGTTTTAAAAAGTGGATCTTGGCCCACATTAAATCACTAACGCGAATTATTTAAAGGGATATTAATTCGGTTTGTGGGATTATAATAAGACCTCATTTAATCTTGCTAAATTTTATTATTGTATATTGAAAATGGCATCTTCAAACAATAATTTCTCATTGCGATCGGTCCTTGAAAAGGACAAATTGAATGGCACCAATTTCATAGACTGGTCTCAAAACTTAAGAAGTTCTTAAGCAAGAGAAAAAGTCGCATGTTTTGGATACACCCTTGCCTAAATAACTTGGTAGGAATGCCTCTGCGGTTCAAAAGAAAACTTTTGAGACCAAGAAAAGTGACTCCAATGACGTGACCTATTTGATGCTAGCCACTATGGTGCCTGACTTGCAAAAGCAATTCATGGACCAAGAGGCTTATGCGATCATGGTGCACCTCATGGAGATTTTCTAAGAGCAAGCTCGTCAAGAGAGGTTCGTGACAACAAAAGCCTTAATTTCTTGTAAGATGGCTGCGGGTACTCCTGTTAGTACCCATGTACTCAAGATGAAAGGGTATCTTGATACTCTTAAGAAGCTTGAGGTACAAGTGCCAAAGGAATTGGCCACTGACTTGATCTTAGGTTCATTAACCGATGATTATGATCCATTTGTTATGAATTATAACATGCATGCAATGAACAAGACAGTCACCGAGCTTCATGGGATGCTTAAGAATGCTGAAGAGAACATTCGAAAGACCAATCACGTACTTATGGTTCAAGGGGGCATTAAGAAGGGACCCGCTATGGGAAAAGGAAAGGGAAAGGAAAAAGCCAAGAATGACCTGGCTCGGTTCAAGTCAAATGGGAGTGCACCTCAAGCCCAATCCAAGCCCAAGCGCAAAAGCTCAAAGAGAGTGAGAGCACTTGCTTCCACTGCAACAAAATAGGGCATTAGAGGAGAATTGTACTCTCTTCAAGGAAAAACAAAAGAAGAATGGAGCTAAGGCGTCCAGTTCTGGTATTTTTGTTGTTGAAATTAACCTTTCTATTTCTACCACTTGGGTATTGGATGCCAGTTATGGTTCTCACATTTGTTCAAATGTGCAGGGGCTAAGAAATAGGCGGTTACTTGGGAAGAATGAAGTAGAACTCTGTGTGGGGAATGGAGCACGAGTTGCTACCATGGAGATAGGCCACTATCAACTCACTTTACCTTTCGGACTTTGTTTAGTTTTAAAAAATTGTTATTATGTGCCTGCTATGAGTAGAAATATTATTTCAGTTTCATGTTTGGATTTAAATGAATTTGATTTTGTTATTAAAAATGGCAATGCTCATATTCATCGCCAAAGCATTTCATATGGCAATGCCATGTTGCAAAATGGCCTTTATATCCTTGATCTACAAAACAAAGAGTCCATATGCAACATTATTACAAAGAGGGTTAAATCAAATGAATTGAGCCCTACTTACTTCTGGCATTGTCGTTTAGGGCATGCAAACGAAAAATGCATTTGAAGACTCCACAAAACTGGAGTGCTTGGGTCATTCAACTTAGAGTCTTATGATACATGCGAGCCATGTTTGCATTGAAAAATGACAAAGAGTCCTTTTAACAAGAAAGGTGAGAGGACTAATGGCTTATTGGAACTAATACATACCGATGTATGTGGACCAGTAAGTACACAAGCTAGAGGTGGTTTTAGCTACTTCGTGAGGTTCACCGATGACTTCAGTAGATATGGCTACATCTATCTAATGAAGTATAAGTTTGAAAATTTTGAGAAATTCAAAGAGTTTAAGAACGAAGTAGAAAACCAACTTGGCAAAAGTATAAAAGCCATTCGATCTAATCGAGGTGGCGAATACTTAAGCCAAGAGTTTGACAGTCATCTAAAGGAGTGTGGTATTTCACAGTTCACTCCTCCCGGAACGCCATAATGGAATGGTGTGTCCAAAAGGAAAAATCAAACTCTGTTGGATATGGTTTGATCTATGATGAGTCAAGCAAATATTCCTGTCTCTTTTTGGGGTTATGCATTAGAAACTGCTATGTTTCTACTAAACCGTACTCCAACTAAAGCAGTTGAGAAGACACCATACGAGGTATGGACTGGGAAAGAATCCAATATGTCATTTCTCAAGATTTGGGGTTGTGAAGCACATGATAAGAAATTAACATCTGACAAACTAGAGTGTAAATCCACTGTCTGCTTGTTTATGGGTTATCCCAAAGAAACAAAGGGATACTACTTTTACTCACAAGCCGAGAACAAAGTATTTGTTGCTCGCAAAGCTATTTTCTTGGAAAAGGAGTTCCTTCTCAAGAAAGACAGTGGGAGTAAAGTAGAACTTGGAGAAATTCAAGCGCCACAAACTCCTATAGAGGATGAGTTAGAAATGGGATCAAGTTCACAACCATTTATGGAACAAGAACCCATTACACAAGAACCTAGAAGGTCCGATAGGGTATGTCAGGTGATTGAGAGATATGGATTTCTAATCACTGACAGTGACACTATTGAGTTAGTAGATCATGAGGATCCTACTACCCAAACTCGAAAAATTTGCTTGAAGCCATGAAATTCGAGATGTAATCAATGTACGATAACCAGGTTTGGACCTTGGTTGATCCACCAAAAGGTGCTAAGGTAATTCAATGCAAGTGGCTATTTAAACTCAAAGTTGATAAGACTTACAAAGGTAGACTAGTAGCAAAAGGTTTTCGACAAGCTCATGGTGTAGACTATGATGAGACCTTTTCGCCTGTAGTCATGCTCAAGTCCATTAGGATCTTGCTTGCCATAGCTGCATATCATGATTATGAGATATGGCAAATGTATGTCAAAACTGCTTTCCTTAATGGAAATTTACTTGAAGATGTGTATATGACACAGCCTGAGGGTTTTGTCAATCCCAAGCATCCTAAGAAGGTTTGCAAGCTTCAAAAATCCATTTATGGATTAAAGCAAGCATCTCGAAGTTGGAATCTTTGTTTTGATAAGGCAGTCAAAGAATTTGAATTCGTCAAGAACGAAGATGAGCCTTGTGTGTACAAGAAGGTTAGTGGGAGCATAGTAGTATTTCTAGTCCTATATGTTGACGAAATCCTTCTCATTGGAAATGATATTCCAACATTGCAAAAGGTTATGCAATGGTTGGGGAAATGTTTCTCAATGAAAGAATTAGGTGAAGTCGAGACAATACTTGGTATTTAGATCTATAGAGATAGATCGAATCGGCTTTTGGGACTAAGTTAAGAAAAGTACATAGACAAAGTACTAAAGCATTTTAGTATAGGAGACTCAAAGAAAGGGTACATATCTTTGGCTTTGGGAGTTACTTTAACTAAAGAACAGTGCCCTAAAACTAAAGAAGAAAAGGACAACATGAGTAGAATCCCATATGCATCTGCTATTGGATCTATCATGTACGCTATGTTATGTACTAGGTTGGATGTTGCTCATGCACTGAGTATAATTAGTAGGTTTCAACAAGACCCTAGTGAAAAACACTGGTCTAATGTAAAAGGGATTCTAAAGTACCTGTGAAGGACTAAGGATCACTTCTTGGTGTATGGTGGTCAAGAAGAGCTCGTCATACAAGGTTATGCCAATGCTGTTTTTCAAACCAGCACTCAGTACTCAAGATCACAATCTGGGTTTGTTTTTATTTTGAATGGTGGTGCTGTCAGTTGGAGAAGCTCAAAGCAAGAGACCGTTGCCGACTCAACTACAGAATCTGAGTATATTACAGTGAGTGAGGCTGCAAAAGAGGCTATTTGGATTAGAAATTTCATTTCTGGATTAGAAGTGGTCCCAAGCATCCTAGATCCATTAGAAATTTTTTGTGACAACAACGGGGCCATCGCACAGGCCAAGGAGCCCCGGTCACACCAGAAATCCAAACACATACTCGGGAGGTACCACCTAATTAGAGAGATTATTGATTATGGGGACGTCAAGGTTAGCAAGATAGCAAGTGAAGACAATGTAGTAGATCCTTTGACGAAAAAATTGCGTCCAAATCTGCATGAAGCTCATTTGAGAGCATTCGGTCTTAGGGGCTATGCCCAATTGGGACTAGTGCTAGTAGGAGATTGTTAGTGTAAGCCCTAGCCCCAATACATTGTAATAAAATACTTTAGTTAATAAATGAGGCATTTGTTTTATCTATTGTATTCTTGTGCATAGCAATTGATAGAACTATCCAAGAATGTTGTTTCTGTTTAAGTTATCATGTGTGAGGCACATGGTTGTAAGACCTTGAAACAATAAAGACTTCAATCTAAATATCCCTAGTCAGTCATTATTATGGGAATAACAATGAATTAAGACTAGTATGATCTCTCTAATAAGTTGAGTTATGTCTTACGAATCATAAAGACAAGAGTGTCAATCAAAGATCATATATACATTTTTAGAATATGGTATTTGGACTAGATCCATTAATGAGAACACTACATGGTACAAGTCATAAGTGTTTCTCATATGCAAGTTTTGCATCGAAGTTCTTAGACCTAAAATCTTTATGAAACTCTTTATGAATTACTGTGTACTTTGACATACACCTAACGTGCTCGTAATAGAGTGACAAGTATGGGTATGCTTGGGTATGCATTGATTCATGTTAGAGAGCATGAGAGAAGTGAAGGGATTACCCCTTTTAACAAGAGAGAAAATATCATCGGCCACTTAATCAGTGAACTGAGAAGTGTATGGTCATACCGAGATGAAATAATGAGTAATCATTATTTATCTGAGAGTTTAGTGTCACTGGAATATCAAGAAAGGAATTAATATATATATAAGGATGACTAGCTCCATGCCTTATATTAATTCCTATATTTATGGGTAAGGGACTATGCAAAATTGCATTAGGTCACTAAATGCCATTTACATTTTCATTTAATTTGGAATGCTATAATATCTTGCTAGAGAATATATATAGCCTTTGAATTAATTCATTAATTCATTGCCAACATTAAATGGACCTATAGGATCGCACATAAAGTATCGGGCTTAAAATATTTAAATAAAGTATTGGGCATTCATTTGGGCTTTTAATTAAAGTCAAATTAATGTATGTAATGAGCATTATAATTGCTAAATGGACCTTGATCCATTAGAGAGAGATTCATCCCAATAGGATTAATTTCAATTAATTAATTATCTTGGGTTAATTAAGTTAATTGAGTATTAAATCCTAATGACATTTAAATCAAATTAAAACACTAAAAAAGGAGATGAAGTAACTGAAATTCTAAGATAAAAATTAAATGGAATTTCGGCACATGCTTATTTCTAAATTAAGTGATTTGTCTTGATTAAATGTCTTATATTTGTTTCAAATTAATTCAAAAGAGTTTGAATCAATATATATTACTTATTTTAAGGAAGTGATTAAGAATGAATTCACTATATAAATGGATTGGGATCTCGGCATTATCACTTAAGAAAATAAGTGATATATATTGAATGAAAAAAATAAAACCCTAGAGCGTGAACTTGTCTCTCTCTCTGACAAAAATTTTCCTGGCCGAATTCACAGGGAGAAAAGGATTGTTCCATATTCTCTTGTGTTCTTAGGCAGCAATAACAACTAAAAGAAGTGCAACATCAAATCTTGTAGCTTCAATCCTTTGCCATTACACAATACTTAAATTGAGAGTTAGCAATCTTGATTTTAAGCCTTCATTGCAATTGTGTGTGTGAACATAGAGAGGAGTGGCATAAAGGCTGTTCCTTTGGCATTGGTGGTGAAGATCTAAGGCTGACATATCCTTCTTGGGTGCTGGTCATCAACAAAATCAGATCTTGAAGTGCATCTAAAGTTGTAAGTTTTAAAACCCTAAAATTGCATGTTTTCGATTCTTATTCATGGATTGAGTGGCTTGTATGATCGATTTTTATTATTTTCCACTGCATGATCATCATATAAATTCCATGTCATATTCCATCACTAAATCATGATAAATGACCACTCACAGTGATCGTCCACAAGCACACAACATGCCTCAAATATAACAATGATTTATTTCAAGAAATGGAAGAGATTGAACATTTACATTCACCTATAGAAATCATAAAGTTCAACAGTAAGAATTTGTATTGACGTTTTAGTCATCATATATGATCATATAGGTTCCAACTTCCTTTGGACTTAAATTGAACTATTTATAATATAATTATTTTATTAATAAATGCTTAATCATAAAAGTATAGTTATCTATTATTATATCTATAAACAATCTTCACAATTGTTGAAATTATCTTACTTCTATTCTTGTATGTTTAGGATATACACACATTAGAATTATATAACAAATCGACACTTCCAATTACCATGAGATTATAATATTACCATAGGCTTACTTTATATTCCATAAATTATTCATGTTATAACATATTAGATGTATCATAAAATAAGCCTATCAAGTAAACATAACACTTGTATATCATTACCATAAATAACAAATACATATTAAAGAATGTGTACATGCAACAATATAAAAACATATATAATCAAATGAAAACACATATATAACCATAGGAAAAATATTTCAATAACAATGGGTATTATAGCATAACTCTTATAACCCTTAATATAAGTTTCTTCATAAATCATATGTTGTCATACATATAAAAATAAAGGACATATATATATCATCAATTTAACAATTAGCATGTATTTATGATACTAGCAGTATAGATACATATATTATTGAGCATCCTTTTAGATGTGGGTTATATGTGCAATAAAAGGAATTTCATATGTAGAATAGTATGAAGTTAATTAAGAATTTGCATGCCTTATTAAACTTTTCTTAACCTTTGACAATAAAGCCTGCACTATTCTAAGGAGGTGGATTTCGAGTTATATGGTAGTACCCAAAGGTACAAAACTATTAATTATAATGGTGGCACCCAAAGGTACAAATAAGATACCCGGAGGTATTAAACGGTGATCCCTTGTAGGGATAAAATTATATGATAAATCAATGGACCCAAATGGGGTCAAACAAATAATATGGACCCAAAAAGGGTCAATCAAATAACGTGGACCTGAGCGGGGTCAATTGATCGGTATCTAGCAAGTGTATTAGATCGGCTAGTAATATAGGGAAATATAGATTAAGACCCCAAAATATCGTACCCAAGGGAACATGGATTGCTAAGGATAATATCTATGTATGAATTAAATTAATCCGAGATTGTTTCCCAAATTTTTTTGATTTAAAAGCAAAAATTAAACAAAATAAACAATTAAACAAAATAAAAGCTAAAACATGAATTAAAAACAAAACAATAACTGGAATTCTCTTGCTAAAGGAACTATCCATCTTAACTTTCATTGTAATGACTTAAATTCAAAAGAAACACCGGTGATTATGAAGAATTCAGATAAATAAACCCAGATAACTTTCTTCAAGATTATCATTCCAAGTATTAAACTCCCTTAATCAGAACAATTCAGCACTTGGCATAAAATTTTGAATTAATCCCCTAGATGTTTATTAAAACCTTTCTCAAGAGCTTTAACTTCCACCTATTCTTAGTTCTTCCTCTCTTAGTATTAACCAATAAAATTACACATAATCATCTCATATTTCGAAACATAATCATGCATAAACATTAAAGAGTTAACCCAAGAACATGCAAATCATTAACTATGTCAAAACTAATTTTTAGTTATTTATTCAATAAACCAATAATCAATCTCAACATAATCAAAGATAAGAATATGCTTAAAACTAAGAAATAATCAACCGATATTGAAATTAAGCTCAAAGCTAAGTCATAACAATGAAAATATAAGATTTCAAGAATCCATTAGCAAAAGAAGAAAAATTACTTCCTAAACATATTTAAAAACTAAAGACAAAGTTGAAGAAAATAACGTAAAAACAAACTAAAGAAAAATGCCCAAATTAATCTAATTCCTAAACTAATTTCTAAAACTGGATCCTTTTTTTGGTGTTTAAGACTTCTATTTATAGGCAAAAGACGTGGTAGATTTCTTCCAAAACTGCAGAAACCAAATAGGAAGTGACTTCTACTCAAAACAGGAAGTCGAAAATCCTTCGCGCAATTGGAGAATTAGATCACGTGGCCACGGCTCCTACCTGTGTATTTCTATAAGTGACCACGTGTATGGTGTCTTCCCTTACACACGTGACCACGTGTGGTCACTCACAGTGAATCCACGTGGTCATATGGATTTCATTCCTTCCTTCTTTAGCTCTTTACATGGCCACGTTCTTTAAATCAACATAATATCATGTGGCCATGCCTGAATTTCTTCAATGCTTCACGTGGTCATGCATCAAACTTCTTGACTGAATGCTCATTTTCTTGCTTAATTTCTTTAAATTTTCACTTTTGGCCCAAAAATTTGCACTTTTTATACTTTAAGCCCTTTTTCTTGTAAAATGACCCTGAAAAACACCAAAATTTACAATTAACTCAAAAAACACAAAACTAACAAATTAAACTCAAATTAAACCTAATTAACACAAAATTAACTTAATTAAATACCTACAAACACACTAAAAACATCATATAAATGGCCATTATCAAATACCCCACACTTAGACTTTGCTCGCCCTCGAGCAAATTAGAACAAACCAACTCCTTAAAATAATCAAACTCAAATTAAGAATCATGCATTTCAAAATCAAGCTTAGCAATTAACAAGAGCACTTAATAAAATTTTCAACTAGAATAAATTCATCCAAGACAATATGAGTTAGTTTCCTTGTGTGTGTGCAAGACCAAAACAATTTAAGTATTTTTAAAATCCAAAACACTAATGCAAATTTATAGTCAAGTTTAGAATGAATGTACACATAAGTATACACATGGTTTCGCGCTTGAAACTCTAGAAACACCATAAGCCTCTCCTTTAGCATCGGAACCCGGAGGTCATCTCCGCTTAACAACTCAAAAACAAAACTTAGAATCACTTAGGTCTTTTAAAGGTTGTAATGGGGCTAAGGTATTGGTTATCAAAGAATTGATAAAAGATCAACAATAAGAATAGCCACTCTAAGATAAAATAGACTAATAATTCACAAATTTCATCCCATTAACTTAAAGAATAAAGAATTTATCCAAAATTTCTCAACTCTTCACAATTCAAAGTACAATCTTAAAATTCTTTCAATTTCACCATTCATACCCTTTTCAATAAGTCATAACCATTTTTCCTTGTAACTACCCCACACTTAAGATTTTGCCATACATGCTAGCTTTATTTTCAATGCTTTCTTTTTTTTCTTTTCTTTTTCTTTTCCTTTTTTTTCTTTCTTTTTCCTTTTCTTTTTCTTTTCACTAGCTTTGATGTTGGTAGTACAATAATATAACATGGGTAATCAGAAATTCACTATTCACTATTCACATGACTTCAACAATAGCCATTAATCAAAAACATCTTATCACACCCATCAACATACACAATTCCTATTAAAATCCATCCTATCCTAGAGTGGCCAATTCTAGAAGGGAAGATAAAAGCTTTTTAGGTTATATGGTAAAATACATAAGTGTAACAAGAAAAATAAATATGGCACGCATTAAGCATACCTCATTAGGCTCAAAATTGGCTAACAAAGGATAAATATGCATATAGGGTAGGAAATAAGTTAAGATATAGCTCAACAAGAAAAATATTGCCTAGATCACTTTCCAAGTTGTTTTAAGTTATTTATATGCTTTGAAGGATGATGAGGAAGGTTCTAGTGTTCTAAAATTCATCACTCAACTATTTCAATGCATTGTTTTTCTTTAAGTATAAAATCTGGTCTTAAATGCTCAAAAATGTAGAAACTAACAAATATAAGCCAAGTTGAATATTAAACTAGCCAAATATTTATTAAACAACATGCTTGTTCTAGTGCTAAACAAGAATTTTAAACATTGCACATTCTAAATTCAAGTTCAAAATGTTCAATTTTTAGAATAACTAGGGCGAACTAAGCTAAATGTAAAATAAATGATAAATGAATTAACTAAACTAATTATGCAAAAAACTAAAAACTTAACATGTAAACTAAAAACAAAACTTAAACAAAAACAAAAAATGACTAAAACAAAATAATTCACATAATTCATGACTAAGAAAATGAGTAAGGTAAGAAAAACTCCCTTAGTTGGATCTTAAATTTCTAGCTCAGCTGAGCTCTATCCCCCTCTTTAAAATCTTGCTATCCCCAGCAAAGCATGAAAAATTTCAGCACACTTCATCACTTTTTGAGAAACAAGTTAGTGACCAAGAAAAAATGTAAGCTCACCACACTTAGAACCATAATTAAGCCAAAAATAAAGCATGAGATAAATGGAATTGAGTTAACAAGCAAACATGCCTTTTAAACCAATAAAGTGCCATAAACAAGACTTAATAGACATGGTAACTAAGTGAAGAAATGCTACTAGGCCAAACTTGCTTAAGTGCTCAATGCATACTATCCATAGGTGACAAGGTGGACAATGTATGAATGCATAATCTCAAGTGTAAAGATAATTGGTGATGGTTAGGCTAAAATAAAAGGAAAAGAAAGATTTTAATTGGTTATGGTAAGCACAAAATAGAATAAGCAAATTCAAATACAACCTCAACCTATATGAAGCCACAATGATGCTCAATGTCAAACAATAAGTAGCTAAGAGTAAATACAATGCATAACTGAAAATCAATCTCTAAGCAAACTTATATTCAACACTAATGAAACCTACACCAATTTATTTGATTTAAGCTCATCAAGTAAATCATGCAAATGACAAATGAAGTGTGTCTTAGTGAAAAAGGTGTGTGCTTATTCTATTAACACACTTGTATTATAATCCAAACACTAATCATATTCGCATTTCTTATCATTTACTTTTTAATCTAAAGCTAGGATTTTATTAATATTCCATCATAGAGTAATCTTTATGTATTCCATTAATGCACTTGTATTATAATTCACCTAATGGTCAAATATGCACAATATTCTCAAAGTTCCACCATATCAAAACATTCCTAAAAACACAAAATTCATTACAATAATAAGAATTTATTATTGTGAATGAGCAAATATTAAGGAAGAAAAGATAAATACCAATAGGTCCTTCGATGACATCCTGCTCTGATGAAACCTTAATTTTATCGGTCTGAACTGATACAATTAGATGTATAGATTTGTCTTTTACACTATGATCTATCTCTTCTATCTGAGGTACATTAGCAATGACAAGCTTCTTTCATTCTTTGATGATACCTTACTTTTCCTTGGCAACACTAGGCAATTAGCCATAAAATGATCTGTTTTACCACATCTAAAACAAGCACCTGTTAAAGCTTTACAAACACCCCAATGATTCCTTATGCAATGCAAACATTTAGGAACTTGAATCCCCCGGCCTTTCCCTGCCAAACCTTGTGCAGAATGGAATGTGTTGCTAGAAGAACTTAATTTCAATATCTTATTTCTTTTTCCTAGCTCCCTCTTATCCATATTCCCCGTCTCGACTTCTTTTGTTCTCATTGTTCCTATCAACCTCTTTTGATACTTTAGGCTCAGTTAACTCTTGTAAAATCTGATTCAAGATGCAATTCATTTTCTTTAGTTCCTCTAATATAGAAACAGACATCTCTACATGAGCTACATTCATAGGATCGGGGACAAATAAGTTCAATGCCTAGGAATTGATGACTTTAATGATCTCTTTTCTAGTTTCTTTCAGTTTATCCATCTTTAATCTATACAAAACTAAACCAAGATATTTGCATTAGGCCAACACACTAAAACTTCCATATAACAATTACTCTAAATACTTATAGCCCAGAAACGGCTAAACAAGGCTCTGATACCACTAATTGTAACAACCATATCCTATACTTAGCTATTACCACAAAATCTTATACCATAAGACATATATTACAACGTTCTCAAGCTGAAAACATTTCTTATTAGATAACTTATAGAAGAAATTAAAACCATGTCATGTGAACTTAAGAGTAATACCTTAATTATATAAAAGTCCTTAATACATTACAATGTTTTCTCAAACATAACATTAGTACTTATACGAAATTTGCAACACAATAAAAGTTTCCATAACTACAAAATAAAAGGACAAAGAGAAGACTCTACTATCAATCTTCTAAGACTTGTGTTGGCCAACCTGCTACAGATATTAGTCCTGGGATAAAGTCCTATCCTCGTAACCTACATGGATAAAGAACTTGTGCTAAGCTATAAAGCTTAGTGGGGAACACAAATATGACAAACGACCACTCACAGTGGTCGCCAATAAGCATACATCATGAACTATAAGTATAACTTATGCTTAATCTAAAAAAAATACAGACAAGAGTCCACACATGATAACCGAATTATTTAATGATAGTAAATTCGGCATTGATGCTTTATATACACAACATTTAGTCATATAAGCATATTAATCCTTTAGACTTGTGATTCATTCAATGAATGATATACCACAGTTTATACTCAATCATTCCTTCCATTTACTACACACTTTAACATATACTAGGAATATATATATATATATATATATATTCACATATAATCTTATGATCAACAAGGACATATGCATATTCGTAAGTAAAACAGAGCATTAGTACCATGAAAGTTTATCATTTATCAATCTAGAATTATATTTGTAATACTTATTGTACCAATGCATACATAGAATTTCTAGCTCGCTTCCATCTCAAATACCATTATCATGTGAACTTTATCACTTGTAAATCTGTAAATATTTTATGTGTATGCACAAGACATTATACATCAATTCTCAATAAAGAGCAAGAACAAGTAGATATAGGGAAAAAATGTAACCCAATGTATTAATTTGAAAAGCAATCACCAACATGAATACCTATACATAACTCTTATATTCCATTGCTATAGAAAACACTTATTTTAGCAAAACATTTTCATAGCTTTCCTACATGGAGAATCTTGCAAGTCATTTATCTACTTCAAGCAAGCAAAATATTACTATAGAAAACATACTACCTCTAATATAGTCCATAACTAGATGTTAGTGATGCACTAGTTCATTTATATAACACTGTACATACTATTTCTATATGCGATAATCATGCATAAGTGTATCTTGTAGCCTTTTTTAATATCATAATTTCCATATGTGATGAAATGGAATTTCACATATGAATTAGATTATGAAATCAATTTATGAATTGTCATGCTTCAGGAAACTTTATGTTAAACATCAAACTTTTCTTAACTTTGGTATAAAGCCTGCACTATTCTAAAGAGGTGGATAATGGGTTATATGGTAGCACTCGAAGGTACAAATAAGATACCCGAAGGTATAAATTGATTGATTATAATGGAGGCACCGGAAGGTACAAGTCTGTTTAGTCACCCAAACGGGGTTGACTACAACCCAAATAGGGTTGAATATGATCCAAATGGGACAATGTCTATTTAGTCACCCAAACGGGGTTGACTACAACCCAAACGGGGTTGAAGCTATCGCAGCTGTAAGGTACCCTTATAGGCATGCCTATCTATCCACTTCCTAGATTCAAAGCAGGCAGTGCAATCTCTTTACTTTATCTTTTCTTTATTCATTCATAATCTTATATGCACATGTATAGTCTGGTGTAACAACAAAAAATGTACTCATATACATGCTCATGTATAACTTTATGTAAACCTTTGAACATGCTCATTATTGGGTATTACTATTCTGTATTTGAAATCTTTTTCAATCCTGTAACTATTTCGTATAACATGGTTGTATCTATATAATACTATTTGTACCTGTGCATAACCATGTACAAATATATATCTTCTCTAGTGCATCAACATATATGCATAATTCATAAAACAATTTATACAATTTGCTCATGTAACAATTACATGACAAAATACTCCCTCTCTAATGCATACACTTGTATATATAGTTACATATAACATTGCAATTATATACTTTAATAAGATTTCTATAATTGAGTCTATTGCTCTGTAGATCTATATTTTTGCATGCTAACATGTGACATCACAAATGCTTAATCATGTCATTTCAATTTAACCAAGACATATGCATGCATTTCACTTTAAACATATTCTCTAAATCATTACTCTAAGCATCTTTTGAACCCAATCATGTAAGATCATACTATATATATATATATATATATATATATATATATATATATATATTCAACAAATCACATTACTTTTGTATGCAAGTAAAATTGACATTTCAGACTATAAGTATCATAGTAATCTTCAAGAGATCAATAAAAATCGTATGTAATCATTTAGACGTTTACATATATATACATTTGTATATATTACATTCATGTAATCTAATGATAGTCGTACATTAAAAGCCTTCATTTATCATGTTTAGACATTTCTTAACTTCATAGTATACATGCATGCATCAAATAAACATTTACTCCATCATTAAAAATTTGTACATGAAAGCATAATTGCACATAACAACCATGTACATAAATTTGATCACATATAAATATTTGATATCTTTATCATATATCTTTACCTATGCACATATATATATATATATATATATATATATATATACCTTTGTTAATAATCATATCACATGCCATATTCGATTCATTATTTATTCATATGGACACGTATTTAACTTAACTATATAAGAAAAACCATAATGTAAGACACATTAAAATTCTGCACAGGGCAGCATTCTGGATTCAATTTGTGAGCCACAAATGAATTTGAAAATGTCATTTTTAGGCTAAATTATCTTCTACAATATTATTACACTATGTTTCTAGTTTCCATAGCATCAACATTCACTGCAATATCTTACCTATAGCTCAAGATATCTGAGAAATACTATAGGTTGTTCATAGAATCGAAACAATGTTTGCTGTCACTTATAAAAATTCATAGCATAAAATTAAGAGGGATTTAGACCAACATTTCTGCATAAAAAACATGATCCTAGGTATCTATTTTTTCTATAATTTTACAGCATAAAATTTTAACTTCTCTACTAATACTTATGCCCAAAATACTATAATCGGTTCTTGAACCAAAATCAACAGGTCTCTTAAATTTTCATATAAATATTTGGATGGGTTATATACATATTTATCTCCAAGATCCTTATGCATAAATTTTTATCTTTCTATAAAGTTTACATAGAATCATACCCCACTCAATTATGACTTAAATACAAGGAGTTATGGTTAAAACATTGGTAACTGTTCAAAACTCCCTATACACTTCAAATAGTTCACTTGTATGAATTTTATGGGTTATTTAACAACTGAATCAAGCCACAAATCATTCAAATGAATTATAGATAATTTAATCTAGTTTACATGGAATTTTGAATCACCTCAATCCGAGGTCTACAACTCTAGATATGGATAGAACAATAATCCTGGTTCACAAGAACCACACCCAGTTTTTCATCAACATTCAAAAATACGATTTTCTCCTATTTAAATCTCTCATTAACCCTAAAAAAACTAATGAATTACCATTAAAATTAAGTAATCCAAGAATAATATATTCACACACATGCATGAAGAATAAGTTCCCAAACCTTAGTTAAAAATTCCTCTCTTCTTGTTCCTTCTACCTTCTTCTTCTCCTTTACATCAATCCATTCATTCAACACCAAAATTCTAGCATTCAACTCATTAGATCATCAAATAAGGAAGATGAAGATGAAAAAAAAGAGATTAACTAACAAATTTATACACTTACCTTGTTGTTTATTACTAACTACACTTGATTAACTCCACATGCAAAGACTTTTCTTTAAGAATTCCTTGAGAGATCTCTAGAGTTTTTGAGAGAGTGGAAGAGAGAATGCAAAAAATATGTATTTTTCCACTAAGAAGATGTCGTCCACCTCACCTAAAGCCCTTTTTATACTTGTCTTGCATGTGAGTTTAAGTGGAATGTGACATCACTTGATCCCTCATATTCAATAGATATAAGGATAGTTTAGAGGCCAAATGAGTTCTAGGTTTCAACTACACATTTATACATATAACTCTTGTGTAACTATAGAAATTAACATGTTTTCAATTTAAGGTCCCTAACTCATTTTATGACTATATTACAGCCATTAGTTTCATCAATTCTTCATGTAACACTTATTATATCACACCCTAACTTCATACCTCATTCCAATTATTCAATCCAACACACTTATGCATCTTAGTGATACAATTAATGTTCACATGCATGCAAGAGAAACCCTATCCCATACCTTGGCCGAAATCCTCTTTCTATCAATCTCTAGCCACTCCTTTTTCCTTTGATCTTTCTACTCTCCTCTTCTCCTTTACAACGAACATCATCTTTTAATCAAAAATCCAGCACCATACTTAACCATTACTTCGACAAAATGAGAAGAAGAAGGAGAAAAAGAAGATGCAAATCAATTGAGATTGTTACCTTACAATTGTATACTTAGTTGCTTTTGATTAGTCACCACATGCAAGGATTTCTTCTTTGGTTTCTTAGAAAGGCACTAACCATGAACACCAAAAGAGAGAAGAAATTTTGTAACCTCACTCAAGATTTCCGTCCCACACACCATCTCTCTTCACATGTTTCGCTTTTATAATAACAAGGGAAAATCCCCTTTTTGATCCCTTAAGAGTTTTCATGTCACACAACTATCACATACCTTTTTGCATGCTATAATTTGACCCACCCCTCCTTTAAATCCATCTTCTAAATCAACCTCTCCACTTAATCCCTTTGATAAATTGACCTCTCAATTATTCATTTATTCACTTTAACCCTTAAGATTCTAAATTTACAAATTGACCCCTAAACTAATACTTTATTCTTCAATTACACCCTTGAATATTATTATACCAACAATAATAATTTAATTATGCCCTTATAAATTTCATACCATAAAATTCATACATTTATCACATAATTAATGTTAACTTAATAACATTTTTTGCCCTAATTAATATCTTAACTATTAATAATTCATCCAATAATACTCAATTAGATTTTAATAACATCTAATTGCCCTTGAATTCTACTAGGGCCTATTTTGAGTCCTTACAGTCAATCCCAAGCATCCTAAGAAGGTTTGCACACTTTAAAAATCCATTTATAGATTGAAGCAAGCATCCCGAAGTTGGAATCTCCATTTTAAAGAAGCTGTCAAAGAGTTTGACTTCATCAAAAACGAATATGAGCCTTGTGTGTACAAGAAGGTTAATGGGAGCATAGTAATGTTCCTGGTCCTATATGTAGACGACATCCTTCTCATTGGGAATGACATCCCAACATTAGTATTTGGATCTATAGAGATATATCATATGGCTCTTAAGATTAAGTCAAGAAAGTACATAGACAAAGTACTAAAGCATTTTAGTATGGGAGACTCAAAGAAAGGGTACATACCTTTGGCTTTGGGAGTTCCTTTGACTAAAGAATAGTGCCCTAAAACCAAAGAAGAAAGGGACAGCATGAGTAAAATCCCATATGCATCTGCTATTGGATCTATCATGTATGCTATGTTGTGCACTAGGATGGATGTTGCTCATTCATTGAGTATAACCAGAAGGTTTTACCAAGACCCTGGTGAAAAGCACTGGTCTGCTGTGAAAGGGATTCTAAAGTACTTAAGAAGGACTAAGGATCACTACTTGGTATATGGTGGTCAAGAAGAGCTTTTCATACAAGGTTATGCCAATGCTGCTTTTCAGACCAGCACTCAAGAATCGAGATCACAATCTGATTTTTTTTATTTTGAATGGTGGTGCTGTCAGCTGGAGAAGCTCGAAGTAAGAGACCGTTGCCGACTCAACTATAGAATCTAAGTATATTGCAGTGAGTGAGACTTCAAATGAGGCTATTTGGATTAGAAATTTTATTTCTAGATTAGGAGTGGTCCTAAGCATCCTAGATCCATTAAAAATTTTTTGTGACAACAATGGCGCCATCGAACAAGCCAAGGAGCCTCGATCACACTAGAAATCCAAATACATATTTAGGAGGTACCACCTGATTAGTGAGATCATTGACCATGGGGACGTCAAGATTAGCAAGATAGCGAGTGAAGATAATTTAACAGATCCATTGATGAATCAGTTGCGTCCAAATCTGCACAAAGCTCATTTGAGAGCATTTGGTTTTAGGGTTATACCCAATTGGGACTAGTGCTAGTGGGAGATTGTTAGTATAAGCCCTAGCCCCAATGCATTATTATAAAACACTCAAGGTAATAAATGAGGCATTTGTTTTATCAATTCTATTCTAGTGCATATCAAGTGATAGAAATATCAAAGAATGTTGTTTCAGTTTAAGTTATCATGTGTGAGGCACACAATTATAAGACCTTGAAACATTTGAGACTTCATTCTAAATATCCTTAGTCAGTCATTATTCTAGGAATAACAAAAGAATTAAGATTAGTATGCTCTTTCTGATAAGTTGAGTTCTATCTTATGGATTATAAGGACTAGAGTATCAATCAGAGATCATAGATACATGTTTAGAACATGGTATCTGGATTCGATCTGCTCATGAGAACACTATATGGTACAAGTCATAAGTGTTTCTTAATTGCAAGTTTTGCATCGGAGTTCTTAGACCTAAAATCTCTATGAAACTCTTTATGAATTACTATGTACTTTCACATTCACCTAACGTACTCGTAATAGAGTGACAATTATGGGTATTCTTGGGCATGCACTAATTCATGTTAGAGAGCATGAGAGAAGTAAAGGGATTACCCCTCTCAATGAGAGAAAAAATATCATTGGCCACTTGATCAGTGAACTAAGAAGTGTATGGCCATACCGAGATGAAATAATGGGTAATCATTATTTATTCGAGAGTTCGGTGTCAATGGAATATCAAGAAAGGAATTAGTATATATAAGGATGACTAGTTCTATGCCTTATATTGATTTTGATATTTGAGGGTAAGGGACTATGCAAAATTGCATTAGGTCACTAAATGCCATTTGTATTTTCATTTAATTTGAAATGCTATAATATCTTGCTAGAGAATATATATATAGCCTTTGGATTATTTATTAATCCATTGTCAATATTAAATGGACCTATAGCATCACACACAAAGCATTGGGCCTAAAATATTATATATAGAGAGTATTGGGCATTAATTTGGGCTTTTAATTAGAGTCAAATTAATAAAGTTAATGGGTAATTAAATTGCTAATGGACCTTAGTATATGAGAGAGAAAAATGTGGCAATGAAAAGGATAATGATAATTAATTATTTACCTTTTGATAATTAAGTTAATTAAGTTTAAAATCCTATATGTATTTGAATCAAAATACACCACTTGATTAGGAAGAGATGGAGGTTGAAATTACTACCTAAAACCTAGTAGATTTCGGCATCCAGAAGAAATCTTTGCCACTTTGCCACTTTGAAATTACTAAGTGATATATATTGATTAAATAACTTTGCCACTTTGAAGTTTTTTTCTCTCTTATTGCCGTAATTTTCACAATGGAAAGAATTCTTTCTTCTTCTCTTGTGTTTTGGCCATCCATTGAAAAACCCTAGGAAGAACAAGATTAAATATTGTGTCTTTATACCATACCCATTGCCGAATACAAATCATAGAGCTAGCACTTTTCGTTTTTGGCCTACTTTGCAAGAGTGTGTGTGTGAACATAGAGTGGTGTGGCATAAAAGGCAGCACCTTTGGCATTGGTGGTTGATTTCAAGGGTATATAAGTTTATCTTATATACCGGTCATTGCATAATTAAGTTTTAAAGTGCATTCAAGGATGTAAGTTCAATCGAAACCCTAAAACTGCATGTTTTTGATTCTATGTCATTATTGCATGGCTTGTATGATCAAAAATTTTTATTTTTCCACTGCATAATTATAGTTTTAATGCCATGTTATTTCCCATCAAGAATGTCATTGGTAGCTTACACAAGCAAGCAAACACATTGAACAAATTTCTTTAAATTATAGTATCTCTCTTTACAAAAAAACATAGAACTATAGTTGGCTAACAATAAAATCTCAAATAGCTACTTGACTTAGACAAAAGTCTATTGTTCTATATCTTGAATTAAAATCAACAACAGTAGTTAATCAATTCTGCCAGATTTTGTCAGAAGAACATAGTTCGAGTGGACCAACTCTTAATTAACAATGATAATAATATAGTAACCTCACTATGTCGCATCACTACTAAGATCTCAACTTCTGGTTCTTAACATGCATAATATACTTTGATATATAAAGCATTCCTTGTCATACCACCATCACATATTCATTAGCTATAGTCCACTAAACTAAAATTAGGATTAACTGTAACACTAAACAAGATGATTTTCAGTTCGGGAAAAAAAGAATCCAAAACATAAGGCATTTCACTATCTTTCCTTAATAGTATTATTTATGTCACCATTTTGTTTATTGTTATAAGTATTCGCTTTGACATCTTTTGTACAAACACAGTATTACTATTTGTTTTACTTTACATTAACATGGAGATTAACTGCAGTGCATATAGCACTAAATTAAGGAGAAAAAATAGTAGAGCAAAAATTCACAAACTGGATTCAAATACCCATCCTTCCAGAAGTGATATTTCGAGAATGAGAATGGCAAAGAAAGAACATAATCAACTACTTCTACTCAAATTCTAGTATAATTATAGGAAAAAACCATATATAATAAACTCCTCTACTACTAAATCAACTACTTCTAATCAAATTAAAATAAATTAGAAACCCAAATTATACAATAGAAGAATATCAAATTTAATTCAAAATTAAAGACCTAAAATACAAATTCAGAGAAAGCATCATTCTGAAATAAGAAAATTAACCATAAAATAATGCTCAAACAATATAACCACATACTATTGATGAAGTAAGAGAAAATTAGCTTACAGGTATTTAACAAGGTAGAGAATGAAGAAACTAACCGTAGAGAGAAAATCTGAGTAGAGAAATGAGTTGTCACCAGTGAAGGATGGCATAACAGGAGAAGGATGGTACTGATAGGGATGGCAGTAGTAGTGAAGGTGAAGGGGGAAGATGGACGATGGTTTAGGTTTACACATTAAAGAGAGGCTGTAATGTTAAATACTTAGGTAAATGGAAGGATTGTGGAATACAATAGTAAAGATATTCAAAATTACATCAATAAATAGGATAACATTACGTTAATGATATTTGAGTTAACAAATATAGGATTAATTACATTACTGGCTACCAATCATAGCCTAATTTGCCTTTTTCTCCTTGCTTCATTTTCTTATGAAACCAATAATAAGAGAGAGGAGGGAAGCAAAGAGAGGGGATGAAAATAAAATACAGAGGAAGAAAAAAAGATCGAAAGAGGCAGAATGGGTCACCAATGCTGACAATTCAATGTCATTCACTCGCTACAACTAACAACCAAGTCATCTCCTTTCCTTCGCTGCTGCCTCGATTTCGAGTTCTATTTCAACCGAAAGCTTCTACTTAAGATTTTGGCCTCCTTTAGCTTTTGATGATACATGAGCTGTACTGATGTGACCCTAAGGATGAGGTGATCATCTCGATATCCTTAATTGCTACTCACTTGCGGGTAATGGGTAGATCAAAAAAGGGGTAAGTTAGCTCCACTCTATTTGTAAATTTTTCTTTTTTATTGTTTCCTCTATCTTTCTTTTTTTGTTTGCTTCTTTGGAAAATTAAGAAAGAAAAAGAGAGTTTGCATCTTTCATTTGTTATTTCTTGACTAGAGTTTGCTTCAATTATAGGAGTTTCATATTCTCTTTTTGTCTCTTAAGATTAGGTTATTTGGGGAATTTGTTAAAGCAATGGGTAAAGAAAGGCCACCTGAGCATCTTGATTTCTTCATTTGGACTATCGAGGTATTTGATTTCTCTTAGTTCTCTTCAATTTTACTAAATATATTTTTATTATATCTTATATGGATCTTGCTTATACTTATAACAATTATAATTATCAAGAAATAGATTATTAAATTTGGATTTTGACATTCTAATGTTGATGGTTTTATTTTATACTTGATTCTATGACACGAG
This sequence comes from Excoecaria agallocha, assembly GCA_037975025.1. Classification (NCBI taxonomy): domain Eukaryota; kingdom Viridiplantae; phylum Streptophyta; class Magnoliopsida; order Malpighiales; family Euphorbiaceae; genus Excoecaria; species Excoecaria agallocha. Next base: position 21,031,314 of record CM075808.1, on the reverse strand, counting down.
CTATTTTTTATGAGAACAAAAAAAGAAAAGAAAATTTTTTAGGTTATATTGTGTTGATTGGGTATGCCAGTTTTTTTTTCTTGAAGAATTTATGTGGGGTAGTAATTTAGAACAATTATCAAATTGGGTAATTTTACTTGTGTTGCTATATAAAACCAATTAAATGAGTTACAAGAGAGTTTTATTTGATCATATTGTGCTGAGCACAAGTGAAAAGTTTTGAGGTAGTTTTCTATGGTTACTTAGATGTTACAGAGAGGGTTCTTGGTGATCCTATTATTTTGGTAGCTTATGGTTTATGCCATAATTTGCATGTTCATCCCAATAATCATTGAATTAACATCCCATTTTAATTTGGCTTTTATGTGTGTGTGTGTTCATGTTTCTTGTCTTCTTCAATTATTGCTCCAACATTTTATTTAGTTGTTCTTAGTAGCTGCGAGGGAAAGATGATGGTATAATGTGCTTTTTAAAGAAGCTGTATGGGAAAGATAAATCAAGTCTTCTCACTAGGAGTGTGCAAAACCGAATCAAAATCGAGAACTGAACCAAATGGACTTTGATCTATTTGGTTCAGTTATTTCGATTTTTGATTTGTTTGATTTTGAACCAAAATAAAAAATCGATTTAATTGGTTCAGTTCGGTTCTTAAAATTGAAAAATCGAAAGAACCGAACCGATCAAATTTTTTATACATATATATTTTTTAGTATTCGAGTTTCAAAGTACATAGTTAGATGAGTGGTGTGAAATTCGATAAAATCCACAAGGTCCTTAGTTCAAATCCAAGGAGTGACATATTTTGCAATTTTCTCATTTTTTTCACTTTAATTTTTTTTGTTTTCTCAAGTTTTTTTAATTTTAAAGTTTTGTTTTAATATTTTTTTACTCTACAAAAATCTAATTCACTAATTTTTTCTACTTTTAATTTTTTTACTTTAATCTTTTTTATTTTCTCAAATTTTTATTTTAATTTTTTTCTTTAAAAGTTTTGTTCAAAAAAAATAAAAATAAAAAGCACATTAGGGTCTAGGCAATAATTCAATTAAATTACTCAAAGGATGTCATTAACTGTAAATAAACATAAGAAATCAAAACAAATTATTGAGTAGAAAGAAAAGTTGTAAATTTATTTTTTTGAAAAACAAAATCTTAAAAATGAAATTCTTGATATGAAATTTTTGCATGATTACATTCTATTTCAAGATATGGATGGCTTATAATTATATTGAAGTGCTCTTATTTGAGCCATAAGAAACATGCTTGACTTCACAAAAAATAAAAAGAATGACATACTATTCTTCGTTTTTCTTCCTAGCTTTCACTACTTTTATACATAAATTAAAATTTATAACGCAATTTTCACCAAATCTGCATAAATCATTATAAATAATTTATTGTATATACTCCAAAATATAATTTTAAAGCTATAATTACAAAATAATCCATAAATAATATGAAAAATTTATATATTATTATTATTATTTATTTTTTACAAAAATAATATGAAAAACTTATGTTATTTTCTTTTAGTTATTTTAAATGGCTTTATTTTGTTGAATATAAGTTAATTTAATTTATAGGCCCATGGAGGTTAAAAGTCAAATAAAAAAGTCTATATTAACTCAGAACATATTGGACTGAACCAAACCGATCAAAATTATTTCGATTCATTCGGTTTTCGATTCTATAAATTTTGATTTCTTTTCGGTTATCATATTTCACAAACTTTAATTCTTGATTCTTTTGGTTCAGTCTAAAATCAAACCGAACTGATCATTTGCACACCCCGACTTCTTACTTCCTTCATCTTTTGTGTTTTGGCTTGTGTGTTACATGTAAAGAAATGGAGAATTGCTTTAGATCCACACTAGAGTATTATCTTTATATGAATGGAACATTTCTCTTATTAGTTAAATCCAAAATTATGATTACATTATAAAGGACAACTGATTAATTAGGTATGATAAGAATTGATACGGAGGATGAGTTTTGCTTAGTGGTTGGTATACAGTGGTGCTATCTTAACACTATGAATTAATGGTGGTATATGATTTGATTATTGTTTTCTAGTTGGGACCAAATCAACAGTTGAGATATATATATATATATATATATATATATATATATGTAAACAAAATTAATTTTACTCATTAGTTAAATTTTTATATCATTTCTATTAGAAAATTCCCATTGAATTAATGGTATAAAGTAATAAGAATAGAGTTTTAATAGGTGTCCTTTCATTATACCTAAAAATGACCATAGATTTTACTTTAGAAAACACAAATCTGAATTTAGATTTTATTTTTGAGTAAGATTTTGGTTCAATATGTTGAATTGTCTATACTTTTGCTACCAAATACAAATTTATTCTTCTCTTATTCATATTGTGGTATTCTTGTTGGTTTTTTCACAATTTTATTTACTGTTTTAAATAGGTGAATGTGGAGTTAATCAGAGAGATCGGTGATCCTAAAACAACCATATACAAGGTGGTTCAAAAGCTAAATATCAGTATGCTTATTGTTGGAGAGTGTGGCCTTGGAAAAATTAAAAGGTCAGTTTCACTCTTTTTACGTATAATCAAATTATTTTGATCCATTTAGCGATGGAGAGATGCTAAACCAATGTTCAAAATTCCTTGTTCAATTACTGGTATGAATAATTTTTGAACAGGGCTATACTAGGGAGTGTGAGGAATTACTGTGTTCAATATGCCAAGTGCCCTGTTCTTATCCTGAGGGAACCATAACACGCATGACTATGTATCCCTACTTCTTGACATGTTATTTGACATTATTTAGATGTAGATTATCTCTTCTAAGGAATTTATAGTTTCACATGAAAAATGCACTTAAACCTTGATTTTATGTAACTCTTTGTGTCTTCGCTAATTAAGTGGAGTTAATAGAATTTGTACTAATATAATATCACGTGGCAACTTTAGGCTCAATTGAATAATTTTTTCCAATTTAATTGTTCTCTCTTTCTTCTTCATCCATTTTGCTCCAAATCTAGACATTTCTTATGCCTATTATCTTTGAAATTAGTTTAACCATCAATCTAATCAAGTAACTCAAGGATAGATTAGCCTTTGTTGAAGTTTTCTTATGAGTTTTTGATGAGGTTTGCACTTATACCTCTCTTTACTTATTTTTAATGTGCTTTGAAATTTTTTCTTTGAATATGGGCTCTCTCATTTCTTATTGAATTTTAATTGTTTTGATCCTTGTGCATAAATGCTACCTTTATTATTTTGTCAAAATAGCTTAAGATTGCATATGACATCTCCATACTGATTTGAAGAATTTTAAGTTGCTTGGTAAGTTGCTGCATTTTCTTTTCTTTCATTAGTGATCATCTCTTTTTAAATAATTAATGTTGTTGAGGTCATTGTTTCTATTTCTAGTTAACTATTATTAACTGTTGTTTCAATTTCTAATCCACGTTTTAGTGATGAAATTGTGGTTTTGCATTTTTATTAATGGACATGAATGTACAATTTTTTACTATGGATGATTTTCATAACCGATCTATTTTTAAGTACAAATAAGAAGAAAATGTTTTTAAAAATAATAATTAGTAATTTATAATTAATAGTCAATTTAAATTAAAGTGGTAAAAGAAATGATATATTACAAATTTAATATATTGAGGCTAATTGAAAAGAAAGGCAACTACCAATAGTGTGGCTTATTATAATTTGCAGAAGAAACATATGAGGTGGAACAATATGCAATTTGTCACTAGTAACTCCTTCTTGACTACTATTTATAATGATTATTATGTTAGTGAAGTTTTATTTAGTTTGGATTAGTTTTTTTGAATTTGGCATTTTGAGTTTTGAACACCAATATTATGTATGCATTATTAGTCATTGCCATGATCCGAAGAAATGGAAAAAAGTATGCATTTAAATAAAGTAATTTTGGTTATTCTGTGCTGATCAGTTGGCCATTAATTAATTATTATGCTCTCTCAAACCCTTTGCTTACTCTTCATACTTCTTTTAGTATCTCAAATTCATTAACTATAGGTTTCATATTCCAATTCTGAATATATATAACTCTTTTTTAAATACTTGTAATTAAGCTTTTTTTTGCCACTTTTTACTACTTGGGGTCCATTTTTTCTTAACATCAGATTTCAATTTATTTTACATGTTCACCATTGAAATGGTTTTTAAGGGATCAATATCATGCATTCATCTTATGTAATGTTTTCTTATGTATATATGTTGTGTCTTGTTGCTTGCATATTCTTACTGTATATATCTATAAAAATAGGAAAGCATGGATAAATCATTGGGTGTGAAAGTAAATGGATAGAAATAATCAAGTTAGAGGGAGCTATCAGATTAAAAGAAAGGCAGTTGGAGATAGCAACCTATATGTATAATTGGACGTGCCCTTAGCTGTCAATACTACTCTGTAGCACATAATGTTTTGGAAGTGAATGTGGATATTGGATTCTGTATTTAAAAGTGCAATAGTACATTATTTAGTTTTTGTGGGTTTTTTTGTTAGATTTTATTTTCTAAGTATTCTGCAATTTAATCTTCCTATGTAATATTATATTTTTTAATTTAATAGTATTGGAGAATTTTTATTTACAAAAATTAAATTATGATTTGCTTATATAATAAATTAATTTAAATTATGATTTTTTTTAAAAAAATATATTTGTTGATTATATAGGTTGGAAATTAATAAATACAAAATAAAAAAAATGAAATTATGTTATAATTTCGTGAAGGATCCGCAACAACAAAATATGTCGCTAATATGCAATAAATTAAAAATTGACACAATCCGTATTAGCGACGGATTTCACGATGACAATATTTTGTGGCTAAGAATTAGTATTATATTTATGGTGAATAAATTAAAATTCATTTAGCGACGGTTATATCCCTTTTTGCGACTATTTTTTCCGTCGTAAATTTAGTGATTGTTTTCTATTTCTGTCGCAAATAATTTAACGACTGAGTTATTTGTGACTGTTCATCGTCAAGTTGCTAAAAAGGATTCACGATGAAAAATAGCCATTTAGAGACATAAATTGCCGTTGCGAATTGGCAGTTTGTTTTGTAGTTGTATGCATTGTTTCAGAGCTTGTTACATGATGTTTACAATATTGACACTTAAATATACTTCTGATATAGAGGCTATAGTAATTATATGATATGTGATGTTAAAATTACGTGGTTCTGATTTCTATTATTGGGATATGTAGGAAGCTTGGAATATTTATTCCAAGTCCGAACCAAATCCCATTAACTTAGTAAGCGTAAGCTAGGTAGTACTAAACAAGATTTTAGGAATCGGCAATTGAACTATGATATCGTACAATAGTATGAAAGTAACTTATAAATTAGTTGTAACATCCTTACTGTAACTGTCTTATTGGCTTAATCAACTGGTCGAAAAATTTTGTTTTTTCCTCAAATTCCATCTTTAACCTAACAAATGCTTTTTCAACATAACTCCTAACTATTGCTGACATATAACTGTCAAAAATTACTATGCATTTTTCTAAAATTTGACAATATAATGGCTATATTCTTAACTATTCTCCTGAAAAATAGACAAATATCACAGCCTCTCAGAGGCACAATAGTTTATATCCATCCACATAAAGAATTCATATACTCCATCATGCTTCACATATATAACATACATTCCTGCTAATACTCAATCACCAATTTCCATATACAAAACAATTATAATTACAACTTCCATTCCATAACTACAAAACAAATATATACATGCCACAAAAATAATCATTCTAATGCTTCACCATCTTTCATCTTCTGTGTACTTTAGCTCTAGCATATCAGTATATGCATGCAGTAAATCCTACGTGCTGACCATTAAAGATGTCCAGTGGTGACTAACAATCATAATATTTTCCTATATGCATAATTTTCTAATTATATTAAATTAGGCTAATTTTATCACTTTTTCTCATTCAAAAGCATGATATATTACTATAAACTAACATTTCCATTTTATATCGAAATTTTACATAGTTTTTCAATTTAGTCCTTAAATTTTCAATTTATTCCAAAAATACCCTTTTTAGTCATTTAATTACCAAAATGCCATTTATTTACTTATTTTCTCCTTTTAATCTATTAATTGGCTTATAATTTACCAATTAAACCTTATTTTGATTTTTTCATGTAAAATTACATTTTAGACCTTTAACTTTACAAAAGTTTACTTTTTAAAACGATTGGTTGACCAAATTACCATTTTCCCTTATTAATTATTCTCTTCTTACTTAAATCCATCTAATAGGAAAATTAGCATTTTACCCATAAACTTTTTATTCCTTTTCATTTTAGTCATTTTTCATTTTTATCTTCAATTTTACTTATCTTTTTACACTTTTAACATTTTCTTATCATTATGCCCCTAGTATAGACCTGGCAAAAACTCTCAGACTGGATATGTAAGATGTGGACCCCACAGGGCCACAACAAAAAGAGAAATGACCCCAAAGAATCATTTCTCATAGAACATATGACAGTACGTATGACAGATACTATGGAGATCAACGATCCTACCATAGTAAAGCAAGTTTCCATTACTTGCATCGTGGTACAAATATTCCTATGGCCAGCCAATTATATCCTAAGCTAGATTTTACTGCCTAACTCTTTCTAAAGGCACAAATTTACTTAATTTCCATTTTACTATTCAATTATTCACTCTTTTCAATACTTGTCAATACTTTGCCAGTGCATTACATTTATATCAGACTTCTTTACACAGTATATGAATTATTTCATAATAATTGACCACTTTATCATTAAATTATGTAATAATTCATCATAATTTCATATTTTTTATTAACACATAACTAAAATTTATTTAAACAATATTCATTTAATTCCCATAAATTCTACGAAAATTTATGGACATAAATTTTCACTTGTATTATCATTATAAGACTTTAATTCACTAAAATAACTTAAAATCATATTAATTCCCTTTTGATTATCATTCAGCCATAACTACAACTCTACCCTACTCATGTTTTTAAATTCATTTAAAATTCTTAATTGGCATAATTAAGGTCTAATTACATGAATATAACATTAATTTCAATTATTCCTAATTATATTAAATTTTCCTTAATAAATCTAAAGGAAAATCACATAATTAATAAGGAAATAAAAGGATTATTTAGCCATTAACCTTTTTCTTGTGCTAATCCTTGCTTAGGCTTCCTTTTTTTACCTTTAGCCTTTGCAATTGGTTCCTCCTCTTGCAATCCTTCATTGGCCAAAATTAAGATCAATATAAACTCTATTATTTTGACCTCAAATGCTTAAATTGAGAGTAAAAATGAACTTTAGGCACCCAAAACTAGTAATAAGTACCTAAAAATCAAATTAAAATCAAGAATTTAGCTTACCTCAAATTGACACCTAAACTTTAACCTTTGATTTCCTTTGATTTCTTTCCTTAAAATAAAGATCAAAGATGGTGAGGGTATTCTTTCCAATAGTCAAATAAAATATTTTTCACTTCCAGGGATATTTTTCAGCCCAAAAATACTATTCATTATCGAAAAAGTACTGTTCACAGCTAGCCCGATGTTGAGGCCATTACAATTTTCCCCTACTAAAAATAAATTTCATCCTCAAAATTTACCTAATTCAAAAAGTAAAGGATATTATTGTCTCATGGTCGCTTCTTGTTCCTAAGTAGCTTTTTCCACATTGTGATGGTGCCATAAGACTTTTACTAGTAGAACCTGTTTATTCCTGAGCTATTTAATCTCCCTAGCTAAGACTCTCATCAGTCTTTCTTCATAAGTCATATCGATTTGCACTTGAATTTTTGCTGGTGTAATAACATGGCTAGGGTCAGATATGTACCTTCTAAGCATAGATATGTGGAAAACATCGTGGATCTTTCCTAACTCTGAAGGTAGCTTCAATCGATAAGCTACGGGACCCACTCGCTAAAGTATCTCATAGGAGCCAATAAATCTCAGACTTAACTTGCCCTTTTAGCCAAATCTCAAAATTTTCTTCCATGGAGATACTTTTAGAAAGACTCTGTCTCCGACCTGAAACTCTATATCTTTCCACTTTAGATCTGCATAGGATTTCTATCGATTTATGGCTTTTTTTAATCTGCCTTTGATGATTCACACTTTTTCTTCTGAATCACGGATCAAGTCAGATCCTACCAGTTTCTTTTCACTTAATTCAGTCCAACATAGAGGAGTCCTACATTTTTTCCATATAAAGCCTCAAAAGGAGCCATTTTTATACTGGATTGGTAGTTGTTGTTATAGGCAAATTCTGTAAGAGACAAATACTTTTCCCAACTACTTCCAAACTCTAATACACAACATCATAACAAATTTTGTAAGAGACAAATACTTTTCCCACTGTGTTGAAATAGAGCCTAGTCCCCAGAGCTTCTTATAGACTTTTCTACAAATGGGATGTAAACCTGGGATCCCTATCTAAAATGATGGATTATAGTACTCCATGTAGCCTTACTATCTCATTAATGTAGATTTTTGCCAATCCAGTCAAAGGATAATCCATTCGAACTGGCAAGAAATGAATAGATTTGTTGAGTCTATCAATAATCACCCATATAGCATCATGCTTCCTCTGAGTAACAGGTAATCCTATGACAAAATCCATAGTTACCCTATCCCATTTCCACTCTAGTATCAAAATAGGATGAAGTAATCCTAAAGGAACCTGATGCTTAGCCTTTACTTATTGACATATCAGACATTTACTCATAAACTCTGTTACATTCCACTTCATTTCTAGCCACCAATAATAAGATTTCAAATCCTAGTACATCTTGTTACCTTTAGGATGCATAGCATAACTACTATGGTGTGCTTCGGTAAGGATGTTCTTCTTCAGTTCCTCCTGATCTAGAATACAGAGTCTTTTCTTGTAACATAGGCTTTCATCCTCATTTAAAGAATAATCTCCTCCACTGCCATCCTTTAACTTATTCATAACTATTTTTAGTCAATCATCTTCTTTTAGAGCCATTTTCACTTGATACATAAAGTCTAGTTTTAACTGCATTTCAGCCAATAAAGCTCTATCTTATGCCAGACTCAAACTAACATTCAAAGCTTGAAGAGCTGCAAACAATACTATCAATAAATTACACTTATCAATCACTTATTCAAATTTATTTAAAATCATTTACATTAGCTATCATGAATTTTCTGCTAAGTGCATCAACTACAACATTAGCTTTCCCTGGATGGTAGTTGATAAAGCAATCATAGTCTTTAATCAACTCCAACCAGTGTCTCTATCTGAGATTAAGCTCTCTCTGAGTAAGTAAATACTTTAAACTCTTATGATCAGAATAAATATAACATCTTTCTCCATACAAATAGTGCCTCTAAATCTTTAGTGCGAAAACAATAGCTGCTCGCTTCAGATCATGAGTAAGATAATTCTTCTCATGAGTCTTGAGCTATTGGGATGTATAAGCAATCACCTTGCCTTCCTGCATCAAAGCACAACCTAAACCATTTCTAGAGGCATCACTGTAGAGCACAAAATCCTTGTACGGCTCGAGTTAAGTGAGGATAGGAGCTTCAGTCAACATACTTTTAAGTTTCTCAAAGCATTCTTGACATCTATCAGTCCATACAAACTTGGTATGCTTCTGTAGCAGTGAGTTAGTGGAACTTGCAATAGTAAAGAAACTTTTTATGAACCTCCTGTAATACCTAGCTAATTTCAAAAAACTCCACACTTCAGTCAGATTTTTAGGTGGCTTCCACTGAAGAATCGCATTGATCTTTGAAGATTCACCTTAATGCCTTCTGTAGAAATTACATGACCTAAGAAGGATACTTCATTCAACCAAAATTCACATTTGCTGAATTTGGAATACAATTGCTTTTCTCTCAAAGTTTGTAGAACAATTCGCAGATGCTTATCATGTTCTCTGGTGTCTTGAAATATACCAAAATGTCATTGATAAAAACCACCATGAATTGATCTAGATAAGGATGGAAAACCCCATTTATCAAATCCATGAAGTTGGTCGGTGCATTTGTAAGTCCAAATGGTATGACCAAAAACTCATAATGACCATACCTCGTATGGAAAGCAATTTTAGGCACATCTGTAGCTTTTAATCCTGTCTGGTAATAGCCCGATCTCAAATCAATCTTAGAAAATACACCCGCTCCTTTCAGTTGATTAAACAATTCTTCAATGCTAGGAAGGGGTATTTGTTCTTTATGGTTACTTTATGCAGTTGTCTATAATTAATACACAGCCTGAGTGTCTTATCTTTCTTTTTAATAAACAAGATTGGCGCTCCCTAGGGAGAAACATTGGGTCTGATGAATCCCTTGTTAACCAGTTCTTGTAGTAGAATCTTTAATTCTTTCAACTCTACTTGTGCCATTTTATAAGGAGCAAAGGAAATAAGTGTAGTGCCTAAAGCAACATCAATGGAAAATTCTACTTCCCTGTCAGGTGGTAAACCTGGTAATTCATCAGGGAACACATCCTGGAACTCTCTGATAGTAGGCACTTATGACACCTTTGAGCTATCTTTTTTTGCCTCCACTGCATAACACATGTAAGCTACACATTCTTTTCTGATCAATCTCTTAGCTACAGTAGTAGATATCACATCAGATACAAAATTAGTTCTCACACCTACCACTGTGATCTCTTGACCATTTTTAAGCTTTGAAGTGACCCTTTTTATTTTACAATCAACAGCGTTTGGTGGGCGGATAACCAATCCATCCCCAGTATCACATCAAACTCGTGGAAGGGTAACTCAATAAAATTTTCCAGGAATACATGTCCCTGGGCACTAATAAGACATTATTTGTACACTTTATTGACCACTACATTATGCCCCAGAGGATTACTCACCAAGCTATCCTGGTCCAAGCATGCCTCTTTTATCCCTTTATCCCGAGCTAATGCAGTACTAATATAGGAATGGGTCAAACTAGGATCAATTAAAGTATGAACTGAATCAGATAATAGGAGAAATTTACCTACTATCACATCTAGGGCATCCTCCTCCTCTCTGGCTCTAACAGTGTATGTCTAGCCTGCAGCTCGCCTCTGACTCTAAGATGACTGCCCAACTGGCCTAGAAGCTGATGTATGGGGGCAGCTCCCCTACCATGACCTCTCGATGCAGAGGACCCACTATCGGATGCTAGAGAAGTAGCTAAAGTAGTCTGTGATGCTGGAAAATCTTTAATCTGATGATCTCTGGATGCACACCTGAAGTATTCTCCACTTAGAAATCTGCATTCCCCATGATGAAATTTACCACAATAATCATAGGCTGCAGCTATCCCAATGTCTATTTATTTTAGACAACCAATCTTCAGCCTGTGATGGTGTTAGAGGATCTCTTTCAGAAAAAGCTTCAACTCATAGCCTTTTTAACTACTCCAAAATAGGCTTCCTTGTAGGTGGAGCTGGCTGAAACTGAGCAACTATATGTGAAGACTGAGCCTAACCTGCTTGCAGTCGCAGCTGGATATAGTCGACCATAAGGTTAAGGAAGTCTATCTATGAGGGGGGAGGGGGAGGTGGCACTATTGGAGAGGAAGCATACTGTTGTGGGGCCTCCTACTATCCAATACCTATTGATGCTTTGCTCTCCATCCCCCATCTATCTATCACTGTCGGAAGACATCTTTGCATTACAAAATAGAAAGGAGCAAGTACACATTAGATTTCCAAAACACCTTATTACTTACAATTGGCATGCATATATATACAGATAAATCATACACTTATTCCCACTCCGATCTTAGAACCGCCTAAACCAATGCTCTAATACTACAAAATGTAACACCCTTACTGTAACAGTCTTATCGGCTTAATCAATTGGTCGAAAAAAAAAATTTTCCTCAAATTCCATCTTTAACCCAACAAAAGATTTTTAAACATAACTCCTAACTATTGCTATCCTATAACTATCCAAAATTACTATGCATTTTTTGAAAATTTGGCAATATAACGACTATATTCTTAACTATCCCCCTGAAAAATAGACAAATATCACAGCCTCTCAGAAACACAACAGTTTATATCCATCCACATAAAGCATTCATATACTCCATCATACTTCACATATATAACATACATTCCTGCTGATACTCAATCACCAATTTCCATATACAAAACAATTATAATTACAATTTCCTTTCCATAACTACTAAACAAAATAATCATTCTATTTCTTCAGCATCTTTCATCTTTTGTGTACTTTAGCTCCAGCATATCAGTACCTGCATGCAGTAAATTCTACATGCTAAGCATTAAACATACCCAGTGGTGACTAACAATTATAATATTTTCCTATATGCCATATTTTCCTAATTATATTAAATTAGGCTAATTTTATCACTTTTTCTCATTCAAAAGCATGATATACTACTATAAACTAACATTTCCATTTAATATCAAAACTTTACATAGTTTTTCAGTTTAGTCCTTAAATTTTCAATTTATTCCAAAAATACCTTTTTAGTCATTTAATTACCAAAATGCCATTTATTTACATATTTTCTCCTTTTAATCTATTAATTGGCTTATAATTTACCAATTAAACCTTGTTTTGACTTTTTCATGTAAAATTACATTTTAGTCCTTTAACTTTACAAAAGTTGACTTTTTAAATGAATGGTTGACCTAATTACCATTTTGCCCTTATTAAATATTTTCTTCTTACTTAAATTCATCTTTGAAAAAATTACCATTTTACCCCTACACTTTTTTATTCCTTTTCATTTTAGTCCTTTTCACTTTTATCTTCAATTTTACTTTTCTTTTTATACTTTTAACATTTTTTTATCATTATGCCCTTAGTACAGACCCGACAGAAACTCTCAGACCAGATATGCAAGATATGGATCCCATAGGGCCATAACAGAAAGAGAAATAACCTCAAAGAATCATTCCTCATAGAACATATGACAGTACATATGATAGATAGTATGGAGATCAATGATCCTACCATAGTAAAGCAAGTCGCCATGACTTACACCATGGTACAAATATCCCTATGGCTAGCCAATTATATCTTGAGCTAGATTTTATTGGCTGACTCTTTCTAAGGGCACAAATTCACTTAATTTCCATTTTACTATTCAATTATTCACTCTTTTCAATACTTGTCAATACTTTGATAGTGCATTACATTTATAATCAATCTTCTTTACACAGTCTGTGAATTATTTCATAATAATTCACCACTTTATCATTAAATTATGCAATAATTCATCATAATTTCACATTTTTATTAATACATAACTAAAATTTATTTAAAAAATATTTATTTAATTCCCATAAATTCTACAAAAATTTATGGACATAAATTTTCACTTTTATTATCATTATAAGACTTTAATTCACTAAAATAACTTAAAATCATATTTATTCCCTTTTGATTATCATTCGGCCATAACTACAACTCTACCCTACTCATGTTTTTAAATTCATTTAAAATTCTTAAAAGGCACAAGTAAGGTCCAATTACATGAATACAACATTAATTTCAATTATTCCTAATCATATTAAATTTTTCTTAATAAACCTAAAGAAAAATCACATTATTAATAGGGAAATAAAAGGATTATTTAGCTACTAACTTTTTTCTTGTATTAATCCTTACCTAGGCTTCCTTTTTTTTCCTTTAGCCTTTCTCCTCTTGAAATACTTCAATGACCAAAATTAAGATCAATATAAACTCTATGATTTTGACCTCAAATGCTTAAATTGACAGTAAAAATGAACTCTAGGCACCCAAAACTAGTAATAGGTACCTAAAAATCAAATTAAAATCAAGAATTTAGCTTATCTCAAATTGACACCTAAACTTTAACCATTGATTTTTTTTATTCCCTTCCTTAAAATAAAGATCAGAGATGGTGAGGGTATTCTAGAGAGGATGAAATTACTTCCTTAAGCTTTGATTTGGTGGGATTTTGGAGAGAAATGAAAGAAAAAGATAGAGAAAATAAGGTGAGATAGGTTCGGCCTTGTGGAGAGATGAAAGAGAGTGAAGAAGTTGCTGGAATTGGTTGGAGATACAAGCCTTATATAGCTCCTTTAAATGGGCCTTGCACTATAAGAAAATTCCCAAATATCAACGGAAAAATTTTTTCCATAGGGAAAATTATCGAAAAAAATGTATATTGCGATGGAATAAAAAATCCATCATAAATAATGGAGGAAAATTTTGCACCCAAATTAAGCAATGGAATTGAAAAATCCATCGCACAGTTGGCACTAATATTTTTTGGCTAAAATTTCATAGGGAAGTTATCGATGAAATCCTTTTTCCATCGGTAATTTTCCTACGAAATTAGATTTTCGTATGTAAATTTCCTATGAAAATCTAATTCCGTAGGTAAATTACCGATGGAAACATTTTTCGTCAATAAATTATCTACAAAAACATAATTTCGTAGGGAATTTACCTACGAAAATCTAATTCTATAGGTAAATTACCGATGGAAAGTTATTTCGTTGGTAATTTCCATACGAAATTAGATTTTCATCGGTAAAATACCTATGAAATTATGTTTCCATAGGTAATTTCCCTACAAAAAATTCATTCTATAGGAAAATTGAAAAAATTGAAAACCCAATTTTGTTAGTAATTTCTCACTGTAGCACCGTGACCATGACGCCCTTTTTATTTATTTCTTATTTTTATTAAAAAAATACATATTTTGAAAATGCCCTTTTATTCATTTTATTTAAAAATTCTGATTTAGCAGATTCAATTAGTAAGATATATATATATATATAACAAGTAAGACATATTTAATAAGAAATATTATTTCTACTATTTGATTAATTATTACATAAAAAAATAATATTTCAGGCTATAGAATCCTAATTTTTAGAAAAAAAATAAAAATATGTTATCAAATGATGGATAATATTAATTAGAAAATAAATTAAGCAGTTAGTGATGGAATATGACATGGTATGATAATCATGATAGCACAGCGGAAAAACAAAAATTTTTATCATACATAGCATACATATCCAAAACTAGGAACGAAAACATGCAATTTTAGGTTGTAGAACTTACAAGTTAATATGCCTTTTAGATATTGATTTCGGTGATGGCCAGCAACTAAGATGACTTTGTCCGCCTTAGATCTCGATCACCAATGCCAAGGAATAGCCTTTTACGCCACTCCCTCTATTCTCACACACACACTTGCACCGACGGCTTAAAATCGAGATTGCTAGCTCTCTTTTTCGGTATTGTGTAATGGTTATAGTTTGAAGCTACAAAATTTGATTTTGTACTTCTCTTAGGTTGCTATTACTACCCAAGAACACAAGAGAATGAGGTTTTCTCCTTGTGAAAAATTGGGCCAAAAGAATTGAGAGAGAGAGTTCACGCCAAAAGCAAGTAAATTAGGGTTTCACGCCAACTTCACTTAGTTCTTTAGGGTTTTATTTCTTTTTAATATATATGCTTATCCTTTGGCAAGTCTTTGATCTGAATTCAACCATCCTAAGATAATTAATTCAAACTCTATCACTTCCTAAAGATAAGTAATATATTTTGAATTAAACTCCTTTGAATTTAAATTCAAATTTGAAATAAAACATAAGACATTTAAATAAATGAAATCACTTAATTTAAATATATAGCATGTGCCGAAATTCCTTGATTTCCCTCTTGGAATTTCGGCCACATCATTAAATATATAAGTGATTTAATTTAATTTAAATTCCTTTAGGCCCTAATATTCAATTAACTTAATTAATGTAACATAATTAATTAATTGAAATTAAACCTTGTGGGCTGAATTTCTCTCTCTCATGGACCAAGGCCCAATAGCAATTTTATAACCCATTACATACATTAATTTGACTTTAATTAAAAGCCCAAATTAATGCCCAATACTTAATTTAAGTATTTTAAGCCGAATGCTTTGTGTGCGATCCTATAGGTCCATTTAATGTTGGCAATGAATTAATAAATTAATTCAAAGGCTATATATATTCTCTAGCAAGATATTATAGCATTCCAAATTAAATGAAAATGCATATGGCATTTAGTGACCTAATGCAATTTTGCATAGTCCCTTACCCATAAATATCAGAATTAATATAAGGCATGGAACTAGTCATCCTTATATATATTAATTCCTTTCTTGATATTCCAGTGACACTGAACTCTCAGATAAATAATTATTACTCATTATTTCATCTCGGTATGGCCATATACTTCTCAGTTCACTGATCAAGTGGTCGATGATATTTTCTCTCTTATTGAGAGGGGTAATCCCTTCACTTCTCTCATGCTCTCTAACATAAATCAATGCATACCCAATCATACCCGTACTTGTCACTCTGTTACGAGCACGTTAGGTGTATGTCAAAGTACACAGTAATTCATAAAGAGTTTCATAGAGATTTCAGTTCTAAGAACTCCGATACAAAACTTGCATATGAGAAACACTTATGACTTATACCATGTAGTGTTCTCATGAGCGGATCGAATCCAGATACCATGTTCTTTAACATGTATCTATGATCTCTGATTGACACTCTTGTCCTAATGATCCGTAAGACAGAACTCATAATATCAGAGAGAGTATACTAGTCTTAATTCATTTGTTATTCCCATAACAATGACTGACTAGGGATATTTAGAATGAAGTCTCATTTGTTTCAAGGTCTTACAATCCATGTGCCTCACACATGATAACTTAAATCGAAACAACACTCTTGGATAGTTTTATCAATTGATATGCACAGGAATACAAAGGATAAAACAAATGCCTCATTTTATTAACTAAGTGTTTTATTACAATGTATTGGGGCTAGGGCTTACACTAACAGTTAGAAATTCCTTAAACCAGCACTAATTTTATGGTAATGGTAGATTAATTTCTTAGTCTACATACATAGACATGTTTATTCACTAAGTTTGCTAATTTATTTGACACTTGTTTTGAAATCTCTCCAAGCAATTCTCAGAAGTTTTATCATTAACTATTAACAATAAACTAACAATTTATCTTCTACAATGATTTGTTTAAGACAATGAAATTATCTATTATATATTTATGTTTGTATATCCTGCAAACACAATTTACAATTTTTATGCCAGTTTTTTTTGAAGGCTTGTTAATAAAATGAAACATTGTGTACAACACAAATTTCCTTTTCCAATTTAACAATGTTGGAGGTGCACAATTGTTACATTAAAACCCTAGCTAAGGTTGTTGGAAGTTAATTAGGTCTTTTCTTATTTTGTATTTAATGATTAGAAAGTTTTATCTTGGGTTTGAAGTTAGGAAATTAGAACAGATTAGGGATATGGTTGTTCTTATCTATGAGCTGTTGGTTGTCTATATCAGCGAGGAAGAAGTGAAGAAGAAAATTTATAATTTTTTATGTGAGAGGTATTTTGGATTCTGATGTGAGATTGATGAGGAGACCTCAGACAAACTCGAAGGTTTGCTTCTTTTTTTCTCCTTTAGTAATTATGTATGTTTTCTAATAGTTGTTGTATTTGGTAATGAAAAACTTTTTACATATTTATTTATTTGTTTATTTAACTTTAGTAATCACTGAGATGGACATGTTTGTAGAAATCAATTATGTTTATTTAACTTTTTATATTGCTTGATCTTTTACAGGTTGTAGTTATCAATTTTATATGATGACTTAATATGGAATATATGTACTCTTGCTGTCTCCTAATTCTAGTTACAAATTTCATTAATCCATCGATCTGTACTTATGTACAGATTGTTAATCAACGTGAAGCTACCAGTAGTAAACTCTTTTAGGAAAAAGGAGTTTAATCTATAATCACTAGGTATAGGCAGCTCAAGTGAAGAATTTGCAGATATATTTCAAAGAGTTGTAGACCCTCAAGTTTTTCCTCCTCATGTGACAAGTAAGTAATGTCACTTATTCAAGTTGCATGTATATTATCATTTTGAAATATGTACATTTAAATTCTTAGTGGTGAGGAACTTAATGTTCTAGTTTGGGGATTAAACATGTGAAGGGTATGCTTCATTATGGATCTAGTAATCTTAATAATTTCCTTGTAATCTCAATAAGTTTGTTAGTAGCTACGAAATTTGATAAATGATGAATAGGTTTTTTTTTTGTGTACCTGAAAAATAAAATTATTAATGTAAATGGATGGCGTCACTGAATCTCAGTTTAACCAAGTGCTAAATACTGAACTGGATCATATTATGCTTTTAGGACTTGTAAGACAATGGATTGATATGCTACTGAATATTATAAATTTTATATTATATTATACATTAGACATCTATTAATTTATTATTGTAATTTTTTTTATTAGGGTTGCACTATATAGAGAAAAAAATAATTAAAAAATTGATAATTAAGATTTACTTATGGAAATATATCAAAATTGTAGTTAAGAATGTAGATGAAAATTTTCGACAAAAAAATGGTCATCGTTTTTCCTATGGATTACCAAAAACCATAGGTAAAATAACCTAAAGAACGTTTGCAACTTTCAGCAAATTTACCGATGAAATTAAAATTTCATAGGCCAATTTACCGATGGAATTATAATTTCATCGGTAAATTTACCTATGAAATATAGTAGACAGTAGGAAATTTTGCCTACGGAATTATAATTTCGTCGGTAAATTACGATAATTTTTTGGTCTGCACTTCCCAATGGAATTAATGACAGATGATGTATTCCGTCGGTAAATTTACCTACTGAAAATTTTCGTCGGCAAAAATGCCAACAGCCAATTCTTTAACGCCAGTTTCCATGGCTAAATTTCATCAGCATTTTCATTTCCCTATGAAAATTTACTCATTTTCGTCGAGAATTTCCATCAAGAAATTGAATTTTTCTTATAGTGTTGGGTTGGTTTCATAATGGGCTTGAACTATTTTTTTTGTTTAAGCCCGATAATTACCTGATAAGCGATCATAATTAAATTCTCCCACTTTCCTTCTCCAAATCACTTAAAATTTTATTTCATTATTCTTATCATATAAAAAATAGGCTATACCTAAAATTTCAGCCCAATTAGAGTTTGATTTCGATCCGATTCAACTAAATTTGTCCGGTTCAAAATTATCGATGTTACCAAAAATTTAATTTTTGTTACCAAAATAATCTACACATAATTTTAGGCATATATGTAATTTTTTATAATTTTTAGGCTTCATTTACTATTTTTAACAGTCAAATCGATAAAAAAATCAAATAATTACCTTAAACCTTAATTACCTCGATTTTCGTGTTTTTGGCTTTTGGAGGCCTATTTAACCTCAAATTCACATTAAATTTCACCCCAAACTACTCGTGACTAATACTTTCCGATAGTGAAATAAAATATTTTTAACTTTTGGGGGTATTTTTCAGCCCAAAAAATACTATTCACTGTTGAAAAATATTATTTACAGCTAACCTGACGTTGAGGCCATTACATTACCATAGGTAAATAATTTACATGAATTTGTAATAAATCGGTTATTTGTTATTTAGTCTTATTAAGTGACATGTTATTAATTTTAACTTGGCAAATAAGTTGCCTATTTTTAATATAGGTTTGTAACGGAAGACTAGTTCAAAATAAAGATCATATATACTCGGCAGATGAAGACCATTTTGAAGTGGAGACAGTAAATGTATCATGATAGGTTATAAAATGTATATTACATTAGATATATGTAAAACTAAATTTATGAGTGTATTACTTGATATGTGTAAGAATATATGTATAATAGCTTGATATATGAATTGCGAACTCTAAAGTTAAGTTTTGATAACTTATGACTTATTTTCGAGCACGTTACATGATTAGTTGTAAGTAAGTGGTAGCATCCCTAGATCCCTCTTAAGGTATATGGGGATGTTAGTGGTCACCTATTGGGATATTATGGTTAAACTATATCCTAGGTAGCTCGGAAGCATAAGGATAAAAAGAAACACTATATTATTCTTTACTAGCATAGAAAATATAATTAATATTAAATACAAATTGAATTTTTATATTTAAAATAGAAAATTAAATAAAATCTCTTGGTTAATTTTTTAAATAACACTACAAAAAATGCATTTTACTAATTAATTTTTACCAACGAAATTTAGCATTTACCGACAGAAAATTATCTTAGTGATGGTTTTTTATTATTTTACCGACAAAATAAATCCATCCCTAAAATGTGAGTAGGTACCGATTTACCGATGGAAAATTCTGTTAGTAATAATACCGACAAAAATATAGTTTTGTTAAAAAAATCATTGGATAGTTCATCGGTTTGACTTTTTACAGTCAAAATATCAGTCGATAAATTTTATTACTAATAAATAATTTATTTTAGAAAAAACAGTGACAGATATATCCGTTGCTATTTTATCGGTAAAATAAATCATTTTTTATTTTTTAAAAATTTTTGCAAAAATTATATATTTCCTATTTTTATATATTCCTGTTTTAATCATAATACATTCAATACAAAAAGTCTAAAATTTAAATTTAAAATATATATTAGTTAACAATTTTAATATCAAAAATAGAATACATCATAACTATTGTGCAAATAATATCAATACTATGAACACTGTTTTTGAGTACTGTTTAAAAAAATTATCTAAAATTTTATTTGTACAAGTATTTAATCTAATTACAATGCAAAAAAATAAAACCCTATCATTCTCTAGTTCTTTAGGATTGGCAGCTCCAAGGCTTTTTCCAGTAGAATATGAACTGCCAATTGATGGTAACTAACAGAATCTGAAGAGTCTTTCTATCCATATAAAGTCTCAAAACCTATAAAAGAAACACATATATCTTAGACATCAAAAGACTGGCAAATTAAATTACTGAAATTTAAGCTTGGCAAACAACAAATCTCATGTTCAATTTCGGATCATGATATGAATTTCCAAACAACATAGATATGTATATATATATATGTGTGTGTGTGTGTGTTTGTGTGTGTGTGTGTGTGTCAAAATAAAAACAAACCACTGCAAATTTCTTTAAAAGCCATACATAGGGTTATTCATAAACATAAATTTACAATGGGTTTGTTTCTTATCAGGTTTTATATGACTGAATCCATACAGAGGATTAAATAAAATGTTTCATGGTACCAAAATTTAGAAATGTAAATTTCATACTTATGTTACTTCATCTCTCTTCATCATTCAAAACCATAGCTTAAGTGCAAGACCTAAACCTATTGACTTCAAGCTATCTTAGATACTCTATACTAATACAACCTAGGAACTAGTGTCAGAATTAAAAATTTTGTAG
This sequence comes from Excoecaria agallocha, assembly GCA_037975025.1. NCBI lineage: Eukaryota > Viridiplantae > Streptophyta > Magnoliopsida > Malpighiales > Euphorbiaceae > Excoecaria > Excoecaria agallocha. The sequence goes on along the minus strand of CM075808.1, from coordinate 21,009,987 downwards.
TCTAAATCTGCTTACATGCATTGAAAAGTAAAATGGTAGAGAACTTGAAAGTAAAACAAGAAAAATGTATGCAGAAAAGCTAAAATCTAATTCTAGGTACACTCACCGAAGAATTTCCATTCCATTAGGTACCCTATTTACAATATATAAGGGATCAAGATTGTTGATAGTATGCTCCAGCAACACTCCTAGAAACAAAAAAGAAAATTTTTAATAAAAACTGATAAGATTTTAGCATATTAATACTCACCAAAAATAAAAAGAAGAGAACTTTACTTGATCCTAGAAAACAGTGAGACCTTCCTGTAAGCTAAGCTCCAATCATGACAAGTCACTCGATAGTTGTTTAATTAACACTTAGATTCCAAAATAATGTTTTAAGAAGTTAAAAAAAAAAAAAAAGATAGCTCCCATCATCACAAAGAAGGAACCCACATAAATAGATGGCAACAATATTGGAGACATGAATCTTATTTCTCAACAAGGTAGGTGTGACACACTCAGTTCATTCATATTTCCATTATATTTTACATAATTAAAACACCGTCATCAATGCATCCTTCACATATATTCTAATATATATAAATGCTAGCATTCATAGAACAATGATAATCTCAATCATTACATATTAAACACTAGACATGAACCGTCCAAGCTTGTGTGATCACAATAATTCTTTATGTATATGCTATATCAGATCTTGGTCATTCTTCATCTTGTTCTCAATTACCTATCCCTGAGTACAGTCAACAAACCATGCGTTAAGAAACACTGTTGCTTTGTGTTGGATACAACTACATAAATTTCATCTAAATAAATTTATTTATATTTATTTACATTTTTGTTGTATTTATTGTTTTATTTAACTCATTATGTGTGTGTCTGTGTGTAATCATATTATTCATGATACTACTTCATCTTTATTACTTGTATATCCATACTTCTCCCTTCATGTTGTATGATCTTTATTACTATCAAAGTTCCACATTTATTACCTTCATATGCATATATTTTTATTTAACTTTTTTAACTCTTATCTACTAATTAATATAATAATTTTATTTGTTTTCTTCCTATCACAATTTATAAATTCGCCTTTTTGCGTGTTCCTAATTATGTAATTTAATCCGCATGAAATTTCTATCTTCATTAACTGCTTAATACTTTATTGTACTAAATTCCTTAAATTTTGTTCAACTTTTGACCAATTACAAATTTATCTTATTTGCATTAAATTTATTCAGATTTTTCTTTTTGGTCACCTTTCCGTCCGAATTTTATTCTTTATTGGCCAATTTATTTTTAATTGCTTCATTGTATCCTTTATTTCATTTTTGTTCTTTAACTTACAATTAAATTCCCACAAGTCCTTTATATAAAAGTAAATTACCAATTTATCCCCTTGTATAACTTTTATTTTCTCAATCTTACTATTTGACCCCTTTGACTACTTATTGTCTTATTAATTTTCCTAATTATCATTTAGATATCGGTGTACAATTTGGCCCTTAAATTCCTAGTTTCTTCATACTCACTTTAATTTAATTCAAATTTTGGCCCTTTTACTTTAATTACTTTTATATTCAATCTTTTCTTACTAAACTTTTATATAATTTCTACTTGAAGGAAAAAATTACAAGTAAACCCCTAAACTTTTATTCATCTTGTTTGATTTTATTTATTTTCTCATTTGATTTGTTTGACTTTTCTTACTTTTAATTTCCTTAATGTATCTTTTTCCTATTTAATTAAGTTTATTTCTGCACTTCAGTAGAATATTACAATTTAATCCTTAAAACATATTTTCATCTTAGTTTAACTTATTTCACTTCAATTTTGACCATTTTAATTTCCTTTGACTTCTAATTCTCTTAAGTTTGTAAATTTGTATTTTGGTTCTCATACATGTTTCTAAGAAGGTGAATTACATTTTGGTCCTCAACATTCTTATTCTTTATGATTTTCTCCTTTTTGACATATTTAATCAAATTAATTTCTTAGGTTACTATTTTAATATCAAAATTTCTATCTTGCCCCTAGTTGTCACCAATGGGAAACCACGAACCGTATAAGCGGGATGGGTATCCAATATATTAGAGTGAGCATACAGCTAGGGTATGAAACCATCTCCAGTGATGCCATTTAATGAGCCACCTATATGTCATAAATGCATCATAATCATATCTCATGGTATAAATCTCCATACACTCGTGATCTTCCATGGTATATATAACCCTATGGCTAGCCATACTATTATAAAATTCTAGATCACCCACTGAACACTAAGGGCATTATCAAATTTCATATCCCTTTACATTTTTATACCTTTATTTGTTTTCATCATATTATATTAACTGCATTATGCTTTTAATTGCATTCATATCATCTTATTAATTATAAATTCCTCACACATGTGGTTATTTTCATGAGAATTCAACTCAATCATGCCATTCCCAATACATATATCATTCGGCTTCATGGTAATATCATACATATATCATAATTTCTTCTTTATTTTTATATCGATCATATTTTTATATTGATTTTAGTCATAAATATAATTAATTGTACTTAATTTATGCTAAAATTCTTAAGTTATTTTTATTTTCACCATTATATCTACATGTACATATTTATGTACATTCGCTATTGTTCATTTTTTATCGTTTTTATAACATTCTTTATGTTTTATATTGTCTAATACATACTAAATGCATAATTAAACATCAAATTCCATTTCATTAACTTTAGGTACATATTTCGGCCAAGGTTAGTTCTCTCTCCTAATGTTTGATTTCTTTTTGATTTCATGCTTATTTCATTCTAATTCATCATACTATGAAATTATCTTAAATTATATGCCATTAATCTTTATATTCCTATAGTTACATAATATAGTTTTTATACTACCTATTATAGTTACATATCATTTAAAGCGTAATTCAACCATAGTATTTTTATTCCTTGAAATATTACTTAATTTATGACTAATTTGCTAATTATCATCAAAATACCACATTATTCAGCCTAGGGTACCATTTGGCCTTCACCATTTCCTTACTTATAGATTAATTTCTTATTATTTCTATGGTTATTTCATATCAATTCATCATTTTATTACATAGTTTTAAATTATTTCACAATATCCTTTATATTTACTTACTTACATAATGTAAATTTCATACTAAAACTTATAATTTAAATGAAATAAGTTGTAGTTTGTATCTACTTACCTCATTTTCTTGCTTTTCACACTATAACCTTCATTTTCTTTGTCTTCCATCCATAAACACCATCATCTTCCATATTCTCCTAACATGGCCAAATATACTTCACAAGAAAACATCTATCAAGTTGCTTTCTTAATTTAATACAACAATATAACTATAATCTACATACCTTAATGTACCTATTAAAACCCTTAAATGAATTTAAGAATATCAAATAAACATACATAAATTTTGAGATATAAACTTGAATCCTTTATTCTCTTTCCAGTTTTCCTATCATATTCAACTTTAATTACTCCAAAATTTATTCCAAGGTAATTGTTTATTCTTTACATCGTACCATGCATAATATATGAAAATTTATGCCGTTACAGTAGGAAAACAATGTGATTACCAAAATAGATGAAGAATAGCAGCATATGATAGATTGTTTGAAAGAGAACAATTTTGGATTCAATCTTGTACATGTTTTAAAGAAAAAAATTAATTTACCAAACTAGTACCATATGTCTCAGTCTTGGCATATCTTCTCAAATATATTTTAAAATCAACAACTAGGATACAAATGCAAGTCAGAACCATTTGCAATAAAAAGAATCTTATAAGCCATGAAAGGAACTGTAAAAGTGCCAATCACCCTAAATATTTAATCATGCACGAAGAATGCAGGAAAAATAAGACCAAGTACTAGAAGAACCTTGCATAAGGATAGTGATTGAATTATTGCATTATGAATCTTGATTTAAGATTTTGGATTACGATATTTTTTTTTATTTTGTTGTGAATTTTCAGGATTTGACAGTTTATACCGCGTATAAGGAGTTCGCAAGAAGAACTTGATCCGTTAAATCTAGAGATAGAGATATTTATTTCGAGTAACCGCAAGTCTAATAAGAAGAAAAATCAAATTAGAAGATTGACCATGGCTGATGAAGAGAATCCACCGCTGTTGATGGACTTTGCCATGCCGGTATTGAGTGGTCCTCAACAAGGGGTGGTAAGACCAACGGTAAACGCGAACCAATTTGAGATTAAACCATTACTTTTACAAATGATTCAAAATATTATACAATTTTATGGTTTGGCAAATGAGGCTCCCAATGGTCATTTGGAAAATTTCTTAGAAATATGTGATACCTTTAAAATTAATGGGGTTTCGGCGGATGCAATTAAGCTTAGGCTTTTTCCTTTTACATTGAAGGATAAAGCCAAAGCTTGGTTAAATTACCTAACTAAGGGTTCTATAACAACTTGAGATCAATTAGCCCAAGTATTTTTATCAAAATATTTTCCCCTAGCCAAAACTACCAAAATTATAAAGGATATCACTACATTTGTTCAATATGATACTGAATCTTTGTAAGAAGCATGGGAGAGATTCAAAGAAATGCAGAGAAGTTGCCCACACCACAATCTACCAAGGGAGTTATTGACGAGAACATTTTATAATGTTGTGAATCCAACTACTAGAGGCAAAATTGATGCTACAGCTTGGGGCTCTCTTACGAGGAAGACAACGGAGGCTGCATTCAAGTTATTGGAGGAAATGTTAATGAACAACTGCATGTGGCCAACTGAGAGAGCTAGGAAGTCAAATTTCTCAAATGTGAGGGGAGTTTATTTGGTAGATTCAGTAGTGGCTTTGCAAGCTCAAGTTGAGCAATTAACATAGAAAATTAATAGCCTAGGTATAGGAAGTAATCCACAAAGTGGGTGTAACATATGTGGACAATTAGGCCATGGAAGTGAAGGGTGTAATTTGGGTATGGCTAGTATGAAAGAACAAGTTAGTTTCATCCAAGGGCAAGGATGAGGAAATCCATACTCAAACACTTATAACCCCGGTTGGAGAAACCATCCGAATTTTTCTTGGGGTAATAATAGCAACCAAAATAGGGATGTGGGGTTTCAACAACCTCAAGATAGGTTCGGTGCTTTGGAGGTTAAAATAGATAGGTTCTTGAAGGGAATTAATATGAATTTTAGTGCTCAAGAAGAGGCCCAAAAGAGGCTAGACACTAAGTTCGATCAAATAACAAACAATCAAGCTTCTTCGATTCATAATTTGGAAGTTTAATTGGGGCAAATTGCTAAGGCTCTTCCATCCCGCTTACAAGGAAGTTTACCAATTAATATGGAGGACAACCCGAGAGAACATTTAAAGGCCATCAATTTGAGGTGAGGAAAGTCTTCCGCTAGTGAATTTGTTTCCACTAACAAGTTTGGTAATGTGCAGGAAAATAATAAGCATGATGAGCTTCATGTCGCAAGCGCGACACCTATCGCGAGCACGACAGGAGAGGGAGCCACACCCATCACGAGTGAAGTAGCTATTGTGAGCGCACCAGATACAACAGATCAGCCTTCTGTCGCGAGCGTGACATATGGGGTTTCACTAGGAAAAATTCAAAAGTTTTCCAACCACGACCACCATTTCCACTACGGTTGAGGCAAGAAAACCAAGATAAGCAATTTCAATCTTTCCTTGATAAATTGAAGCATGTGCATATAAATTTAAATTTTGTTGAGGCTATAACACAAATTCCTAATTATGCAAAGTTTTTAAAAGATCTAATTGCTAAGAAAAGGAGTTGGGAAGATGTTTCTACCATTGAATTGACTGAGACATGTAGTTCTATTATCACAAATAACTTGCCTAATAAGCTGAAAGATAATGGTAGTTTTATCATTCCATTCATTTTAGGGGAAGTTGAGTTTCCTAAGTGTTTATGTGATTTGGGGGCTAGCATTAACCTTATGCCATTATCTATTTTCAAAAAGTTGGGGTTAGATTATGTTAAACCTACTTCCATGGTTTTACAACTAGCTGACCAATCAATTATAAAACAATATGGCATAGTGCGAGCTGTGTTAGTTAAAGTTGATAAATTTATTTTGCCTGCTGATTTTGTTATCCTAGATTTTACTTATGATGTGAAGTGCCCATTGATATTAGGAAGACCTTTCATAAGAACTGGATGAGCATTGGTTGATGTCTATGAAGGTTCTTTAATTTTGAGAGTGGGGGATGATAGTGTAAAATATCGCATGTATAGGGCATTAAGGTACCCCATGGATGAAAATATATGCATGAAAATATATGTCATTGATGTTTGTGTTGCAGCAGTTTTTAATGAAGCAGGTCAAGATGAGGTGATCAATAAGGAAGAAGTTAGTAAAGAGCTAACAAGAGGGTGCAAGGCCAAAAAGCTTATATAAAAATGAGGCACCTATACCACCTTCGATAGTAAGTCCTCCTACGGTAGAGTTGAAAGAGCTACCTAGTCATTTAAGGTATACATTTCTTAGATTAAATCATACGTTACCTATCATTGTGTCTAATAAATTTACTAGTGATCAAGAAGCTTTGCTAGTAGAGGTAGTTCGAAATAGAATAAAGAGTATAGGTTGGCTAATTTCTGATTTAAAAGGAATTAGTCCTAACATTGTCATGCATGGGATTAATATAATAGATGATTGTCAACCTAAGGCAGATAGGCAAAGGAGACTTAACCCAAATATGAAGGAGGTAGTTAAGAAAGAGGTCATAAAACTGCTAAATACTGGGATTATCTATCCAATTTTGGATAGTGCTTGGGTAAGCCCAATACATTGTGTACCTAAGAAAGGAGGTATGATGGTAGTTAGGAATGAGAGTGGGGAATTGATTCCTACTAGAACCACCATGGGTTGGAGGGTTTGTATTGATTATAGAAAGTTAAATTCAGCTACTAGGAAGGATCACTTTCCTTTACCCTTCATTGATCAAATGTTGGAAAGGGTAGCTGGGCATTCTCATTATTGCTTTTTGGATGGGTATTCAGGATATTTCCAAATTTTTATATATCCTAGTGACCAGGAAAAGACTACTTTTACTTGTTCTTATGGAACTTTTGCCTATAGATGTATGCCATTTGGGTTATGTAATGCGCCTGTAACTTTTCAAAGGTGCATGACCTCTATGTTTGGGGATATGATTGAGAACATCATGGAAGTTTTCATGGATTATTTTTCTATCTATGGAGACTCATTTGAGTTGTGTTTAAGAAATTTAGATAAAGTGTTGGCTAGGTGTGAGGAAATTAACCTAGTGCTTAATTGGGAAAAGTGTCACTTCATGGTTGAAGATGGTATAGTTCTTGGCCATAATATTTCCAGTAGAGGCATTGAAGTGGATAGAGCGAAGGTTGAATTGATTGAAAAATTACCTCCACCAACTACACTTAAGGGCATTAGATCATTCTAAGGTCATGCTGATTTTTATAGACGATTCATTAAGGATTTTTCACTTATAGCTAAATCTTTAACTAATTTGTTGGTTAAAGAAGTGCCTTTTAAATTTTCTGATAAATGTATGCATGCTTTTACTTCTTTAAAGGAAGCCCTTACAACTGTACCTATAATCACTTCTCCTAATTGGGAGCTACCTTTTGAGATTATGTGCGATGTAAGTGACTTAGCCATAGGTTGTGTGTTGGGTCAAAGGATTGGTAAGCATTTTCATGTGATTTACTATGCCAGTCATACTTTATCACCACCTCAAGTGAATTATACTACCACTAAAAAAGAGATGTTGGTTGTTATTTATGCATGTGATAAGTTTAGGTCTTATTTAATAGGATCTAAAGTCATTATCTATATGGATCATGCAGCTTTAAGATATTTGTTTGCTAAAAAAGATGCCAAACCTAGGTTGATTTGTTCTTAGAAGATTGATAATAGAGTCTTATTTTTGTTCTTATATTTTATAGTTATGGAAATTTTGTAATTACTATAAATGTTTTGTATATATAATATTTGATGATAATGAGACGCACCTGTAAGTAAAGCTTCTAATAGTTAACTTTTAGATATCTGTTTAGTAGAATAACAGATGTAATGTTATGATAAGCATGCTTAATTAATACTAAATAAAGTGATATGTACAGATTATAGGATAAGGGTGCTACACTAACCCTAAACACTTGAGTGAAGAAATAATGAAGTGTTTGAGGGAGAGTTACTTTAGGCAATGTTTTGTATGAAATAGTCTATACATGTGTTAAGATACTTAATTTCTTGAGTGCATATATCTTTGTGTTTTGACTTTTCTTAATTCTCCAAATGTGCATGGGTGTTGAGTTGAATATGCAAGGTTATTGCTTGAGAATTTGTAATTTGAGACTAAGATACATATTGATGAAGTTGTAATATAAATTTTTCCAAGTGGTCATCAATTATGAATGCAAGCTCCATTATTGTGTGAATGTTTGGTATGTGTTGTTTGATGTTATTTTCTTGCATTTTGAGTTTTTGCTTGAGGACAAGCAAAAGTTCAAGTGTGAGGAATTGATATGAGCTTGAAAAGCTCATAAATATTGTGTCTTTATGTGTAGTTTTGTTGAGAATAGTGTTTATTATTTTGTTTTTTATTTGTACTTTGTTGCTTTTATGTGTTTTGTGTGCTTTTGGATGTTTTGCTTGTTTTTTAGGAGAAAGGAAATGATTTAGGGCTTAAAGGAGATCATTTGGAGAAGGAGGAGAAGGAGTGAGGCTACAAAGGCATTGTCGCGAGCGCGACAATGCAAGGGAGGTCACGACAACTAGCAGAGCAAGCCAAAGTCTGGGCATGTATTGTCGTGAGCGCGACAGGTATCGCGAGCGCTGACGGAGGGCGGATGAGGAATTTGAATTTTGAAGAGGTGCACTTTTTCATCAACAATTGCAACTTTAGTAAAGAGACATTTTTGAAGGGACATCTCTTTAGAGATACATATATATATATCAAGTTTAACAGAATTGGAGGAGATGAATTTTTGGATTTTGATTGTGTGATTCTATGAACAATAGTTTTTTCATTAGTACTTATTTTAACTTTAATGATTTGAAGAAGAAGGCAAGCAAGGGAGAAGATACTTTTTGTGAAGGGAAAAGGGTTGAGAGATCCCCTTCTTCTATTTCTTACTTTTTTATTTCTTCCTTGTAATCTATAAAATGGATGTTGTTTTGGCATTTGATTTTATGTGAACAATTTACTATTTCCATTTACATAATTGATCTTTGAATGTAGAATTTGCTATAGAAATTTTATTAGTATCATTATAGGTTAAGGAAAACGACCTTAGATGGCAATTCCTTTTCTAAAAATCAACATAATGGTCATAAATAAGAGAGTTAGCGAGAGCAATGTCTTATTGAAAGTTAATAGAAAATTCATTATCAAAGCATAGTTTGAGAGATCACATGTGGAGATAATTGCTATAAGTTAGTGATTAATCTTAAAATGTGTAATTAAAATCAAGTAGTTCATTAACGAGAGTTGAGAATTAGCACTTTAATTACATATCTTAGGCATTCTAATTCATGTCGAGAGAGTGAATTAGAAACATATTCCAACTTGGCTTACTAATAAGATTAAAACATATTAATTAAAATAATGGTATCAAGTGCATGATTATTGAATTTCATTATATTTACTGTCTTCTTTGATTATATTTAACTAAAATGGGATTAATTTATGTAATAGAGCAGTTTATAGTTAATTCCCATTTATGAGCATCGTAACCAAGATTAAAATTGAGTAGTAATAGAGGGTAATTTCAATTAACATTTCCTTGTGGGATCGATATTTATGTGTTTTGTGTGGTTATGGATGTTCTTCTTGTTTTTTAGGAGAAAGGAAATGATTTGGGGCTTAAAGGAGATCATTTGGAGAAGGAGGAGAAGGAGTGAGGCTATAAGGGCATTATCACGAGCGCAACAATGCAAGGGAGGTCGCAACAGCTAGCGAAGCAAGCCAAAGCCTAGGCATGTATTGTCGCGAGCACGACAGGTATCGCGAGCGCGACGGAGGGCAGATGATGAAGTTGAATTTTGAAGAGGTACACTTTTTCATCAACAATTGCAACTTTAGTGAAGAGACATTTTTTAAGGGACATCTCTTTAGAGATACATATATATATATCAAGTTGAACAGAATTGGAGGAGATGAATTTTTGGATTTTGATTGTGTGATTCTAAGAACAATATTTTTTTCTTTAGTACTTAGTTTAACTTTAACGATTTGAAGAAGAAGGCAAGCAAGGGAGAAGATAATTTTTGTGAAGGGAAAAGGGTTGAGAGATCCCCTTCTTCTATTTCTTACTTTTTATTTCTTCCTTGTAATCTATAAAATGGATGTTGTTTTGGCATTTGATTTTATGTGAACAATTTACTATTTCCATTTACATAATTGATCTTTGAATGTAGAATTTGCTATAGAAATTTTATTAGTATCATTATAGGTTAAGGACAATGACCTTAGATGGAAATTCCTTTTCTGAAAATCAACATAATGGTCATAAATAAGAGAGTTAGCAAGAGCAATGTCTTATTGAAAGTTAATAGAAAATTCATTATCAAAGCATAGTTTGAGAGATCACATGTGGAGATAATTGCTATAGATTGGTGATTAATCTTAAAACGTGTAATTAAAATCAACTAGTTCATTAACGAGAGTTGAGAATTAGCACTTTAATTGCATATCTTAGGCATTCTAATTCATGTCGAGAGAGTGGATTAGAAACATATTCCAACTTGGCTTACTAATAAGATTAAAACATATTAATTAAAATAATGGTATCAAGTGCATGATCATTGAATTTCATTATATTTATTGTCTTCTTTGATTATATTTAACTAAGATGGGATTAATTTATGTAATAGAGCAGTTTATAGTTAATTCCCATTTATGAGCATCGTAAACAAGATTAAAATTGAGTAGTAATAGAGGGTAATTTCAATCAACATTTCCTCGTGGGATCGATATCTAAAGTACTATAACCGGTACACCGTATACTTGCGGTATTTAAGCTTTTAGAAAAAGCATATCAGATAGTACTGTCCTGAGAGAAACAGACACTTCAGAATAAAAAGTTGAGATTACAGCCCTGCATTGAAGTGCAAATAATACTTGGTTAGTGTCCTAAATTCATAGTAAATATGGTGCTCAAAGTACAACTTTAAGTTAATAATAATAATAATAATAATAATAATAATAATAATAATAATAAAGTAGTACTGATGAGGAAATATCTGTGACTTGCAAGTTTTACCTTTTAGCAACGATAAAAAAAAAGAGTACCATCATAAAGATTGATGATACAAATATCCATTCAGATAAAACTTGCCATAATAACTAGCCAATGATCCATAAGTAGGATACAATGCCATCCAGCTCATAAATGACACAACATATATTGAATAATGGAGACATTATTAGACTAAGGTATAGCTTATTAGAAAAAAGTAAAAATCTCACATTATTCATCAATGGAATGGCTTAAATGCTAATATATATATATATATATATACAAGAATAAGAAGAAATAGGAATTAAATGCCGTGACCAAATACAAATATGCCCTCAAGCAAATGTTACTTCACATATGTGAAAAATGTATAACCAGAAATAGAAAAGGTTGTGTCTGGCTTATACTAACTACTCAGTCAATACAAATAGGCATAAGGGTGTAATTCTTTTGAAGAATAACATTGCCACTGACAAAGTACAGGATCATCATTTAAGCAAAATTCAAGAATTTTAATGGGATAACATATTAGTTTATCAACATTCGACAAATTTGATTTATGACCAGACACTATTTTAACCTCACATATTTGATTTGATATTTTAAACAAATAGGACAAAATCTATTTACCAAAATATTTAAGAGGAAAAAATAATGCCTCTAGGCTCTAATCATATGTGAGACAAGATATATTGGAAGCACTAAAATAAAAAGAGTCACATTCCAAAAGTGTCTTTAACACACATTAAGGATAAAGCACAAATAACCTTCATACCTCACCTAATTCAAATGTTTCGGTGTTTTTAACTTATGGATGGCAATGTATAAATGAATCAAGGAGTCAATGGGGATAACTTTCAATGGACCAAATTCAGTTCCCGTGCAAGTAACAACCTAGTAGAGTAGTCTCTAAATCAAGAAAATCCATTGTAAATAATTTTGGCCCTTTTTTTACTGTAGAGTAAATGTATTTAAGTAAACAACTTTGAATATTACAGTTCTATAGATTCTTACATGGTACTTAATTCAATAGAAAGCTAGATCAATACATTAACTAGGTCAACATTATGAAGAGATAATTATGTCAAAGCCAACATTTAACCAAAGTAGATGAAGGTGAAATTCTGAAAATTTAATTCCAAGAACAAAGACACCAACAACAGTGTATCATTTTTACAATAACCAAGTTCAGTAAGCTTACATGATGCAATCATAAAAAAGCTACTAGTAAAAATAAAATCTCCATGTCCAAGGCAGTGCACTCAAGCAAACCCTACCAACCAAATATAACCTAGGACCAATAGTTAAAGACCAAAAGACCAAAATCTCTTTTGTATCATTCCTTTTTTGAAGGTTTAAAAGACCAATAACCTATACAAGGAGGGAAGAAAAATGTATAGTTCGAGGGGAAAAACAGATAATGGTAAAAAGTTAAAATAATTTAAGTGTAGCAGCTTTCGTGATTAAATATTTGGAGGACTGAAAATGCAAGGCAACTTTAGCAGATAAGATTAATTTATGGAAGTAAGTCAGCAAACAATTAAATCTGAATCTAAATGTTTGGCCTACTTGCATTTTTATCATGGCCACCACTAGCAACCAATTTTCCATCCAAAGAGAAGTGGCAACATATTACTTTGCTTACACTTGCTCTAATAGAATTTAGTTTAGTGAATGTGAACCCTGCAATCAAATGTTAACTCTATGCTTAAAGTAAATCATGGTATGCACGGTGAATTTTATATGATTTTACCACACCATTGCAATTCCATTCATCATGCCTATTAGTGATGTCTTTTGAAACAAATATCAATTAGCCCCAAGAAAAATCAAACAACTAAGAAATAGAATTAGTATAACACCATAAGTTTTAGTAGAATTGTAACTAGAAAATGTGAAGTATGGTACCCAATGAATTAGATGCACTTTGCGACCATTGATTTCATCTACTGCTTGGTATCTAGTAATTAGCTCTAAAAATAGAACTCCAAATGTGTAGATGTCAATCTTATGAGTCAATCTCCCCATTGAGGCATATTCAGGAGCACAATGACCATATGTACCTATGACCCTGGTGGAGATGTGTGAATTATCTCTAGTTGGACCGAACTTTGCTAGCCTAAAATCTGATAGTTTCAGGTGGAACCCTTCAACTAATAATATGTTTTACCCGAAACCTTCAAGCATTATATTTCTTGCATCAAGTGGATCGCTAGGTAGCAGCAACATCTATCAAAAGGAAATCATGACAAACATAAAGAAAGGGCCAAATTGGAGAAATATAGTTTAATGTCAAATGGCAATGTCAATGACCCCACAATCACAATACATGTTGAATAATTAATTAAACATAGACCTACTTTTAGTCCAACTAGCCAAGCCAGCATTATTGGAAAAGGAAAAAGAGTTGATTAAATTGAAAGTTCTAGCAAAGCAAACTTTGGAAATTACGTCAAAAATAAGAAAAGAACCATGCATATGGGCAAGATAAAGAAATAAAATTTTATTTTAAGACTGACAATATAACATCAAAATTATAATGTGATATGACTGAAAAAATGAAATAAAACCTTAAGCTTCTTCTCGAGCTCTTCAATTGTAATGTGATATGATTGAAAAAAAAGAAATAAAACCACAATGATCAATAATTAAATAATTAAAATGAAAATAAGTAGAGATTTAAACATAGAAAAAGAGAAAGAAATCAAACCTAGATGATTAGTGCAGATCTTGAGAGTCCTAGATGGGTGCATGACAAGTTGAACCTTGCCAGACTCCTTATGCTTCAATAGCTTCACATTTCTAACTCCTCTCTCCTTCCACTGGTTCCCATCGTTATCAAATTGATACAGCTTTGCTTTGCTATTTGAATCAAAGTTAAAGCTTAGCAACATTTAACATGTTTCTTGTAAGGAATATCATACAAGAAAATGAACAAACCCTAGAAATAGTATAGAAAAGAAAGCATATAGATCGACTATAGGATCCTCATCTTCCTTATCGGTGGAGATAGTTTCCTCTTCAAGTTTAACGATGGGAGCAACCTGAGCTCCAATGTCTTCATCATCGATGTGGGGGGCATTGTCTTCCTCTTCTCTATCTTTGGTACTATGGTGAAGATCGATAGCAGATGTAGCAATAACCATTGTTTGATTTGCTTCTTTTTACTTCGCTGCCGCAAGTATAGAGTGAGGTACTATTGAAAGAGAGAAAGAGAGAGAGAGAGAGAGAGAGAGAGAGAGAAAGCAAGTTTAGGGATTTCGGGAAGGGAATGTAGAGCTTCATCGGAGAGTAGGTGACCTGCAATCTCATTTTTTTGTTGCTAGAGAGAAAGATTTAGGGCTTCTTTTAATTAAATTAGTTTCAGCAAATAATTTTTTAAGTGTTTTTACAAGATGGTGAATCGCATGTGGGATTAACATCGAGATGGCGAGGAAGGAGGTTGAAGCATCTGAGAGAAAAATCCTCCTTTAGGGCTTTGATTGAATGAGGGAGCACAAAGTTGTTTAGTTAAAATTATATTATTAACATTAAATATAAAAATTTTTAATTAATGAATACCAACGGAATAAATCCGTAAACTACAACTCGGTCGCCTTAAATTTCATTCACTAAGGTAAAACTTCAAAAAGTCAAATACTGCTTGTATTACCGACGAAAATTCTGTTGTTATATAAGTTTAAGGATAAATTTGATTACAGATGTACATAATCATCGACAAATCGGCCGCTAACAATTGTCACCAACATTTTCCACCAAATATACCAACGAATTATTAATTCCGTCGGTAAAAATATCGTCCTTTTTCAATTTTTTTTTTACCTATGGATTGTCAATTTGGTCGATAATATCTTACTTTTACCTACGGAACTAAGTTCGTCAGTAAAATTGATTTTTTTTAGTGTAAAATAATTATCAATATTTATGTGTGATATATTTCTGATAATTATTTTTAGTATTTATTTATAAGATTTATGAAATTGGATCAAAAATGTAAAATGCCAACTGAGGTGGTGACTAAGTTGGAACTTTGCAAATCCAAATATTCCTATTGAGAACAGGAATTAATAGAGTAATCATATCGAATAAGATGAATCTTCCGATTCCTAATAGGAATGGGAAATTCACATTATATAGATAAATATTAACCTAAGTCAACATATATGTAAATTTCGAAAAATGTCAGCCGTAACTTAAAAAAAAAAAAAAAAGAAAGAAAGAAAGAAAAGAAAGAAATTGCCGAAAAATATAATTTTGACGGGGGCCCTAAATTACAAATGCATCTAAACTCTAGAGGTTAAATTGCTAGATTCTTTTTTTTTTTTTTTATGTTGAGCCTAAAATTGAAAATATATATATATAATAGATCTGATTTTGTGATTTATCCATATATATTTTTACCGGGGGTATGATTCGGTTTGTGTGCATTTATATGGGTAACAGGATTAATGAGGACATCTGACATAAAGGATCAAAACACGTAACAACCCCAAAATAAATGAAAAACTACCATACCAACCGGCTCCATAGATTCTAGAGTGGATTAGACCTATTCTCCAAGAAGAACGACAATAGAAATAACAAACAAGATATTAGTTTTAGGGGGGATATTTAAACCTATTCTCCTAAAACAACGACAATAGTTGTAGCAAACAAGATATTAGTTGGACGAGAAAGACACAACTAAAAGTTACCTAAATTTTCCCTATTTGACAACTTATCGAACTCTTTTCTTGATAGATTTAATGGACATGATCAGTTAGAAAGTTAGGAGATACAAGTATCGGTTATCACATGCAAACAATATATGCAAATTTAAAGTAAAACCAACACGCAGAAAAAGAAGCCTAGATTTAGTATATTTAGTAACGTTTCCCATTTGATAGCATAAATATAGCAGTGCACGTATAATTGTGTTGGCATCAGCATACTAACTGAGAATTTGCTTGCTGGTACCATCGCTCTAGATTCCAACCGGCAAGATAATTTAAGTTATTAATTATCATTAAGTATATTAAGCATTTCTTATAGTATATCATGCTGTCTTCATTCACAAATAAGTATCCAATTTAATTTTTCACCAAAATTATTAAGAAAACTTATTAATTACTCTAAATTTTAGTTATTTGCCACTAAAAAAAGGCAGGTAATAGATAAATTGATTGAAAAAAGAATTTCTAGATATTAGTTATATTTTGAAAGTTGAATTATTATTTACAATGGTAAGAATATATTTGTAGGTTCATATTTAAATGTGCCTTAATGGTAAAAAGAAAAAATTTATTTGTAAATACTCATTCCGTTTTTTTCTTTAACTGTCACTTTTATTGTTTTTACAAGAACTAAAAAATATTAATTAGATTTAAATTTAACATTAAATTACGTAATTTTAATTAAATTATCAAATTTAATTGATTTTAAATAAATTAATATTTATTAAAAAAGTTATATTAAAAAATAAATTATATTAAAAATTTAAAAATAATATAGAACGAAAAAATTAATATTTTTAAAAAGATTGATACTTATTTATGGATAATAAGAGTATTATTATTGTTGTTATTTTAATTAGTATTATAATTAATATGAGGTTGGCGAAGAGATAATTATGCCTCTCTTTAATGTACGTTGACTTTTTCATCCCACAACATGAAATCATTTGGAACAAATTTCGAGCGTGGACCGTTGGATTCTCCATGCAGCGCGCAAATCGATTAATTGTGATTTAAAAAAATATATTATTCTCTTTTTTCTATTTGTTATTTTTAAGTAAAATTTAAATTTTATTTATTTGTTATTTTTAAATTTTTAATGTAATTTAATTTATTTTTTTTAATAAAATTAGAATTAATAAAATTTGATAATTTAACCTTAATCATGTAATTTAATATTAAATTTAAGTCTATTTATTACTTCTTAATTATAGTGAAAATAATAAAAGTAACTGATAAAAAAAAACAGAAGGAATAATAATTTACTAAATTTGACCGGCGAGAAAAGAAGTTTTTTTGGTTGTTGGATGTTTGAAAGAGTCAAGTTCATTTATTGGAAAGTTGAAACAAAATTCTAGTCTGAGTGTGATGACAATGTGACAAGCGGGATATTCTCGTCTGTATATTTGCAGTTATGGTAGTAATGCTAAGTGAATATCAGAAAAAAAAAAAATCAATTAAAATAAAATGGTAGAAGGAGGTATTGTTGGAGCAGACCTATCTGATTTTACAGAATGCTGGAGGATATCATGGAAAAATCCTTATATAATGAGGCTAGCACTCTCTGCTGGGATTGGAGGTCTCCTATTTGGTTATGACACAGGTGATTTCCGTTTTCTTCTATTCTTACTAATCAATAATTCACTGCTATTTATCAATATGTTGCACAAAACTTATATTGTAGCAGTGTATCTTTAAAATAAAGCTAAAACTCAATAATAATCTCTGTAAGGTTAAATATTGTATTATTATATGATTTTCTCGGATGGAGGACTGTAGGAAACATTTCGGGTGCCTTGCTTTACATCAGAGATGACTTCGAGGAGGTGGACAAGAGCACAATTCTGCAGGTGAAAAAATATCTAACTAAACTTAATTATTGTTATGGAGATGGATTAATTAAAAGCTAAAGATTAATGTAAAAAATAAAAAAATAAAAACACAGGAAGTGATAGTGAGCATGACAGTTGGAGGGGCCATATTTGGAGCTGCAATTGGAGGATATTTTAATGACAGATTTGGGAGGAAAAGGACTATATTAGCTGCAGATGCGGTGTTTTTCATGGGTGCAATAGTAATGGCAGCAGCTCCAGTTTACCGTGTTATTATTCTTGGCAGACTTCTTGTTGGGTTAGGAGTTGGTATGGCATCCATGACTGCACCTCTTTATATATCAGAAGCTTCACCTGCCAGAATAAGAAGTGCTCTTGTTAGCACTAACGGTTTGTTAATCACTGGTGGTCAATTCCTGGCCTATCTCATCAATCTTGCCTTTACCAAGGTATATATTTCTTGTATTATATACATATTCTCACATTACTCCCAAAATTTACGAAGTATTATATTTAATGGTCAGGCACCAGGAACTTGGCTTTGGATGCTTGGTATTGCTGCTGTTCCACCTTTGATTCAGTTTGTTTTGATGTTGTCTCTCCCTGAGTCGCCTAGATGGCTATATAGAGAGGTGAATAATAATAATAATATATCTAGGCCTAATATATACATCTATAGACATGTATATATGTTTGGTCTTTCCACTCACTAATGGTTTAAAAGAACATACATAGACATTCATTTTTTATATACATACAATTTTATCACTTTTGGAAAATTTGATGTCATTTATGTGAATTCTCATGTCAGTGCGACATCAGTATTTATAATTTAATTAAGTAGTGTGGATTTTCGATGTGGATCATAATGTAATCAGAACAAGGTTGAAGAGGCAAGATCTATTCTAGCAAGAATATATCGGGCAGATGAGCTTGAAGAAGAGATAAATAGTTTAAGTGAATCAATAGAAGCTGAAAAGGAAATGGTTGCATCCACAGGGACAGACGTGATATCTAAAGTGAAAGGTGCCTTCTGCGATACCGCAGTTCGAAGAGGACTTTACGCGGGAATTACAGTTCAAGTTGCTCAGCAGTTTGTAGGAATTAATACAGTTCTGTATTACTCTCCAACCATAGTTCAATTTGCTGGGTTTGCTTCGAATTCTGTAGCATTGGCCCTTTCTCTAGTTACTGCAGGATTAAATTTTCTCGGGACATTCATTAGCATGGCTTTCGTTGATAGATATGGGAGAAAAAGGTTGATGATCATATCCATGTTTGGCATCATTTTCTTCCTTGTTGCTTTGGCTATTGTTTTCAATCAAGCTTCTTTGCATGCCCCGCAAATTAGTCCTCTCGATTCCACAAATTTCAATGGGGGAAACCATAAATGTCCAAGCTATTTGTCAGAACCACCTAATACTGCAAATTGGGGTTGCACCAAATGCTTGAAACAAAAATGTGGATTTTGTGCGCATGAAGCCAGTATAGTTAAGATTCTTTCTTTTCTTTTCTTATACACCATTAATTTATAAATTCTATACGCTCGTATTCAATAGTTGGTTATATATAGCCTCCTAGATTCAACATATGTTGACTTTTTTTTAATTATCTTTTTAGTACCATCCCGGAGCATGCTTAGAATTGAACAAAGACGTAAGAGGTTTATGCAAGGCCGCCAAGAGGACATGGTTCTCGGAGGGATGTCCGAGCAGAGTTGGATTTGTAGCAGTGGTGTTCATGGGTTTGTATATAATATTTTACGCGCCGGGAATGGGAACTGTGCCTTGGATTGTGAACTCAGAGATTTATCCATTAAGATACAGAGGCATTGGCGGTGGAATAGCAGCTGTTTCTAATTGGAGTTCCAACCTCGTAGTGAGCTTAACATTTCTATCCATGACTGAAGCTTTTACAGTTGCTGGTGCTTTTCTCTTCTTTGCTGCTGTATCTTTTGCAGCACTTTTCGCTATTTTCTTCTTAGTTCCTGAAACCAAAGGCCTTCATATTGAAGATATTGAGAAGATGCTGCGAGCTGGGTTTACGCCTTCCATATTCGACAAAAATCCATCAAAACCTTCTGGATCTGTTTAACCAACTCAATTGTACAGTGTTCTAGTCTCTTTTCGTGATTTGTGTATTTGTATATGCTATACTTGGAGTATTTGCAATGCATGTACTTTATTGCTCTAACTCGTTATTGTCCACTCTCTAGTATATACTATTCAGACATTATTGGACCGTCATTGTGTTGCTTTTCTTTTTGGATTGTTTTTTTTTAATAGCCGATATAGGTAAATTTTATATATCAAACTAAATATATTATTGTTACATATAAAATTAGTTGAAAAATAAGTACAATGAAGATTAATATATAAATAATAATACACTATTAACTTGATTTATACAACTTATCTAAATTAAATTAAAGCCAAAAACTTTATTTTATTTTATTATATTTTTTCCTTTATTATTAAATTGCATTGCATCACTAAAAAAAATATACTTTTTGTGACAAATTTTATAGTGACTTATGAAATTTCGCTATTAATTATAACTTATCATGACGAATTTATTAAAATGTCACCATATTATTTATTACTGTGATAAAATTAGCTTGTATATTTAAATTTTCATCTCTAATAGATTAATTTTTTGATGATAAATATATTTCGTCATGCTTTATTTAGGAGGAAAAATTTTCCACAGTTTTTTAGGGAAAAAAAATTAATGAGAAAATAATAACTTATTACAATATATAAATTCGTTACAAAATATTTATTTTTTTGTGATGAATTATTTTTGTTATAATTAGATAAATTTACCGACGATAAAATTATTTCGTCACAAATAAGATATTGGGATAAAAAATTCTAATTTTTTTATTAAAAAATTTTAGTTCCAAAAATAATTTTATTTGTGACAAATAAATGTGTCGCAAAAAATAACTACATTGTGATGAGGTACAATTTCGTCACCTTTGATATGGAGGAAAAATTTTGAGTCTTTTTATTTGGGAGGGAAAAAGTTTTCACTATAAAAAATAACTATTTGCAACATATAAATTCATCATGAAATACTTATTTTGTGTGACATGAATTATTTTTATCATAATTTAATGAATTAGTGACAATAAAAATATTTAGTCACAATAATTTTATTTATGGCAAATAAATATGTCACAACAATGAATATATTATGATGAAATAAAATTTCGTCACTAGTATAATCAATTTGTAACAATAATAATATTTTATCATAATTGGCTGTAATGTTAATATACAAATAATAAATTATATCATAAAAAATATTTGAATTAATTTATGGCAAACAAATACGCCACAAAAACTAAATATATTGTGATGAGATACAATTCCGTCACCTTTGATATCCAGGAAAAATTTTCAATCTTTTTATTTAAGAAAAAAAAATTTTGGCGATAAAAAATAACTATTTAAGACATCTAAATTAGTCATAAAATACTTATTTTTTGTGACATGAATTATTTTTATCACAATGTAATGAATTAGTGACAGTAAAATTATTTTGTCACAATAATGTTGCTCATGACAAATAAATATGTTACAAAAATGAATATATTGTGATGAAATGAAATTTTTTCACGAATACAATCAATTTGTGACAATAATAGTATTTTATCATAATTGGATGTTATGTTAATATACAATAAATAAATTATATCATAATTGGACGTTATGTTTTATTTTATTGCTTAATTTTCTAACAATGTAAGATGATAAAATTGATTAATTTTTTTTTTATATTTCGATGTATTATTGTAATGTCATAAAATAATTTTAAATTTGATAAAGTTTATATAAATTAAATAAGTTAATTGCTTGACGATAGCTCATCAATACAAGTTTACGTGAAAGTTTGCCTTTTGTATATTTTATAACAAATCATGTTGTTAATTAAGGATGCATATGAATCGGAGTTATCCTTAATCGAACTGAAATATTAAAAAAAAAATTCAGAATTGAATTTGTAACGTCCCAAAATTTTAAAATTTATAATAGCAATTCCCGATTATAAGAAATTGGGAATTTTGAGATAGAAAAAAAAAATAATGATAATAAAAATAATAAAATAAAATAAAGTATACATTGAAGGAGATTTTAGGAAGAAAAATTTTGATGAAGGACAAGAGGTATTTTTTCTAGAATTGTGTGTGTTAAAAAAAAAAAGAAGAGCAGATCAGGAAAAGAAGAGAGAGGGAGGGAGAGAAAGGGAGATAGTCTGACCACCTAGCCACAGTCGGCCTCCTCTTCTCTGCCACCTATTTCGTCGCCGCTTCTTTTTCTTCTTCTTTTTCCTTTTCTTCTTCGATTTGGGATTTTTCTTCCCTTCAACCAAAAACTTCACCCTCATTTTCTGTCCCTTGATATTCCATTTCAGCATTTCTCTCCCTCTCTTTTACATCCAAATCCCTAAATCTAGAAACCCAAATTCGATCTTCTTTCCCCTCGCCTGTCTCTGTCCGGCGATAATAGGTGGATCTGGTAATTGGTCTGTTTCGATTTTGATTGGTGCACCTGACATGGCATTTTCACGATTAAATAATATTAATTCAATTCTTTTTTATCTGTCACTTTTGAGTAAAATTTAAATTATATTTATTTGTCACTTTTAGATTTTCAATATAATTTAATTTGCTCTTTCAATTTATTTTTCTTTTTCAATAAAGTTAGAATCAATAAGAATTGATAATTTAATTTTAATCATTTAATTTAATAATAAATTTAAGTTTATTTATTATTTTTTAATACTAATGAAAATAACAAAAGTGATAGATAAAAAAGAATGGATAGAGTATTTCATTTTGGTTGTAGCCACTGGGTCTCCTACTCCTATTAAGCTCAACCTTAGTGGACGTGGTAGCGGCACTGGGTGGATGGTCTATCCGCCTTTAAGTGGTATTATCAGCCATTTTGGAGGAGTAGTTGATTCAACAATTTCTAGTCTTCATCTATCGTGTTTCATCCATTTTGGGTTCCATCAATTTTATAAGTACACATCTTCCATCGAGCAAGAAGATGGTCTCGGAGCACATAGGAACAATCCGTTTATAAGGACTTTCTGAAGGATTGCTTTTAGCTGGATCGAGCTCTCATGCTGATCGGAGGAATGTCAATTTCTCACCTTTTATGAGAAAGCATTTTTTCTTTTTGTTGCAAAGTTGTCTTATGATTTCGAATTCCCTTTTTGAAGGTTGCGTCATCTGAGAAGGTCCTTGTTTTGTTTTGGAAGTCGGAGTGATGGCTCCTCATCCTCGACAGAGCAAAGTGATAGTTGAAAAAGAACTCCAAGTCTGGTGTCGCCCCGACCTCCACCTGTTAGCACCTAATGGAAGAACTTTATATCATTAAATAGCATTCTAGAAGCTATTGTAGTTGATGCTTATAGTCTTCCAGGTATCATCGTTAAACTTAATGTCTTATTGTAGTTTATGATGATAGCACTGCTGTTTTGAGGTTGATTATAAGTCCTTCCTTGATACTATTGATTTCATTGTTTTGTATATTATTTTTCTTCAGGTACAAACATCTACATGCTTACTTTGGGGGATTATTGGAGTTCAAATACCATTGACCTTTACCTATACCGAAGGTCAGTTATTGTTGAGAGATTTTAAATATGTCTCACTGTTCACCCTGCCATTGAAATGGATTATAATCTGACTTGACCTCTGAACTGTCATAGCTGCATATTTTCTAGCTGACTAGTTACTGCATTAATTTGATTTTTAACGATTATCCTGCTGTAGCTATTCTTTTCCCTTTCCCTTAAGATTGTGTATATATTGTTTTTATTCTTCGTTATAGCCATAAAATGATTATTTTAAGCTCAATCTGAAGTAACCCAATTATCATCTTTATCAATTGATAAAGATGTATTCTTTAGTTTTAGGTCTAAGGTTTGTGGATAAGCAATTAATAAAGATGATAATTGGGCTACTCCAGTTTTTTTTTTTTAATTGAGATTCCTCAAATTCAGAATTATCTTTAGAATAAGTGCTAAATAACTAGATAATTAAGTTGTTGGTGTTGGCTTAGAAAGTTAATATTATCCATTATTTAGATATATTATTTAGATTAGTGGCTTGCTGAATGTAATCTGTTTCATATATCTGTTGTTTGATTCCAGTGCTCCAAATATTTAGTAGCTATATTTTCATCCAATGGAAAGGATATATCTATCTGTGTTAGTAAATTAGTTGCCCCACCACCAACGGATCCTATGATTCTTTAGGAGAAACTGAAAGTGACTCTAAAACGAGATGGTGGAATGAGTAACTTTGATGTTCAAGGGATACTGCCACTTCAGATTTTTAACCAAGAAGATGGGATAATCCAAATTCAGGTTATCTCTTCCCACCCACACAACCCCACTGTTAAATGAAAAGTGATGAGTCTGGCTCCGTGTTCTTTGTTGCTCTCTCTCTCAATAGAACAATTCTAGTTTCATTACGCAAACTCATAAACATAGTTGTTCCACCTCAGCCACATGCATTCTGTATTTTACTCTTTTGTAAATTATAAGTGTAGATGAAATTGTATAATTCGAGCAAATTAATCTTGAAATCAATTTATTTGAGTTGGTTCTTTACCCTCTTCTGGATCTTAAGGTGGTCTTGGTTTTTGATTTTTGGACAAGCTTTATGATGTCAAATACATCTAGCTGTGATAAAATTTTGGTTAAAGAATTGATCCTTTTCTATGGTGAATAGCTTCCTGTTAATATCTTGCCATTAAATAGGACTTCTTCATGCAAATTGTCTGTCCCAGCAATGGTCCAAAATCGTAATGCTAAGGACCGTACTTAACATCGAGTAGAGTATTGTTGTACCTTAAATAATTGATTATCTGGTAGCTGTATTGCTGGCTCTTATCATAAGCGATTTTTTTTTTTTTTTTCATGAAATTTGCAGTTTAATATGATTTCTATGGTATTTGCTATATATTTTGTTCGTTGCAATGAAATTAGTTTTTTTAATCTAATATACAGATTTTTTTTTTGTTGTAGGAACAGGATACTCATTTTGAATTTTTAATAAAGTTTTACTCCTTAACATGATTTTTTATTTTTGCATTAAGCCGTAGTTGTTTTATTTAATTAATATTTTATTTGAACATATACTTTATATTATTTAATGGACAATTTGCCTTGCTAAACGTTTTAAAAGATATTGAATTGTATATCTTATAATTTAAAATGTTCATTATTAGTGTAATGCATATATGATAATTATATTTGTCACATTTTGTCAACTTATTAGTTCATAAATGATTATATAATTTACAGAAATACGACATTGATATTGTCATTAAAAAATAGTATTAAATGACAATAAAATTTTATCACTAAAATTATCTTTTTAGGATAATTATTTTTATTTATATTTATGTCACAATACATAATTTGTCAATATTGTGACAATTTATATCCATAATTAATATATATTAATTTAATGATGAAATCATTTATCATCATTTAAAGTATTAGATTTAGTGGCAATATAAATTATTATGTGACAAAAATTATTTTTATTTGTGACAACAATTATGTAGTCAATATCTAATTGCTTTAGTTACAAGCAGATTTTCGTTACTAAAAATACTTACACTTGTGAAGAATTTTAAATTTGTCATAAAAAATGTCAATTTTTTGTGACGATAAATAATATTACATGACAAAATATAATTTTATTTATGACATTATTTTTTATCATTGAAAGTAAGAAATTAATGTGACGATAATTATTTTCGTCACAAAAAGTGATCAATGATAAATAAATAAGTCGTCACAAAACTTTTTATTACACAGATACCGTAACGATCTTTTATCGTCACCTTTTTTTAATGACGAAAATAAAACTTTTTATGATAATTTTTAACATCACAAAAAGTGTAATTTATTATAGTGCATTGCTTTGCTTTTCAATCATTTCTTCGTCATTCATTATCATTTTCATTATTGCTAATAAATTTTGAACATAATTGATTTTTTTTAACATTATTGATTAATCACTAGAACCATTTGATTTCTCTTTCTACATACTACTAGAGGTGAGTATGAGATATTTATGTTTTATTGTAACCATCTCACTCCTCTGCACGTAATAAAGTATTTGATAAAATAAATAATAATAAATTTTAACAAATATATTCTCAAGAAAAATTAATGAATATAAAAATTCTATATAATAACTTCACAAATATATAACATTGTTAAATGTGTACATACTTTACACATGATAAGTTATTTTAAGAATTAATAGATATTCTAAGTATTTATTTTTATTTACATGAGCATAGCTAACATATATTGACCCCATTAAAAAATAAAAAAACCCTTATAATTTTAAATTTTTTTAAATTGATGCCACTAAAATATTTAAATGACCCAAATAAAATATTTTAGATTTCATTAAGAAACACAAACAAGAAAAATTTGGTGTATTATTTAGTTTATTTGCTAATAAAATTAGTTTAATGTTATCGTTCGCAATGGCAACTATTGAAACATTTAAAAAAAATCTGAAATAGTGATGGATTAGCTACTATTTTAAATTTCACTTGTGAAAATGTATTGGTCATAAGTTTAGCAATGATATAACAACGGAAAGCTGAAATCAGTCGCTAAATTTGGTAAAAATAAATGGCACCATTTTTTGTGACGAAATAAGCGACAGTTTTTTAGTCGCTAAAACCGTTTCAATTTTTTTAATTTAGGAAATTAATTTCCAGGAAAATAGGGACGGATAATTTTGTCGGTAAATTTGGCATTTATCTTAGAACAAGAATTTTAGCGAGGAAATGTTAGGTAGGATGTCCAATTTGTGCATCATAATTAGCGACAAATTTTCATTTCGTCCAAATATTGTCGCTAAAAATATTTGATATTATATTAATTTTCTGTTTTCATTTAAATTTTTTAAAAAATATTAATAAAAAAATATACATACATATTTATTCTTACTAATTATGTTTAATAATTTTACTTTACAATAAAATTATATGAAAATTCAGTCCTTTTACTAATTTCGATAAAACATACAATTAATCTCGAAATTATATAATTGAAAAAATATAACCAAAATTTAATAATATTTTTTAATACTTTCATTTATTATGAATAGTAAAACTAAGATCAAATAAAAATTGGAAGTCTTGACTCTAAAGAGGAGCTAAAAAAATCAAGAAGCAACTATAATATCTGACTAGTATTTGTAGAGTCTATATTTTGGATCATCTAAGTTATATGCAATCCCATGTGAAAAATGAGCACCTCCTCGTGCCGTAAGCTTAGGGAGCAACATAATATAAAGCAGATCCACAATTGAATCAGCTATATAAACCTTGTAATCTTTAATAGCTTTGATAGCAGCAATACCCATTTCTCGGTACTCTGTCCAGATGTCACAGCTGTTTGCAGGTTTATTGCACTTAACAACGTCCTGACAATAAATATAATAACAATAATAACAAACAAACATTTGCTTACATAAAGTGCATACCCTATTCAGAAATTTCATAATAGTATTATGAGGTGCTAGCACCTATTAGCATCCCCTAGACATGCTAAATTTTATATCTTATAACCAATATGCAGTAAACCATCAAATTGAAAACAAATAATTTAAAGAAACAATTAAATTATCACTCCACTCTTAACAAACAAATATATTAGTTTCGTGTTGCCTAACAAACAAATTGGGTGAGCGTATGAATTTGGATTGTATCATAACGAGAAACATATTGGATGGATAAGATTGATCCACAATCTAATATTCTCTTAATGACATGCATCTTTCAATTTTATTAATTAGTAGCCAATTAAATTAATACAACTTTTAACTTTATTAAAGGATTCCAACTATTTTGTTATATATTAGAGAAAGTAAAAAGAATGTACATAAGGGCATTCAACTCATAATCAAGTTATCCGATTACTTTCTTGAAATTAAATGTATATAATTAAATTAAGTGTGAGAGTATATACCTGTAATGAATCCCATATACTTGAAATGAAACATAATTCACACTACTTGGAAAACCCTGCAATTCCACAAATAGAAGAAAAATAAACAACTAAACAGCACCTCAAATTGAAATTTCAAACAATGAAATGCCTTGCCTTGGGTATTAATGCCTGAACGTCCTTAAAGCAGCAACCAATTCTACTTTTAATTCATTCAAAATTGTAACGACAAGAAAAACAAAAAGAAGAAGGAAGCACGAGGTAGTGAGCGAAAATAATCTGATTAGCTGAACGTGGATATGTGAAATCAAAGAAGAAATAGAACAACTTATCAACTATTACAAATCTAAATTCCACCATTTATACAAAAATTGAAGAGGAAATTTTTGATACTTTAGAATTAAAAAAACTAATACGCTTGCTAATTTGAAGCTTTCACAAAAGAAAAGTTACATCAAAATTTGTAAATAAGGAGTGGAGTGAGGTTGAAGGATGGAGAGGGAGATCGATGTTTGGCATGGTGGTGGTCGAAGAACAAAGGGTTGAATCGGTGGCAGGGGTAAGTTCGCTGTCGAGGCAAGGAGAAGGGTGGGGTAGGTTAGAGAAAAATCTCTCCTCTATGGTTTGCATGAGGCTGGTATTGGTAATTGGTTTATGTAAAATAATTTAGTATTATTTAATTAAAAAATAAATTAAAAAAAATTATATTTAATAAAAAATCAATATCGACAGATTATCGATAGAACACATCCGTCACTAAAATGGTAGCTAAAAGTTGCTGCCAACATTTTCTACCACTTATATCGACGGATTTTTAATTCCATCGATAAAATTTTTGCCATTTTCTAGCAACTATTTTTTACTGACGATTTTAAAATTTTGTCACTAATCCGTCAATAATATCCTCATTTTAGGGATTGATATTTTTTGTTGGTAAAAATCATTGGTAAAATCAATTTTTTTTTTGTAGTGTGCCCTAGTCGTTGGAGCTATGGAATATCGAGTTCATCGCTCCAGACTACTACAACGGCACCAACGTCCTCTTATATGACCTAATTTCTCGAATTGGGGTTCATACGACTCAAAACCAAGTAAATCTCTTAGCTTTTTTTTTTGTTAATTAGTTATCAAAGGATTCATCTTATTTATGCATTTAATCATGATATACAAATGAATCCATTTGACTTGTCTTCCTTTATGATGCCATGTTGTGTCAAAGTTTTTTTTGCTCTCTATATGAATTAGTAACGTAAGCCTACGACCATGAACCTGCTATGAGAATAGCGAACTCCTTACTGCATTCTAGGCGTGCATGTTTCAAATGTGGCAATGGTTTGGAATCGTTGTTGTGCCAAATTAAGCTTAAAGAAATTGAAGCTCTTAACCTTTGAACCAAAAATAGAAAAAGAAAAGGTGAAGGAAATTAAAAATGAGTAAGAGAATGGAAATATGTCAGGTTTCAAGAAGGAGATAATTGAGGAAATAAAAGCTTTGATTTTGATGAAATAAGGAGGTTCTTTATGAGTGGAATAGGAGTTTCTTTAGGAGACATGTTAGTGTTTATAGGTGGACACTCAAATTGACCTCTGCCAGATCAAACTCAGTGAGGCTAAGAAGAAGTAGAAGAAATTAAAAAATGTGAATTTCAAAAACCCTAATAACTTGGCAATTTGCAGCCTTCGATTATAGGTTTTCTCTTCTGTATTGGCATGCACATTAACTTCTTCTCTTTCTCTCTATATATAATATAATCTACAAAGGCTAAATAATTTTTTCTTTATTTAGCTCACACAAGAGCCTTGAGCTTGAGAGCTAGAGAGCTACTATCTTATTTCTTTATCTCTCTTAGAAAGGCCAAATTGTTTTCATTCTCTCTATCTCTGTGTATTAATGAGTTAGAGAAATTGAGAGCAACTGAGTTATGAGGTGGCTTGAGCATAGGTGATTTCCTGATTGGTGTTGTATATGGAACTACCATTTTATCCATACGAAAGTAACATAATTATAGTAAGGCCATTAGAATGGATTTTTGTATAAAAGTAGGAATATGAATTCCTTCATTTTTACTTTAAATTTTTACTTTCCCTGAGTTGTTAGGTGTAAGGAATGGGTATTTTGTCCCTGTAAAATGTAGAATCATGTTGGAGCAGAAGCTAAAATTTGGAGATGCGGTGTTGATAACCAAGAGTTTTGGCCCTACATGATATATGCACTGTCTAATTTTGAACAATGTGACGTCATTAATTTGTTGGGAAAGAGGAAGATAATGTGGTGGCTTAATTGGCTTATATGATCTAGTTATTTAGCTGACTCAGCAATTTTCGCTAGCATTTAACGAAATTGTTGACAAAATCCCTTAATTGAAATGAAACTCTAAGTTGTAGGTTGATATTGTAAGATTTAAAAAAATCGGATCTGATATTTAAAAGTATCCTATAATTAATTTTTTTGTAATTAACCATATAATTTAATGTACAATATAATTGCACTTTTGTGGTATTATATTTTTTAAAATAAGGTAATAATATTGAAGAATTTTTATTTATATAAGTTAAATTTTGAATGTCACAATAATAATAATAACAAAAAATATTAAATTGGAAATAATAATACTAACAACAACAATAACAACAAAATTTACAAATAAATTGTGATAATTTTGAACTATTAGCGACTTTATTTTACGTCTCTAATTCTCTTTTTACGTGGCAATTTAAAAATATTGTTTTGCAACGAAATTTAGCGATGAATAACTTTGTCGCTAATAATTTTTTTAATCTATGGGCGACAAATTTTAGGGGTTAATGAGTGATGAAATTTTTTTTTATGGAGATGATTTTACTGTCACTATGTATAGCGATGGTTTTGTGTTTTGGTATATGCTACTGACGGTCAGAATTGCGAATTTTAGTCGTTTCGTCACTATAAGCAATTAGCAACAAAATTTTGACTATTAGCAATGGTCTTTGCCATCATTAATTCCCTTTTTTGTAGTGAAAGGGCATTTTTTTTATCACGAATAAAGCGAAAAAAATTAGTAAATTGAATTGGAGATCAATTATCGAATGACTATTTGGTTACCTATATTGAAAATGATATATTTGAAAGTATTAGTTCTGTAATATTATGAGTATTATTTTAACACCTTGTAGTCGAATATTAAAACGAGTACCGATTATAACAAATCAACTTCTTTAATTATTCTTAAATCATATCAACATAATATTCTATTATCAATTTAGTAGTTCAAATTTTCCATTAACATACAAAAATTGATTACTTTAACGTTTGGTTACTATTTATTCAGTAAAATTTTCGGCTTAGAATGATAGTAATTATTCCTATCCCTCTTACACATTGAAATTTAACACTCCCAATACATTTATATCTATCTCAACCTCCAATAACTCATCATGTAGCATCATTAATAAGCATCAAATATGTAAACAAATCAGCCATTATCATTCCTCCAAAATAAAGATTCATAAGCTCCATGACTATATGATTACATACTTAACAATCCTCTTTATACATGTAAGGTCATATTTATATACCTACCATATAAAAATCAAATTATAGCTCCTAAAATGTTAAGGCTTGCACAATGTGTCATGTCTTATATATCCAACAACTTCTATCTACTCACTATGTACCTATGTGTAGTAACAAATTATGCGCTGCGCATTTCATTTGTAGTGGTAGATACTATACTAACATTTTTTTACAATTGCACCAACGTGCATGCTAAAAAAATTATATCACATGTATATATAAAAACAAGAAATCTGATTTCAATAATTAATTATTCAATTAAATATATTTTTATAGATATTTTAATTTCAATTCTCTCTCTGTACACACACACTGTGTAAACAATTTATTTAAATTATCATCAAATTTATTTTCAAAATTTCCTTGCCATAAAAGACCATTTTGCATTATTTTCTTTATTTATCTGATGGTGGAAATTAATCGGTTACATGCATCACATGTATAAGCGGAAATTAAAATTTTTAACCAATATATTTGATCTTGCCATGAATATGCAATATAGATATTAATGAGAATAAGAAAAATCACCTTTGATTTTTGTTGAACAGTTGATTTTCCTTCTCATCAGGTTGTCACAAACCACAGTGTCCAAAATTAAACATCTCCAATTGTAATCCACACTAGAGAAAGATCAAATGAACCAAAAACTATGGGAATTATAAGATGACTGAATTCCCTTTGATGCTAGCAAAGAAAGACTGGTATCTAGTGTTAGAGAGTATGCCTTAGAGCCCATGAAATAGGGATGTTTTTCATATGTATAAATTTATATTCTTAATAAAAGGAATCATTCATTTATTAATGCTATGTTTAAATACATGAGTTTGTAAATCTTAAATTAATAAATGAAGTCCTAGATATTATAAACACAGTGCAAAGGCAATCATAAAAGTGTTCATGATATGAGAAGTCTATTGCATGCAAATGTGTTAATATCTAAATATCCCTAGTCATAGAATTAACAAGATAAGGATATTGTTAATTCAGACAGACTAGCACATGTTATGCTTCTTGAATGGTTCAAGCAGTGGTTCTCATAACTGTGATTATAGAAGATAATCAAAGCTAACATATGGATGCTTGTTAGAAGAACAAGTTCATTGAAGACCTGCATAGAGAGTCCTCACATGGATATTAAATTTATATCAGCGAGGAATCTCTTCATAGCGGTTGTGCAAAGTATCGTTAGACTTGAGATCACCAAAGTTATCTTAAGTAGCAAGTGGTATGTTTTGACTCCATAACTGATTACTTCTAACTGGGAGTGAACATAGTTAGGAGATTGGATATATCATGACCTACTTGAAGGTAGTTGAGTGATTGACAAAGAATTCACCATCCCGGATTTAATAAGGGAAGTTATCTCGCATGATTCTATAATTGCCTTGTTCAAAGAATCTCTGGCCAGAGTAATATGCCAAGATGGATAAAGATCCATGGAGGGCATTTTGGGAACAATGGTTAAATTAATAGAACATACATGATTAGATTTATATGAGTTGACAGAAATCCATACTCAGAATCTAATTGAGATAAGAGTGGTGAAAGGAGTAATTGTACGGTAACTGTTTCTATGGAAGGGTATAGTCAAACCACTTGAATTTCCTGACATTTTGGTAGTCATGATGCCTAGCTAGAGGCCAATCATAACTTTTATAATGATGTATCAAGAATATCAATAGGGATTGATAAAATAATTTAAAGGAGTTTAAATCATGTGAGTTTTGAATAGAACTCACAATTACACATTATACTACCAACATGGATAGGAACCTAATAGGTCACACACATATAGAGAAAAAGGATGAAATGGTAAAATGAAAAGGATAATAATATTTGATATTATTATGGGGATAGAGAAGTGAATAAGATAATAATTAATTAAAGAGTTTAATTAATTATGATCAAGTAAAATTGTTCACGGAACTTTTGAGAAATATTCTGTAAGATTGGACCTAATTGAAATAACGTATTTCATAATTGATTATTATTGAACTATAAGTGTTATAGGGTTGATATAATAATTAATAGGTCCATTGGAGGAATTATAAAGGGCCAGAGAAATGAAGTTGGCATAGAAGCCCTCTAGAAGAAGGGCCACATGCCAACTCTAAAAAGAAGGCCTTAGAGGCCTATTTCTTGGACAAAATTAAATTAAATATGTTACATAAGTGTTGTGGAGCCTACATATTTAATTTGGTTTGATTTGGAATTCATTTGGGTAATTAAATCCAGGTATATGTACAAAGGGCCTAGTTTGTGGGTTTTGTGCATAGTCTTTTGTGAAAGGGCTTAAATTGGATTTAATTGAGCCCAAATAATTATAAATAATTCCAGAAGCCCAATTAATAATTCTCAAGCAATTTTAAAGAGTCCAATCCCATTATGAAGTTGGATTTTTAACCCAACTATAAAAATCCAAGTGATGTGGAAATTAAGGTTAAGTGAACAATTAAGAAAAATAGTTTTTCTCTCCTCCAAAAACCCTAGCCGCCACTTCCCTTTGCTAGCTCAAGGGATTTTCGGCCAGCCCCTTGTTCTCTCCCAATTTTTGGTTCATTCCATCATTCTCTAGTGTGGATTACTCATTGGAGGTGTTCGATTTTGGACATGTGGTTTGCAACAACCCGATGCGAAGGAAAATCAACTATACAACAAAAATCAAAGGTGATTTTTCTTATTCTCATTAATATTAATATTGTACATTCATGGAAAGATCAGTAATATTGGTTAAAAAAATTTTAAATTCCGCTTATGTATGAGATGCATGTAACCGATAAATCCCAACATGGTATCAGAGCCTCAGTTTTGCCATGAATATACAATTCTATATTTTTTCTGCAGAATAAGTTTTATTTTTGAGTTATTTATTTCATGAAATTTAAAATATCAAATTTAATTGTTCATGAATGAGAAATATTGATTTCTGGATAAAGTGTGATCAAATATATATATCGGAAACAAAAACAATTTTTTTGAGAAAAGAATTCTGTGTTTTTGCGAGAGAAGCTTTTAGATTTAGGGGCTGTTCTAAATAAATTTTTTATAGATCCATTATAAGATCATTTAGATGATAATTTATGTTTTTAATATGTGATATTAAGCCATAGGAGCAAACGACATTAAAATCGAGCATGTTTTGCATGAAAACTAGTTAAGTCGAAAAGTTTATTATATTAGTGTTCTTCGTGTGTTCTTGATATGTTCTTGGTTTGTTCTTATTTAGAACGATTTTTAATCTCCTAAATCTGATATATCTGATATATTAAAGTGTTTTTAATTAATTGAATTAATTAAAATGGGCCTTAAATTAATTTGATTAATTTTAATTCCTTAAAACCACTTAATGGGCTTAATTATGTTTACGAACTTGGTTTAAATTAGTAAATGACTTGGTGGGCCCAAGGAGCTTATTTAAATTAAATATTATAAACAATAATTAAGTTTATTAATGGGTTTTAAGGTCTGGAGTGGGCTTGCCTCATTCCAAAAGGCCCAAATGGTCCAATAGACACAAAACTAGTTTGTGTGTGAACACAATTAGGGTTTCATTTGGTGGGTTTTGGCCTACCCTTAATCCTAAGCCCAAAATTGATTCTTTTAATTATTTAATATGATTAATTAATTAAATAATCAATTAATAATTAATTAATAATCAATTGGAATGATTATTAAGGCAATAACACATGCATGCAAAAAGGTTTCCTAAAATGAAAGTTTCCAAGATGGAAAAAGTTTCCTAATTTGATCACATTGTTAAAATAACTCAAAAGCTTATTTCAAGAGTTGAAAAAAAGTTAGTAATCCATGTCTTTATGCATTAGAAATGCATATAAGGGTGTATGATTGGTATGATGGATAGTTATGGACAATGCCCAATGTGATTGAGAATTATGCATGTTTTGGCCCAATGAGGACTTTCATGTCCCGGCCACTTACTTTTGGTTTGTATTTCTTTTCAAATTGTAATATGTAATTAGATTACTTAGATTAGAATTAGAAATAGAGATGGAGACCACTATCAAGGAGCAAGATGGGCCGGATGGAGATCTAACAAGCTTGAAGATAATGTAATTATTTTTCTGTTTTGAGTCGTGCATACTACCTAGGTGTGACCTTTTGATTTCCCTCTTGGCTCGGGGAAATCAATGTAGTGAAGTCCATAACTATACCATATTTGTATGCTTATATTTATATGATAGATATAGGATGCATACCAATGTATGCCAACCATGTATGATGAGACTTAATTAACTAAAACCCTCAAACAAATACTAAGGTATATAAGCCTTCCATTTATTAAAGGAGAACCAGAGTTCTTTATAGTGTAAGTTGTTGACCAAAGTCAAGCTTACATTATATCGAATATGTTCAAATCTAATTAAATGGGTCATCTTAGCTAGCCCATTAGCTTGTTGACCAAAGTCAAGGCTAATGGTTCTAGAGGCAAGATTAGGGAATGCATATACGATAGGGAATGCATATACGATATGCATGCATCAAGAGTTGATAACCTAATAATCCAATAGTTGTGTAGAGACATAATTGGTATAGAGATACCTACCTTTCAATGATATGGAGTTTGGCTTGTTGACCAAAGTCAAGGTTATATTACATATCAAGGATTGGATATTGGCCCACTAAGAAAACCATCGGGTTTTCTCGGATTATATAGTGAGGGCTATTAATTCGCAATAAAATAGTGGAAGTAAATGGATTAATTAAAGACCTTATTAATGCATACATATATATATATGAACATACTCTCATATCTTTTCTTTTTCACATCTAGGTCATCATCATAAGCACATCAAACATTAATATACGATCAATCTTGGATAACAAGCTGGTTGGCAGCAACTATTCTGACTGGATCAGGCAAGTGAGAATTGTTCTCAGAGCTGAAAAGATCCATTATGTCTTGGATAAAGATCCACCACCACTTCCATCAGATGATGCCATTGATGAGATCAAAGGCATTTATCGAAAATACATGAAGGATAGTGAAGCGACAACATGTCTGATGCTGGGTGCTATGTCCTCAGAGCTTCAGAAGCAACATGAGATGATGGATGCTAGAACCATCATTTTGCCTCTTGAGGAGCTTTATTCTTCTCAGGCTAGAACTGAGCAATATGAGATTGCTCGAGCTCTATTTAGCTGCAAAATGATGGAAGGCACTTCATCTGCTACTCATGCATTAAAGATGAATGGGTATATTGAGCATTTGAGTAGACTTGACTATGTTATGGATAATTATCTATACATAGATTTAATCTTGTACTCGTTGGCTCTAAGTTATGCACCTTTCGTGCTTAACTTCAACATGAACAAGATCCAAGTAACCATTCCAGAGTTAATCAACATGCTCAAGATAGCGGATGGATCCTTTAAGAAGGATCCAAAAAGTGTCATGGTTGTCACTTTTGCTAAAGGCAACAAGCAGAAAAAGAAGAAGATAACCAAGGTGCAGCCAAAGAATGGTGGGATCTCCAAGAAGAAGGTTGCCAAGAAAGAGAATCCCAAATGAACTTGCTTCCATTGTGGAAAGGATGGTCATTGGAAGTGTAACTGCAAGGCCTATCTGGATTCTCTCAAAGAGAAGAAGCAAGTTGATGCTTCTACTTTAGGTATTCATATGATTGAAATTAATACTTATTCTATTGCTTCAAAATAATCTTGGGTATTAGATACCGGATGTGGATCTCACTTATGTAATGATTACAGGGGCTTAGAAGCTTTAGAAGAGTTGGAAAGGCAGAGATATGTTTGCAGTCAGCTACTGGATAGAACATCTCTACAACGGTTGTGGGGACTTACCATTTGCCTCTTCCTAGTGGATTAGTACTGGAATTAAATAATTGTTATTATGTTCTAGTTTTATCCAAAAGTATTATTTCTTTCAGCTGTTTGTTGAACGATTATGATATTTCTTTAAAGGACAAGTGTTGTTACATTTTTAAGAACAATATGTTTTATGCAAAAGCTATCATTGAGAATGGTATATTTGTTATTGATTTAATTAAAGAAGTACATAATGTGGATACCAAGAGAATGAAATATGATAATTTAAATACCTCATACTTATGGCATTGTCGTTTAGGCAATATAAATGAGAAACGCATGACCAAATTACATAAGTCAGTTGATTTAGGATCATTTAATTATGAATCATTTGATACATATGAATCTTGTTTATTTGGAAAAATGACAAAAGCTCCCTTTATTGGTAAAGGAGAATGAGCTAAAATGGTTTTGGACTTAATATATAAAGATGTATGTGGTCCAATGACTACACATGCTAGAGGAGGTTACTCCTACTTTATTACTTTCATAGATGATTATTCCAGGTATGGATACATCTACCTAATGAAATACAAATCAAAAGCATTTGAAAAGTTCAAAGAATTCAGAAATGAAGTAGAGAAACAACTTGGCAAGAGTATTAAAACACTTAGATCAGATCGAGGTGGAGAATACTTAAGCCAGGAGTTTCAGGATTATCTTAGAGATAATGGGATTTTATCTCAATGGACTCCACCATATACACCACAACATAATGGTGTATCTAAAAGGAGAAATCGAACACTATTAGATATGGTTCGATCAATGATGAGCTGAGCGGACTTGCTTAAGTCCTTTTAGGGATATGCACTAGAAACTGCTGTTTATGTGTTAAACAGAGTTCCTAGTAAATCGGTTGATGTTACTCCATATGAGATGTGGAATAACAAGAAACCCACGATTTCTCATATGAAAGTATGGGGTTGTCCTGCTTATGTGAAGAGGACAATGTCAGACAAACTGGATGTTAAATCTTACAAATGTTTATTTATGGGATATCCAAAAGAAACGTTTGGATATTATTTCTATCATCCCTTAGAACAAAAAGTGTTTGTTTCAAGGCATGCTGTCTTCTTGGAAAGAGAATTTCTCATACGAGAGGACAGTGGGAGTAAAATTGAACTTGGTGAAGTTCAAGACCCACAAATAAAAGATGATTAACCGATTGAACCCGAAATTGAATTTCATAATGATGAGATTGCAGTTGAACTTGATTATACACAAAATCCTAGAAGATCTACTAGGATGCATTCTGTCCCTATGAGATATGAATTTCACATTGATTCGAATAGAGACATATCTGTAGTAGAGGACAATGAGCCTACAAGCTATCAAAAAGTTTTGAAGAATTCAGAACGTGATTTATGGATTAAGGCTATGCAGTCCGAAATGGACTCCATGTATGAGAATAAAGTATGGACTTTAACTCAACCACCTGAAGGGATAAAACCCATAGGGTGCAAATGGGTCTTCAAAAAGAAGACCGACATGGAAGGTAATATAGTTACCTATAAAGCTCGCTTAATAGCAAAGGGTTATCATCAAAAAGAAGGTATTGACTATAATGAAACTTTTTCTCCTGTAGCGATGCTTAAGTTTATAAGAATACTTTTAGCCATTACAGCTCATTATGATTATAAGATTTGGCAAATGGATGTGAAGATAACTTTCCTTAATGGAAATCTTACTAAGGATGTGTATATGACACAACCAAAAGGGTTCACATCAGGAAATGGCGAAAAGGTATACAAGCTTCAAAGATCCATTTATGGATTGAAGCAAGCCTCTAGGAGCTGGAACATACGATTCAATGAGACAATTAAAGAGTTTGGTTTCTCATAGAATGAAGATGAACCTTGTGTGTATAAAAGGGTTAGTGGGAGTGCAATTGTCTTCCTAGTTCTATATGTGGATGACATATTGATAATGGGAAATGACATTTCTCTTTTCCAATATGTTAAAATATGGTTATCCAAGCAATTCTCCATGAAAGACCTTAGAGAAGCATCCTATATTATGGGAATAAGGATCTATAGAGATAGATCCAATAGGTTGCTAGGTCTTTATCAAAGTACATATATAGATAAAGTATTGAAGAGGTTCAATATGGATCTCTCTAAGAAAGAGTTTATACCCATGGTGCATGGGAAACACCTTTCTAAGTCTATGTGTTCGCAGACACTAGAGGATAGAGAGAGCATGAATAGAATACCATATGTATCTGCAATTGGTTCTATCATGTATGCTATGTTATGTACATGTCCAGATATATCATTTGCTTTGAGTGTCACAAGCAGATTCTAATCCAATTTTAGAGAGGAACACTGGGCAGCTATAAAGAATATTCTTAAGTACTTGAAAAGGATTAAGGATATATTCTCGGTATATGGGTATAAATGGGTATACAAATGCCAGTTTCCAATCTAACAAAGATGATTGTAAATCACAATCCGGTTATGTGTTCATAATGGGAGGAGGAGCAGTTAGTTGAAAAAGTTCCAAACAAGAAACAACTGTTGATTCCATGACAGAAGCTGAGTACATTGCTGCTTCAGAAGCAGCCAAAGAAGCAGTCTGGATCAAAAAGTTCATAATTGCACTAGGAGTGGTGCCTAGCATTTTTTATCCGATTCCTTTATATTGTGATAACAATGGAGCCATTGCGCAAGCAAAGGAACCACGATCTCATCAGCGATCCAAGCATGTTCTCAGACGCTACCATCTCATAAGGGAAATAGTAGCTAGAAATGATGTGAAAATAAAAAGGGTCCCTAGAGATGATAATGTGGTGGATCCCCTCACTAAAGCACTTTCCCATATGAAGCACGATCACCATATAAATAGCATGGGTCTGAGACATATGAGTGATTGGCTCTAGTGCAAGTGGGAGATTGTTAGAGAGTATGCCCTAGAGCCCATGAAATAGGGATATTTTTCATATGTATAAATTTATATTCTTAATAGAAGGCATCATTCATTTATTAATGCTATGTTTAAATACATGAATTTGTAAATCTTAAATTAATAAATGAAGTCCTAGATATTATAAACACAGTGCAAAGGCAATCATGAAAGAGTTCATGATATGAGATGTCTATTGCATGAAAATGTGTTAATATCTAAATATCCCTAGTCATAGAATTAACAAGATAAGGATATTGTTAATTCGGACAGCTAGCACATGTTATGCTTCTTGAATGGTTCAAGCAGTGGTTCTCATAACTGTGATTATAAAAGATAATCAAAGCTAACATGTGGATGCTTGTTAGAAGAACAAGTTCATTGGAGACCTACATAGAGAGTCCTTACATGGATATTAAATCTATGTTAGTGAGGAATCTCTTCATAGTGGTTGTGCAAATATCCTTAGACTTGAGATCACCAAAGTTATCTTAAGTAGCAAGTGGTATGTTTTGACTCCATAACTGATTAATTCCAACTGGGAGTGAACATAGTTAGGAGATTGGATATATCATGACCTACTTGAAGATAGTTGAGTGATTGACAAAGAATTCACCATCCCAGATTTAATAAGGGAAGTTATCTCGCATGATTCTATAATTGCATTGTTCGGAGAATCTCCTGCCAGAGTAATATGCCAAGATGGATAGAGATCCATGGAGGGTATTTTGGGAACAATGGTTAAATTAATAGAACATACATGATTAGATTTATATGAGTTGACAGAAATCCATACTCAGAATCTAATTGAGATAAGAGTGGTGAAAGGAGTAATTGCATGGTAACTGTTTCTGTGGAAGGGTATAGTCAAACCACTTGACTTTCCTAACATTTGGGTAGTCATGATGCCTAGCTAGAGGCCAATCATGACTTGTATAATGATGTATCAAGAATATCAATCGGGATTGATAAAATGATTTAAAGGAGTTTAAATCATGTGAGTTTTGAATAGAACTCACAATTACACATTATACTGCCAACATGGACAGGAACCCAATACGTCACACACATATAGCTAAAAAGGATAAAACGGTAAAATGACAAGGATAATAATATTTGATATTATTATGGGGATAGAGAAGTGAATAGGATAATAATTAATTAAAG
Organism: Excoecaria agallocha; assembly: GCA_037975025.1. Taxonomy (NCBI): domain Eukaryota; kingdom Viridiplantae; phylum Streptophyta; class Magnoliopsida; order Malpighiales; family Euphorbiaceae; genus Excoecaria; species Excoecaria agallocha. Next base: position 20,968,696 of record CM075808.1, on the reverse strand, counting down.
AGTTTGATTAATTATGATCAAGTACAATTGTTCGCGGAACTTTTGAGAAATGTTCTGTAAGATTGGACCTAATTGAAACAACGTATTTCACAATTGATTATTATTGAACTATAAGTGTTATAGGATTGATATAATAATTAATAGGTCCATTGGAGGAATTATAAAGGGCCAGAGAAATAAAGTTAGCATAGAAGCCCTCCAGAAGAAGGGCCACACGCCAACTTTAAATAGAAGGCCTTAGAGGCCTATTTCTTGGACCAAATTAAATTAAATATGTTACATAAGTTTTGTGGAGCCTACATATTTAATTTGGTTGGATTTGGAATTTATCTGGGTAATTAAATCCAAGTATATGTACAAAGGGCCTAGTTTGTGGGTTTTGTGCATAGTCTTTTGTGAAAGGGCTTAAATTTTATTTAATTAAGCCCAAATAATTATAAATAATTTCAGAAGCCCAATTAATAATTCTCCAGCAATTTTAAAGAGCCCAATCCCATTTTGAAGTTGGATTTTTAACCTAACTATAAAAATCCAAGTGATGTGGAAATTAGGGTTAAGTGAACAATTAAGAGAAATAGCTTTTCTCTCCTCCAAAAACCCTAGCCGCCACTTCCCTTTGCTAGCTCAAGGGATTTTCGGCCAGCCCCTTGTTCTCTCCCAATTATTGGTTCATTTTATCATTCTCTAGTGTGGATTACTCATTTGAGGTATTCGATTTTGGACACTGTGGTTTGCGACAATCCGGTGCGAAGGAAAATCAACTGTACAACAAAAATCAAAGGTAATTTTTATTATTCTCATTAATATGATTATTGTACATTCATGGGAAGATCAGTAATATTGGTTAAAAAAATTTAAAATTTCTCTTATGTATGAGATGCATGTAATCGATAAATCCCAACAGCTAGGGTTTAGAGAAGAATAGAGAATTTCTTTTCTTATGAAATTCACTTAACCTTAATTCTCTTTTATCTTGGATTTTTATAGTTAGGTTAAAAATCCAACTTCATAATGGGATTGGGCTCTTTAAAATAGCTAGAGAAATATTAATTGGGCTTCTAGAAATATTATTAATTTATTTAGGCTCAATTAAATCCAATTTAAGTTCTTTCTCAAAGAACTATGCAAATTAGGCCTTTTATGCATATACTTGGATTTAATCATCAAAATTAATTTTAAATCCATCCAAATTAAATATATAGGCTCCATAACACTTATAAAATATATTAAATTTATTTTAGTCTAAGAATTAGGCCTCTAAAGCCTTTTATTTGGAGTTGGCATGGAACCCATCCTCTGGTGGATTTTTGCACAAAAACCAATTCTTTTGGGCCTCTTATATTTCTCCAATGGATATATTAATTATTATATTAGCCCTATAACACTTATAGTCTAATAATAATTAATTATGAAATATAATATTTCATTTAGGTCCATTTTGCAAAATATTTCTAAAAAGTTCTGCAAATATTTCTACTTGATCATAATTAATTAATCTCTTTAATTAATTATTCTCTAATATATTTATTTTCTCCCATAATAATATTAAATATTATTATCCTTGTCATTTTTCCATTTTATTTTTTACTCTGTTTGTGTGTGACCTATTTGGTTCCTGTCCATATTAGCAGTATAATATATAATTATGAGTTCTATTCAAAACTCACATGATTTAAACTTCTTTAAATCCTTTTATCAAATATTTATGATACACTATTATACAAATCAAATCATGAGTGGCCTCTAGCTAGGCATCATGACTACCCAAATATCAGGAAAGTCAAGTGGTTCTAACTATACCCTTCCATAGAAACAGTTACCATGAAATTACTCCTTTCACCACTCTTATCTCAATTAGATTCTGAGTATGGATTTATGTCAACTCATATAAATCTAATTATGTATGTTCTATTAATTTACCATTTTTTCCAAGATGCCTTCATTAATCCCTATCCATCTTGGCATATTACTCTGGCCATAGATTCTCCGAACAAGGCAATTATAAAGTTATGTGAGATAACTTCCTTTAATAAATTCGGGATGGTAAATCCTTTATTGTTTACTCAACTATCTTCAAGTAGGTCATGATATACCCAACCTCCTAACTATTTTCTCCCCCAGTTGGAAGTTATCAATTATGGAGTCAAAGTATATCACTTGCTACTTAAGATAACCTTGATGATCTCAAGTCTAAGAATAATTGCACAACCGCTATGAAGAGATTCCTCACTGAAATAGATTTAATATCCATATGAGGATTCTCTTTGCAGGTATCCAATGAACTTGTTCTTCTAATAAGCATCCATATGATAGCTTTGATCATCTCCCATAATCACAGTTATAAGAACCACTACCTGAACTATTCAAGAAGCATAACATTAGCTAGTCTGTTCGGATTAACATGTCCTATCTTGTTAATTCTATGACTAGGGATATTTAGATATTATCACATTTGCATGCAATAGACATCTCATATCATTAAAACTTTCATGATTGCCTTTGCACTTTGTGTATAATATCTAGGACTTCATTTATTAATTTAAGATATACAAACTCATGTATTTAAACATAACATTAATAAATGAATGATGCCTTTTATTAAGATTATGAATTTATATATATGAAATGCATCCCTTTTACATGGGCTCTAGGGCATACTCTCTAACAATCTCCCACTTGCACTAAAGCCAATCACTCATATGTCATAAACCCGTATTATTTATACACTACAAAAAAACTGCTAATTAGCGACAAAAAATTTCATCGCTAATTACTAGAATCTTGTCGCTAAATTAAATTAGCGACGCCGCGATGAATAGTCCCTAAAAGACCAGTCGCGAATATATTAGCGACGAAATTCAAAATCAATCGCTAATTTAGCGACGAAAAATTTCGTCGCTAATTTTTTTCGTCGCTAATTTATATTCCTAATTTGTCGTCGAATTATAATAATAATATTTAGCGACTACATTTTCCGTCCCTAATTTTGTCGCTAATTAAAAATTCATTGCAAAAGTTAGCGATGAAACATTTGTCGCTAATATGGTCGCTAATTATTTCTTAAATTCTAACATTTGCCCAGTAGCGATAGTTGCTGTCGTGAATCCGTCGCTAAATTATTGCATAATTTAAATTTTTCTTTTGTTGTATTTTTAAATTTTCATCCTATACACAATATAAATAATAATCTTATATTATAAAATTATATATAATAGATACAAATATAAATAATAATCTTATATTTTCATATATATATATGTAATTTGTAATGAATTCATTACAAATATAAAATCAACATGAAAAAATAATATATAAAACAAAGTGCAGTTAAATCAAGCCATCTCTGTTTTTTAAAACTAATTTCTAACAAAAATGGAGCATGACAGCATCCCTGCAACAGCAAGAACTGCTTTAACTGCAATCTTAGCCAAGCTACGCTTGCATTGATTTAAATTACAAAACAAATAAAGTAGAAAAATCAACTCAAGATGCAAATTGAAAAACATACGGTAGCCAAGCCATTTTTGAAAGTCAGCATATTTCCTCTAATATGTAAAAGTATACAGATATATCGTGCCATATTTCAAAAAGACTATTAAAATACAATTAAAAAAAGGCTATATAGAGATTTACAGGTAACACAGCATGTAGTAAAATAACAATGCAGACAAGAAGTGTCACATGCTACATTACAAACTATTGGCTGCAAGAAACAGCATACCGCTGAAAATACAAACCGTCTCATTTGAAAAACTACTGCAAGAATATGTCATATCCCAAGGCTCTGTACTTCATTAACCCCACAAATATGTCATATATAATAAGTTACACTTGTTTTGAAATAACATGATTTTTTTATTTTTTTAATGTTAAGAATTCCACCAAATAACAGAAACCAGTAATTTGCATAAGAAAGAAATAAAAAGTTCTAAAAATAATTTCATTCGTTGAGCAATACATCAAAAGATATAACTATACACATGAACAAATACATATATCGACAAAATTAGTAATATTGTGTATTAACTAAAAAATAAGAGATTGTCAAGGTAAAGCGGGAGATTGAAAACCTGAACATCTTCAAAGGTCCAATGATTAAATAGCTTCACTTTATTGTAAGGCTGAGTAGGTGGAGCCTGAATGCTCACTGGCTGTGCCACTTCAGCGGCCATTGCTTGCCTGCCCAAATAAATGCATTATTTAAGGAAAATAAAAAAATCTTGAGAAATTACTTAAAAAATATATTCCTGTATTCCACAAAAAACGTAAATCATTCACAAGGAAAGCATAGCAAAAACAAATGGGCTAAAAATTGCTTAGTGGGAAGTCTTAGGTATTTTTGTTATGAAAGCATAACAACTTCAAGCTGTAATCATCTTTCTACAAGAGAGAAGCTTTTCACATCGGAGATGACAATCACAGGTGATGCACATGAATTTCTAAATAGCAAAAAAAAGAAACTCAAAATATAAACTACAATCATTAGAAGTCAGTAATAATGACATTCCTTCCATGGGTCCAAAAGATATGCTAGTATCATCAAAGCCTGACCAAGTCAAATAGACATTATAATAAATATGTCATTATAATAAATATTAATGTCATGTAAAATGTTCATATAAGCTGCAATAATCAAGAACAGACACCTTCATGGCAATTGAAAGCAGCTGGTCATGATATGAAATTATCATAAGAAAGCAATTAAAAAAAAGAAGAAAGCAGAAATTTATGAGATAGCAAGCAAACAACAAAGACAATGTTCAATCACTAAGAGCACCGACTTTGGGAACAAATGAAATTATTCAAGGGCATAGTACCACAGTGAAGAGTTGTTAAAAATTTTATAAATCACATCTTAGGAAAGCTAAATATACAAATGTCCCCTGTGGAATACCAACTCCACTAAAAAAATAGATTAGCTACTACATTTATATGTGTATCTGTCAAGAGGGAGGGGGATGCTGAGTGCTACTAGAGCTACAAAGTACGAAGCACAAGAAGACACCATTACAGTTTTAGCAATAATAAAACCCTTGTAACTCACGGGATATTTATACTAAAATCCCAAAGATCTAGCTTCCTCTCACTTTATAGAATCCAAACTTCACCTAAATCATGGTATGAGCTCTACAAATAACAATTCATGAATCAATATCCAAAAATCTTGGTCAAACCCAGAGACATTTATGAAACTTTCCATTCAGATATTAATAAAAAATGTTTCTCAACTAACTGACTTTTTAAATTATTAACAAGAACTTGCTACCATACAAGAAACTTATCCATTAAATTTTAAGCAAATAATGCCTAGTGCACATTATGGCATTAATTATTAAGCATATATTTACTCTAGGCTCAACATCAAAGGTCTCAAATTATTATAACATATAAAAAATAACCAAATATTCAGCCCTGTAGAATGAAAAAAATGTGGTTAAGAAAAGGAAAAAAAAGAAAGTCAAGAAGTTTGTATTAGTATCCTGAAAATCAACAATGAGGGCTTGGCCATGATTGTAGAATGAACATATATCATAGTTGATTCAAAATTCTCAATTTTGAAAGTCTAAATAAACTAGAGTCATTCGAACTGCCTCTTAGGAACTGCTCACAGATCTGAGAAAGCAATTTGAATTCAGCTTTCATTTGTTAGATAAGTTATATTGAAAGGCCAAAACCCCTAAAAATTTGAAAACCTTTCTCACCATCAAATGGCAAAAACTTTCAAATCCTATTAGTCCTTTCTACCAAAAGTCTTGAGAGTTGTCAACAAGAGTTTCAATACCTTTTCTAGCTCTCTTCGAAATATACTCTATAATTCCACTCCACCGTCACAACTTCAAAACCCAAAAACTCTTATAACCCATAGCCTACCATTACAGCTAAATGACACTTTTAAGGTTTAACAAAAATTACATTAGTATAAATACTCTAATCGGGCCCATAAATAGAAAATCAGAAAAAAAAATTCAGCCTCTAACATACATTGGCAAACAGAAATTCTCATAATCAAAACTAAAGTAGTTAATTTTCTAACTTTTATTTCAACACTTGAGTTAATCCACATCCAATAAAACAAAAATTTAAGCAACCTATTTAAAGTTCTCCAAAATCAATAACAATAAAATTTGACACCAATTGAACACTGGAAGACACATATAAAGAAGAAATCCCTAACTTACCTTTGTCGATCGGACCGGTGATCGGGGCTCCGTTAGAGCTTTGCCCTCCACTAGCACTGCCATCATGGAGGTTAGAACCCCGACTTTCCCTTTTCAGTGGTCACATGCCTAACAAACCCCATTCACGACGTATATTTACACTAGGAGTTGTGAATGCCTTGGTCACCGATTTGCTTGCTTCCGATGGATGATGATCGAACAGAGGTGGCGCTGGACTCACCAAATTGGTAGAAACTCACCGGTGTCGGTAGTGTGGTGGTAGACCATCGCCGATCATCATAAAGGAAGAAGGAGGTGACGGCAGGAAGGATGCCAACAGTAACCATAGCGGAGGCAATCGGAGCTTCACCGGCAGTAGCTCCCTTCCCTGCATCCCGATTCTCCGATTTCCCTCTTCTCTCTCCTCTCATCTTTTCTCTTCTTATTTACTTCTAATTTTTTTTATTCATTTCCTTTCTCTTAAATGAGGTGGCCACACTTACGTGTATATTGTTTCAGATTTATAAATTCAATAGCCCAATATTCATATGATGTTTTTAAATACTTATGTAGTTATAAATTAAAAATTAAATATTTTTATATGATATGATATTAAATTTGTCAAAATTTAATCCAATTTATATTCAAATTTAACATGTAAAAATTTTAAAATAAATTGATTCGTATGATTTTAAAAAATTATTTTTTAATTAAAACTATTTTTTCAAATTAAATTAAAAATTTATTTGAATTAAAACTATTTTTTCTGATTTTTTAAAATACTTATGTAGTTATAAATTAAAAATTAAATATTTTTATATGATATGATATTAAATTTGTCAAAATTTAATCCAATTTATATTCAAATTCAACATATAAAAATTTTAAAATAAATTGATTCATATGATTTTAAAAAATTGGATTAAATTAGAAAATTTATTCATTTTGACTTGTATGAGTTTAAGTCTTGGATTGAACTATATTTTCTATCAATGTCTTTAGGGATGTGCAAAATCCGACTCTATCCAAATAAATCAAATAATTCGATCCGAATTAGATATTTAGATAGAGTTATTATGATTATTTGGGTCGGGTAGAGTTTCATATACTTATTGACCGATGCTGATGGGTGGAACGACGACGCGAGGCAATCGGTGGTGAGAGAGAACGGCGAGAGAAATTGCCAATGAGCTGCGCCAGTGACCAGTGATGGGGAGAGCAGCACCCCCTCCTTTCCCTCACGTTTTTGCTCCTCTCTCTCTATTTAGATCCCTTTTTGGTTCTTTTTTTCCGGTTATTATAATTATTATTATTATTATCCAATAAGAAACTTAAATCTTATTATTATTATTTTAATTATTTTAATAATTATTATACATTTATTTGTTTTAAATCCTTTGTCATTAGTTCTTAAATTTTTGCTTTAAATTCAAATTATCACTTTAAAATTTTGAAATTATGCAAACAAATAAATCTTAGAACCAGTATCAAAATACTATATACCCGTATTAAAAGTGCACTCGCACGATTTCAAATTTTTGGGACATTACAATTAAGTTTGAAAAAAAAAATTTAATTATAGAACTAGACATTTCAATTATTAAAAACTGAAGTTAATTTAATTAATTAATTCTTATTCAATTAAATAATAAATTAAGCTTAAATTCATATACGCATTAAATTGAAACAGTGGAGAGAGGTGAGGGGAGAGAAAATGTTATTTTAATATGTAGGATAAATTTTTGAAATTACTAAAATGCCTATACCAAATTTCATCATTTTATCCTTGTATTCAAGGATAATTTTGTAAATATATATAACTAAAATTTTTCAATAATTTAAAATTTGCTCAAAATTTTAACAAAATAAAAATAAATTATAAATTTTTCATAATCATTTTAAATGAAATAATAAACTTTATATTATTATTATATAAATATTTATATTTATTATTTTTCATAATATGACTATATAATAATTATAACAATTACTTTATTATTATTATTAAAATGTAATTTTTTAAATAAATAAGTTTATATTTAGGGATAATTGATAAGGAAATCAATAAAATTCCTAATAATTTAATATTTGATTTAAATTTTATAAAATAAAAATTAATTACGAATTTTTTTATTATTATTTTAAATGAAATAATAAATTTTATATTACTATTTTATAAATATTTATTTTTATTAATCTTGAACACGCAAATATATAATAATAGTAACAATTAATTTATTATTATTATTATTAAAATTATAAATTTTGTAAATAAATAACTTTAGATTTTGGTATAATTGATAAAAAATTATTATCAACTTATAAAATAATTTATAATTTTTTGTTACAAAATAAAATATTCATTTTATATGGTCTATATTAAAATTACTTGAAACTATACATAAATCATGTGAGTGAAATTTTAAAAAAATTATTTTTTATTTTATTTGCGACGGATTAACGACTAAATTATTCCGTTGCTAATTGTATTATTGTAACAAATTACTATTAGCGATAGACCAATTTTCGTCGCTAAACCGTCGCAAAAACGGCGCTATATTTTTTCTCCAAAATTAGCGACTAAAATGTTCGTCGCTAAACTTTTTGGAATTAATTTCAAGAATAAAAAATTATAAACTTTAGCAACGGAAATATTCGTCGCTAATTCCATCGCAAAACATGGTGCATTTACTTTATGTCAATAATTATTGACTGTTTATTTATTTCGTCGCTATTTCGTTATAAAAAAATAGAAAATATCCTCCCCATGACGGAATTGTAAAACAGTCGCAAATTCGTCGCAAAATTTACGATGAAAATAAGGCCGTCGCTAATTGGCAGTTTTTTTTGTAGTGATATGGTAATCGTACTTTATCTAGAATAGTGTTTTGGTGAGGGGATCCACCATATTATCATCTGTGGGGACCCTTTTAATTTTCACATCATTTGTAGCTACTATTTTCCTTATGATCTGGTAGCATCTGAGAACATGTTTGGATCGCTGATGAGACCGTGGTTCCTTTGTTTGTGCAATGGCTCCATTGTTGTCATAATATAAAGGAATTGGATCAACAATGCTAGGTACTGCTCCTAGTTCATATATGAACTTTTTGATCCATACTATTTTTTTGGCTACCTCTGAAGCAGTAATATACTCAGATTCTGTCGTGGAATCAGCAATTTTTTTTCTTTGGTACTCTTCCAACTAACTGCTCCTCCTCCCATTATGAACATAAAATCAGACTGTGATTTACAATCATCTTTGTCAAAATGAAAGCTGGCATTAATATATCCATTTGCTTCCAAACTTCCCTCTCCATATACCAAGAACATACCCTGAGTCCTTCTCAAGTACTTAAGGATATTTTTGACAGCTGTCTAGTGTTCCTCTCCAAAATTTGATTGGAATTTGCTTGTGACACTCAAAGAAAATGCTACATCTATACGTGTACATAATATAGCATATATGATAGAACCAATTACAGATACATATGGTGTCCTATTCATGCTCTCTCTATCCTCTAGTGTTTATAGACACATAGATTTAGAAAGGTTTTTCCCATTCACCATAGGTATAAACCCTTTCTTAGAAAGATCCATATTGAACCTCTTTAATACTTTATCTATATATGTACTTTGAGAAAGACCTAGCAACCTATTGGATATATCTTTATAGATCCTTATTCCCATAATATATGATATTTCTCCAAGGTCTTTCATGGATAATTTCTTGGATAATTATATTTTAACAGATTGGAGAAGAGAAATGTCATTTCCCATAACCAATATGTCATCCACATGTAGAACTGGAAAGATAATTTCACTCCCACTGACCCTTTTATACACACAAGGATCATCTTCATTCTATGAGAAACCAAACTCTTTGATTGTCTCATTGAATCATATGTTATAGCTCCTAGAGGCTTGCTTTAATCCATAAATGGATCTTTGAAGCTTGCATAACTTTTTGCCATCTCTTGATGTGAACCCTTTTGGTTGTGTCATATACACATCCTCAGTCAGATTTCCATTTAGAAAAGCTGGCTTCACATCCATTTACTAAATCTCATAATCATAATGACCTTCAATGGCTAAAAGTATTCTTATAGACTTAAGCATCGTTGTAGGAGAAAAGGTTTCATCTTAGTCAATTCCTTCTCTTTGATGATAGCCTTTTGCTACTAAGCGAGCTTTATAGGTAACTATATTACCTTTCATGTTGGTTTTCTTTTTAATGACCCATTTGCACCCTATGGGTTTTATCCCTTCAGGTGGTTAAGCTAAAGTCCATACTTTGTTCTCATATATGGAGTCCATTTCAGACTACATAACCTTAAGCCATAAATCACGTTCTGAACTGTTCAAAACTTCTTGATAGCTTGTAGGCTCATTATCCTCTACTACAGTTATGCCTCTATCTAAATCAATGTAAAATCCATATCTCATAGGGATAGAATGCATCCTTGTAGATCTTCTAGGATTTTGTGTATAATTAGGTCAACTGTAATCTCGTCATTATGAGATTCAGTTTCGGGTTCAATCAGATGATCTACTTCTATTTGTGGCTCTTGAACTTAACCAAGTTCAATTTTACTCCCACTATCCTCTCGTAGGAGAAACTTTTGTTCTAAGAAGACAACATGCCTTGAAACAAACACCTTTTGTTCTAAGGGATGGTATAAATAATATCCAAATGTTTCTTTTGGATATCCCAAAAATAAATATTTGTCAGACTTAATATCTATTTTGTTTGAGATTTTTCTCTTTACATAAGCATGACAATCTCATACCTTTATATAAGAAAGTGTGGGTTTCTTGTTATTCCATATCTCATATGGAGTAACATCAACCGATTTACTAGGAACTTTGTTTAACATATAAACGACAGTTTCTAATGCATATCCCCAAAAGGACATAGGAAAGTCTGCTTTGCTCATCATGGATTGAACCATATCTAATAGTGTTGATTTCTCCTCTTAGATACACCATTATGTTGTGGTGTATATGGTGGAGTCCATTGAGATAAAATCCCATTATCTCTAAGATAATCTTGAAATTCTTGACTTAAGTATTCTCCACCTCGATTTGATCTAAGTGTCTTAATACTCTTGCCAAGTTGCTTCTCTACTTCATTTTTGAATTCTTTGAACTTTTCAAATGCTTCTGATTTATGTTTCATTAGATAGATATATCCAAACCTGGAGTAATCATCTATGAAAGTAATAAAGTAAGAGTAACCTCATCTAGCATGCATAGTCATTGGACCATGTACATCGGAATGTATTAAGTCCAAAATTATTTTAGTTTGTTTTCCTTTACCAATAAAGGGAGCTTTTGTCATTTTTCCTAATAAACAAGAATCACATGTATCAAATGATTCATAATCAAATGATCCCAAATCACTTAACTTGTGTAATTTGCTCATGAGTTTCTCATTTATATGGCCTAAACGACAATTCCATAAATATGATGTGTTTAGATTATCTTGTTTTATTCTCTTGGTATCCACATTATGTGCTTCTTTAATTAAATCAAGAACAAATATACCATTATTAATGATAGCTTTAACATAAAATATATTGTTCTTAAAAATGTAACAATATTTGTTCTTTAATGAAATGTCATAATCGTTCAATAAAAATTAAAAGAAATAATACTTTTAGATAACACTGGAATATATTAACAATTATTTAACTCCAGTATTAATCCACTTGGAAGAGGTAAATGATAAGTCCCCATAATTGTTGTAGAGATGTTTTGTCTAGTAGCTGACTGTAGACATATTTTTGCCTTTCCAACTCTTATACTGCTTTTAAGCCCTTATAGATCATTACATAAATGAGCTCCACATCCCGTATCTAATACCTAAGATTGTCTTGAAGCAATAGAATAAGTATTTATTTCAATCATATGAATACCTAAAGTAGAAGCATCAACTTGCTTTTTCTCCTTTAGAGAATCTAGATAGGCCTTGCAGTTACGCTTCCAATGATCATCTTTCCTATAGTGGAAGCAAGTTCCTTTGGGATTCTCTTTCTTGGCAACCATCTTCTTGGAAACCCCACCATGCTTTGGCTGTGCCTTGGTCATCTTCCTTTTTTTCTGCTTCTTACCTTTAGCAAAAGTGACAACCATGACACTTTTTGAATCCTTCTTGAAGGATCCATTAGCTATTTTGAGCATATTGATTAACTCAGGAATGGTTACTTGGATCTTGTTCATGTTGAAGTTAAGCATAAAAGGCGCAAAACTTGGAGCCAACAAGTACAAGATTAAATTTATGTATAGATCATTATCCATTACATAGCTAAGTCTACTCAAATGCTCAATATACTTATACATCTTCAATGCATAAGTAGCAGCCGAAGTGCCTTCCACTAATTTGTAACTAAATAGAGTTCGAGAAATCTCATATTGCTCAATTATAGCTCAAGAAGAATAAAGCTCATCCATATGCAAAATGATAGTTGTAGCATCCATCATGTCATGTTGCTTCTGAAGCTTCGAGGATATAGCACCCAACATCAGACATATCATTGCTTCTCTATCCTCCCTATATTTTCGATAAATGCCCTTGATCTCATCAATGCATTATCTGATGGAAATGGTGGTGGATCATTATCCAAGACATAATAGATCTTTTTAGCTCTGAGAACAATTCTTACTTGTTTGATCCAGTCAAAATAAATGCTGCCAACTAGCTTATTATCCAAGATTGATCGTATGTTAATGTTTGATGTGCTCATGATGATGACCTAGATGTGAAAAAGAAAAATATATGAGACCATGTTCATATATATGTATGCATTAATTAGGTCTTTAATTAATCCTTTTGCTTCCACTATTTTATTGCGAATCAATAACCCGCACTATATAATCCAAGAAAACCTGATGGTTTTCTTAGTGGGCCAATATCCAATCCTTGATATGAAATTTGACCTTGATTGTGGTCAATAAGTCAAACTCCATACCCTTGAAAGGTAGGTATCTATATACCAATTGTGTCTTTACATAACTATTGGATCATTAGGTTATCAACTTTTGATACATGCATATCACATATGCATTCCCTAATCTTGCTTCTAGAACCATTAGCCTTGACTGTGGTCAACAAGCTAATGGGCTATCTAAGATCACCCATTTAATTATATTCGAATATATTCGATATAATGTGAGCTTGACTATGGTCAATAACCCATACTATAAAGAACTTTGGTTCTTCTCTAATTAATGGAAGGCTTATATACCTTAGTATTAGATTGAGGGATTTTAGTTAATTAAGTCTCATCATACATGGTTGGCATACATTGGTATGCATCCTATATCTATCACATAAATATAAGCATACCAATATGGCATAGTTATGGAATTTACTATATTGACCTCCTCGAGCCAAAAGGGAAATCAAAAGGTCAAACCTAGGTAATATGCATGATTCAAACAAGTAAAAATAATTACATTATCTTCAATCTTGTTGGATCTCTATCCAACCCATCTTGCTTCTTGATAGTGGTCTCCATATCTATCTCTAATTCTAATCTAAGTAATCTAATTACATATTACAATTTGAAAAATAACTACAAACAAAAAACAAGTGGCCGGGACATAAAAGTCCTTATTGGGCCAAAACATACATTATGCTCAATCACATTAGGCCTTGTCCATAACTATCTATCATGCCAATCATATACCCTTTTATGAATTTATAATGCATAAAGTAAAACCATATAATAGAATAAAAACTATGTTTCAACTTTTGAAACTTACTTTTGAGTTATTTTAATAATGCGATCAAATTAGGAAACTTTTTCCATTTTGGAAACTTTTCATTTTAGGCAACCTTTTTGCATGCATGTGTTCTTGTCTTAATTATCAATCCAATTGATTATTTAATTAATTAATCATATTAAATAATTAAAGAATCAATTTTGGGCTTAAAACAATGGGTAGGCAAAAACCTACAATTTAAACCCTAAAGTATGTTCACACACAAACTAGTTTTGTGTCTTTTGGACCATTTGGGCCTTTTGGAATGAGCCAACCACACTCCACCCCTTAAAAACCATTAATAAACTTAATTAAAGTCTACAATATTTAATTTAAATCAGCTCCTTGGGCCCACCAAGTCATTTACTAATTTAAATCAAATTCGTAAACATAATTAAGCCCATTAAGTGGCTTTAATGAATTAAATTTAATCTAATTAATTCAAGGCCCATTTTAATTAATATAATTAATTAAAAACACATTAATATATCAGATATATCAAATTTATAAGATTAAAAATCGTTCTAAACATGAAATTACCAAGAATACATGAAGAACACCAATTTATCGAACTTTTCGATTACACTAGTTTTCATGCAAAACTTGTTCGATTTTAATTTTTTTTTGATCCTATGGCTTAATATCATATATTAAAAACATAAATTATCATCAAAATAATTTTATAGTGGATCAATAAAAATTTTATTTAGAACAACCCCTAAACTTTATTGAAAAATAAAAATACTCTATGCCTAAAGAATGATTCTTTACATAAAAGAATCGTTTTATTTTTCATTTTATTTATTTGATCACATACATCCAGAAATAAATATTTATCATTTATGAACAATCAAATCTGATATTTTAAAGTTCATGAAATAAGAAACTCAAAAATCATAACTATTCCGCGAAAATATAGAATTGTAGATTCATGACAAAACTGTGGCTCTGATAGTATGTTGGGAATTAATCGGTTACATACATCACATGTATAAGCGAAAGTTGAAATTTTTAACCAATATATCTAATCTTGCCATGAATATACAATATAGATATTAATGAGAATAAGAAAAATCACCTTTGATTTTTGTTGAACAATTGATTTTCCTTCTCATTTGGTTGTCGCAAACCACAGTGTCCAAAATTGAACACCTCCAATCGTAATCCACACTAGATAAGGATCAAATGAACCAAAAGCAATGGGAATTACAAGGTGGCCAAATTTGCTTTGATGCTTGCAAAGAGAGAGTGGTGGTTAGGGTTTAGAAAAGAATAGAGAATTTCTTTTCTTATGAAATTCACTTAACCCTAATTCTCTTTTGTCTTAGATTTATATAGTTAGGTTAAAAATCCAACTTCATAATGGGATTGGGCTCTTTAAAATTTCTGGAGAAATATTAAATGGGATTTTGGAAATATTATTAATTTATTTGGGCTCAATTAAATCCAATTTAAGTCCTTTCTCAAAGGACTATGCACATAACCCATAAACTAGGCCCTTTATGCATAAACTTGGATTTAATCATCCAAATTAATTATAAATCCATCCAAATTAAATATATAGGCTCCATAAAACTTATTAAATATATTAAATTTATTTTAGTCAAATAATTAGGCCTTTAAAGCCTTCTATTTGGAGTTGGTGTGAAACCCATCCTCTGGTGGGTTTTTGCGCAAAAACCAATTCTTTTGGGCCTCTTATATTTCTCCAATGGATCCATTAATTATTATATCTACCCTATAATACTTATAGTCCAATAATAATTAATTATGAAATACAATATTTCATTTAGGTTCATTTTGCAGAACATTTCTAAAAAGTTATGCGAACATTTCTACTTGAGCATAATTAATTAAAATCTTAAATTAATTATTCTCTAATTTATTTCTCTTCTCCCATAATAATATTAAATATTATTATCCTTTTCATCTTACCATTTTCTCCTTTACTCTGTATGTGTGTGACCTATTGGTTCCTGTCTATATTGGCAGTATAATATATAATTATGAGTTTTATTCAAAACTCACGTGATTTAAACTTCTTTAAATCATTTTATCAATCCTTTATTGATATTTATGATACACTATTATACAAATCATAAGTGGCATCTATCTAGGCATCATGACTACCTAAATGTCAAGAAAGTCAAGTGGTTCTGACTATACCCTTCAATAGAATAGTTGCCGTGTAATTACTCCTTTCACCACTCTTATGTCAATTAGATTCCTAGTATGGATTTATGTCAACTTATATAAATCTAATTATGTATGTTCTATTAATTTAACCATTGTTTCCAAAATGCCCTTTATAGATCCCTATCCATCTTGGCATATTACTCTTGCCAGAGATTCTCCAAACAAAGCAATTATAGAATCATACGAGATAATTTCCCTTAGTAGGTCATGATATACCCAACTATCTTCAAGTAAGTCATAATATACCCAATCTCCTAACTATGTTCACCTCCAGTTGGAAGTAATAAGTTATGGAGTCAAAGTATATCACTTAGTACTTAAGATAACTTTGGTGATCTCAAGTCTAAGGATACTTCCACAACTACTATGAAGAGATTCCTCACTAACATAGATTTAATATCCATGTGAGGATTCTCTTTGCAGGTCTCCAATGAACTTGTTCTTCTAACAAGCATCCACATATTAGCTTTGATCATCTCCAATAATCATAATTATGAGAACCACTGCTTAAACTATTCAAGAAGCATAACATGTGTTAGTCTGTCTGGATTAACAATGTCCTATCTTGTTAATTCTATGACTAGGGATATTTAGATATTATCACATTTGCATGTAATAGACATCTCATATCATGAACACTTTCATGATTGCCTTTGCACTATGTTTATAATATCTAGGACTTCATTTATTAATTTAAGATATAAAAAACTCATGTATTTAAACATAGCATTAATAAATGAATGATTCCTTTTATTAAGAATATGAATTTATATATATGAAATACATCCCTTTTACATGGGATCTAGGGTATACTCTCTAACACCTGATTATTGCTATTTTGCCTTATTATTACAATCTTACAAGGAAATTTACCATTTTTCCTTAAAATTACAAATTTGCTTCCAATAATATCCAATGGAAATCCAACGAACCAACTATGTCGGATGAGTAGTCTAAAGGTCTAAAACTATCAAAGTGATCATTTAGGGGTTAAACACTGACAACTATATGATGCCAACTGTATGACAATATAAATTGCAAATGATTTACAAATACAAGTCATCATAACTCAATACTTCATTGTATGTCTTTATAGCTAATAAATTATATCTTATACTTCTAGTTTTACTACTAGTCACTAAGGGCAAAATAATACCATCGATTCTTTTTCTTTAGTTATATCTCAAGCTCATTTTCATCAAGGCATCACATTATGCCTTAAAACCTAACTATTGTTACATGGTCACATGTTGCATAATGCATCTCATGTTAATACATAAATTCAACTTTTCATCAAATGCATACCTATTTGTCATATTTCATCATCTGCATACATGCTTATTAATTTTCTTTTTGTCCAACATGTTAAACCTCACATGATTACTAATTAGTTCATCCATTTGCACACTTTAATAATAATCTTTGTCTTCCATTGATCTCATTATGATCATATATAACTAATATTCCTTATAATGATATTTATGCATGCAAGTTTCATTATTTGAGGCCAAATAAATTCATTATTTCATTAACATCATATTCAGCCAATAAATATAAACACACACAGACACATCACATAAAATTTCATCCTTCAAGCATAAATTCACATCTTTAACTTTAATTTCACTAACCTAACATCAATTCATCAAAAATTTATCCACATAATTATTCCAAATTCCAACATAATGTATGGAATAGTATGAAATAACAATTTAGACACTAATATATCAAATGAAACATATCATATACCTTATTAAGTTCCTAATTACCCTTTCATAACTTCAATTTCAATTAAACACATAAATTAATTTAAACTTGTTCACATACATTATCACAACATAAAAAATAAAAGTATATGTATACACAAACCTTTTTCTCCATAGCTCTTTTTTTATTCTTCTCTTACCTTCTTTTTTCTTTTCTTTTTGCTTCCTCATTCTTCTTATTCTTCACCTAGCTGAATAATACAATTTAGACTTTAATATATAAAATTAAACATATCATATATTTAATTCTTAATTAAACTTCTATAACTTTAATTTCAGTTAAACACATAAATTAATTTAAACTAGTTCACATACATAATCACATATAATATGAAAACTAAACATATATGTATACATAAACCACTTTCTCCTTACCTCTTTTTTCCCCTCTCTTTTCCTTTTTTTTATTCCTCCTCCTTCTTGTTCTTCACTTAGATAAAATTCATTAATAATTCCACTTAAATTTTGTCTAATTTCATCAAATTATATTTACACACTAATTGTATTCACTAAAATTTACCCCAAACTCTAAATTTAAAACACTACACGTATTTGATGGATTTAATCTTCACAAAATTTTCACCAATTCTTGACAATTCCTTCACTTAACACATACACATAGATAGCTAAGAGACTTAAATTGAGTGTAAGGATTAAATTGATGTAGAAATCAACTTGATTTAAGTGAAAATTAAAAAGGAATTTTGGGGAGTATGGTTTGACCACTATGAAAAAAGGTGATGGGTGTGTGTTTCATGAAACATTCCACACACTTCTTGTAAGGATCCAACATTGTCCCTAGGAGGATTCATTGGAAATAATATGATATTAATGTCTAATTAAGCTTAATTAATTGAAGAATTGTAAGTTAAGACATTGATAAATATTGTTTTAAGTGATACTAGGTAAAATAATTATTTTACCATATATATAATTGAAATAAAAATATAGTTAAGTAGACAATTGAGACATAAGTGTGACTTACTGGATTAATTACAATAAGAGAAAGGATGTTGGGATGTAATTAAAGGAAAGAAAGTAAGAATAAAGTTAAAATTGAAAGAACGAGAAAAAGGAGGAAAGATTTTTAACATGAAAAAAGATAAGGGAGTTAAATAAATTTTTACTATCTTATTTTAATTAAAAGAATTTGCATGAAGGAGAGATAAAACTTTTATCTTGGTTTTTGAGATGAGGAGGATAGAAATGGCAAGGAAAAGAGGGAGTAAATAATTCTTTCTAAGAGATCTTCATCCTTTACTACTCTCTATCTCTCTTCTCTCATGAAACCTAGCAATTTCTCTCTTTGCATCTCTTTAAGAATTAGGTCCCTACAATCAAATAACAATTTCTTTACTTGTTTAATTTGTGAAGAGGTTTTATTAAAGGCGTCTTACAGAAGATAAGCAAGCTAAGAAAATGAAGAAGAAGAAGTAGAGGGAAAAGAGGATTTGTTCAAGATTTGGTGTTGCATGAAATGTTAGGGAATTTTATTCACTTTATATGTGATTTTTATTGATGAAAATATGGATTAAAATATGTAATGGATGTGTTTTGAGTTGGTATTCTAGTTATAAAGATGAGATCTAAATATTGATACCTTGCATGTGTTTTATTGATGATGATTAAAGAAGTAAAAATCTATCTTGGTTCACTAGGAATCGATTTCTATATTTTGAGCATATTTCAAGCTATACAACTCTAAATTGTTACAGTTAGTAAATACTCCTAATATATGGACTCATAATTTTGTAAAAGAAACTCTTTTTTGATTCTACCTTTAAGTATGTTTAATTTTGAGTTAAAGTTGGATGCAAGCTATTATCCAGTTACAATGAGCAGATGTTAGTATTTTGGACATTACTCTTGTTAGAGAGGTCTAAATGCTATGAGATAGAATTATGGATAAAATATACATATAGGAGCACATATCTTATGATAAATGTTAGTCTAATTCTGCACTAATTATATTCTATGAAATTTCAAAGTGGTATAAAAAATGCATCTTTGAGTTAATTTGACCTAATAGGAGTGTTTTGTTTATAATTTATGTTTTAGAGTAGAAAATTGATTAATTCTTTTTGGGTTAGAAAATAAGCTCCCATATCTAAATTTAATATGTATAAACTTAATTCTAAATCTATTTATAAGTTGGTCATAATTTAGCTTCAAAATTGGATATACCTACTACTTTATTAATGGAAATAACCTATAGTATTTATTGAATATATTAAGTTTTAGAAGTGATAATGAGTTTATTTTTAATGTATCAAAAACTAAAAACATGGAGGAATAAGTTTGTAGAAGACGCCATTGTTTAAAATTGACGTTTAATAGGTCTAAAATTGCTTATAAATTAAACCTAGAAATCTATCTTTAGGTTCTTTAGGGCTGATTGGTACCTCACAGTCATTAGCAAATTAGCAACCAATATGAGCCCTTCTAGAATAGAATCTAAACCTATGTCATGGTTAACACCAAATTAGTAACCACCGTGACCCTCCTCTTTTCCTCCTATACTTGATTTATAGGCTTCAAATTGTCATAAAAGTTTATCTACACCTCCCTAAATATTTGTAGGGTATTCTAAACATAAAATAAAGGTAATTTGTGACACTAAATATGTGTGGAGCATAAGGATATATGAGAATACAATTATAAAATGAATACTAATACTAGAAGACATGAACATACGTATAAATTCTTGAAGATGTTGAAAATGAAAGCATATAATGTTATAGAATTACATGTAAAGATGATGGTACATTGTTATATAATTATCAATCAATGAACTTATAGCTATTGTATCTATTCAAATGACTTTTCATGAATGTGTTGTTGGAATTTAACTGTTACATGCATCACATACATGAGCAAAATTTTAAAATTTTTAACCATTAGATCTGATCTTGCCATGAATACACAATATAACTATATGAGAATAAGAAAAATCACCTTTGATTTTTGTTGAACAGTTGATTTTACTTCGCACCGGGTTGTCGTAAACCACAGTGTCCAAAATCAAACACCTCCAATGAGTAATCCACACTAGAGAGGGGTAAATTGAACCAACAAATTGGTGTTTAACTAGGGCTGGCCGAAATTCCCAAGAGCTAGCTTAGGAGTTGGCGCAAAAGGGAGAGAGAGATTAAGAGAAAAGACTTTCTTTTTGTTTTTAATCACTTAACCCTAATTCTCATTAGTTGGCCTTTTATAGTTAGGTTAAAATTCCAACTCCTTAATGAGATTGGGCTCTTTAAAATTGCTGGATAATTATTAATTGGGCCTCTAGAATTAATTATAATCATTTGGGCTTAATTAAATCCAATTTAATCCTTTTAATAAAAGTCTATGCACAAAAGTCTATATCATAATCGTTCATCAAACGACTGAAAGAAATAATACTTTTGGATAAAGCTGGAACATAATAACAATTATTTAATTCCAGTACTAATCCACTAGGAAGAGGCAAATAGTAAGTCCCCACAACTGTTGTAGAGATATTCTGTCCAGTAGCTGACTGCAAACATATCTCTGCCTTTCCAACTCTTCTAAGCCCCTGTAGATCATTACATAAATGAGATCCACATCTGGTATCTAATACCCAAGATTGTTTTGAAGCAATAGAATAAGTATTAATTTCAATCATATGAATACCTGAGGTGGAAGCATCAGCTTGCTTCTTCTCCTTGAGAGAATCTAGATAGGCCTTGCAGTTACGCTTCCAATGACCATCCTTTCCACAATGGAAGCAAGTTCCTTTGGGATTCTCTTTCTTGGCAATCTTCTTCTTAGAGATCCCACCATTCTTTGGCTGCGCCTTGGTTATCTTCTTCTTCTTCTTCTGCTTCTTTCCTTTAGCAGAAGTGACAACCATGACACTTTTTGGATCCTTCTTAAATGATCCATCAGCTGTCTTGAGCATATTGATTAACTCAGGAATGGATACTTGGATCTTGTTCATGTTGAATTTAAGCACGAAAGGTGCATAACTTGGAGCCAATGAGTACAAGATTAAATCTATGTATAGATCATTATCCATAACATAGCCAAGTCTACTCAAATGCTCAATATACCCATACATCTTCAATGCATGAGTAGCAGCTGAAGTGCCTTCCACCATTTTGCAGCTAAATAGAGCTCGAGCAATCTCATATTGCTCAGTTCTAGCCTGAGAAGAATAATGCTCCTCTAGATGCAAAATTATGGTTCTAGCATCCATCATTTCATGTTGCTTCTGAAGCTCTGAGGACATAACACCAAGCATTAGACATGCTGCTGCTTCACTATCCTCCATGTATTTTTGATAAATGCCTTTGATCTCATTAATGGCATCATCTGATGGAAGTGGTGGTGGATCTTTATCCAAGACATAGTGGATCTTTTCAGCTCTGAGAACAATTCTCACTTGCCTGATCTAGTCAGAATAGTTGTTGCCAACCAGCTTGTTATCCAAGATTGATTGTATATTAATGTTTGATGTGCTCATGATGATGACCTAGATGTGAAAAAAGAAAAGATATGATAGTATGTTCATATATATGTATGCATTAATAAGGTCTTTAATTAATCCATTTACTCCCACTATTTTATTGCGAATTAATAGCCCTCACTATATAATCCGAGAAAACCCGATGGTTTTCTTAGTGGGCCAATATCCAATCCTTGATATGTAATTTGACCTTGACTGTGGTCAACAAGCCAAATTCCATACCCTTGAAAGGTAGGTATCTCTATACCAATTGTGTCTCTACACAACTATTGGATCATTAGGTTATCAACTCTTGATGCATGCATATCATATATGCATTCCCTAATCCTGCCTCTATAACCATTAGCCTTGACTGTGGTCAACAAACTAATGGGCTAGCTAAGATGACCCATTTAATTAGATTTGAACATATTTGATATAATGTGAGCTTGACTGTGGTCAACAACCCACACTATAAAGAACTCTGGTTCTCCTCAAATTAATGGAAGGCTTATATACCTTAGTATTTGTTTGAGGTTTTTAGTTAATTAAGTCTCATCATACATGGTTGGCATACATTGGTATGCATCCTATATCTATCACATAAATATAAGCATACAAATGTGGTATAGTTATGGACTTCACTACATTGATTTCCCCGAGCCAAGAGGGAAATCAAAAGGTCACACCTAGGTAGTATGCATGATTCAAACAAGAAAATAATTACATTATCTTCAAGCTTGTTGGATCTCCATTCGGCCCATCTTGCTCGTTGATATTGGTCTCCATCTCTATTTCTAATTCTAATCTAAGTAATCTAATTACATATTACAATTTAAAATGAAATACAAACCAAAAACAGGTGGCTGGGACATGAAAGTCCTCATTAGGCCAAAACATGCATTATGCTCAATCACATTGGGCTTTATCCATAACTAACCATCATGCCAATCATACACCCTTATATGCCTCTCTAATGCATAAATAAATGGATTAATAACTTTGTTTCAACCTTTGAAACTATATTTTGAGTTATTTTAATGATGTGATCAAATTAGGAAACTTTTTCCATTTTGGAAACTTTCATTTTAGGAAACCTTTTTGCATGCATGTGTTCTTGTCTTAATAATCAATCCAATTGATTATAATTAATTATAAATTGATTATTTAATTAATTAATCATATTAAATAATTAAAAGAATCAATTTTGGGCTTAAAACAAATGTAGGCCGAAACCCACAGAAGAAAAACCCTAACTGTGTTCATACACAAACTAGTTTTGTATCTTTTGGACCATTTGGGCCTTTTGGAATGAGCCAAGCCCACTCCAGCCCTTAAAACCCATTAATAAACTTAATTAATGTTTATAATGTTTAATTTCAATCAGCTCCTTGGGCCCACTAAGTCATTCACTAATTTAAACCAAGTCCGTAAACATAATTAAGCCCATTAAGTGGTTTTAATAAATTAAAATTAATTTAAGGCCCATTTTAATTGATCCAATTAATTAAAAACACTTTAATATATCATATATATCAGGTTTAGAAGATCAAAAGTCGTTCTAATCAAGAACACATCAAGAACACACGAAGAACACCAATTTATCGAACTTTTCGACTAAACTAGTTTTCATGCAAAACTTGTTCGATTTTAATTCCGTTCGATCCTACGGCTTAATATCACATATTAAACACATAAAATATCATCTAAATGATTTTTAAATGTATCCATAAGAAATTAAATTAGAACAGCCCCTACATCACCTAGGGTTTCACGCAAAACCCTAATGAGTTTCACGCCAAACCCTAATCTCAATCATTCAAAAATTTTGTTTTTGTTTCCACCAAATTTATTTGATCACACATACAACTAGAAATCAATATTTCTAATTCATGAACAATCAAATCTAATATTTTAAAGTTCATGAAATAAATAACTCAAAACAAAACAAAACTTATTCCGTAGAAAAATATAGAATTGTATATCCATGGCAAAACCGTGGCTCTGATACCATGTTGGAATTTAACAGTTACATGCATCACATACATGAGCAGAATTTTAAAATTTTTAACCATTAGATCTGATCTTGCCATGAATACACAATATAACTATATGAGAATAAGAAAAATCACCTTTGATTTTTGTTGAATAGTTGATTTTACTTCGCACCGGGTTGTCGCAAACCACAGTGTCCAAAATCGAACACCTCCAATGAGTAATCCACACTAGAGAGGGGTAAATTAAACCAACAAATTGGTGTTTAACTAGGGCTGATCGAAATTCCCAAGAGCTAGTTTAGGAGTTGGCGCAAAAGGGAGAGAGAGATTAAGAGAAAAGACTTTCTTTTTGTTTTTAATCACTTAACCCTAATTCTCATTAGTTGGCCTTTTATAGTTAGGTTAAAATTCCAACTCCTTAATGAGATTGGGCTCTTTAAAATTTCTGGAGAATTATTAATTGGGCCTCTAGAATTAATTATAATCATTTGGGCTTAATTAAATCAAATTTAATCCTTTTCATAAAAGTCTATGCACAAAATCCACAAACTAGGCCCTTTGTGCATCTAATTGAATTTAAATTCCCAAATGGATTCCAAATCCAACCAAATTAAATATGTGAGTTCCATAACACTTATGTAAAATATATAAATTAATTTGGTCCAAGAAAAATCCCTCTAAGCCCTTCTGTATGGAGTTGGCTTGTGGCCCTCTTCTGGAGGGCTTCCTCCAACTTCTTCATTCCTTTGGCCCTTTATAATTTCTCCAATGGACCTATTAATTATTATATCAGTCCTATAACACTTATAGTAGTCTTATAACACTTATAAGATATTAATAATTAATCATAAAATACATTATTTCAATTAGGTCAAATTTTGCAGAACATTTCTCAAAAGTTTCGCGGACAATTTTATTTGATCATAATTAATTAAAATCTTTAATTAATTATTATCTTATTCACTTCTCTACCTTCATAATAATATCAAATATTATTATCCTTTTTATTTTACCATTTTACCCTTTTCTCTATATGTGTATGACCTATTGGGTTCCTATCCATGTTGGCAGTATAATATGTAATTGTGAGTTCTATTCAAAACTCACATGATTTAAACTCCTTTAAATAATTTTATCAATCTCTATTGATATTTTGATAAATCATTATACAAGTCATGATTGCCCTCTAGCTAGGCATCATGACTATCCAAATGTCAGGAAAGTCATGTGGTTTGACTATACCCTTCCATAGAAATAGTTACCGTGCAATTACTCCTTTCACCACTCTTATCTCAATTAGATTCTGAGTATGGATTTCTGTCAACTCATATAAATCTAATTATGTATGTTCTATTAATTTAACCATTGTTACTAAAATGCCCTTCATGGATCTCCATCCATCTCGGCATATTACTCTGGCCAGAGATTCTCTGAACAAGGCAATTATAGAATCATGCGAGATAACTTCCCTTGTTAAATCTGGGATGGTGAATCCTTTGTCAATCACTCAACTATCTTCAAGTAGGTCATGATATACCCAATCTCCTAACTATGTTCACTCCCAGTTGGAAGTAATCAGTTATGGAGTCAAAGTATACCACTTGCTACTTAAGATAACTTTGGTGATCTCAAGTCTTAGGATACTTGCACAACCGCTATGAAGAGATTCCTCACTGACATAGATTTAATATCCATATGAGGATTCTCTATGCAGGTCTCCAATGAACTTGTTCTTCTAACAAGCATCCATATGTTAGCTTTGATTATCTTCCATAATCACAGTTATGAGAACCACTGCTTGAACAATTCAAGAAGCATAACATGTGCTAGTTTGTCCGAATTAACAATGTCCTATCTTGCTAATTCTATGACCAGGGATATTTAGATATTAACACATTTGCATGCAATAGTCATCTCATATCATGAACACTTTCATGATTGCCTTTGCACTGTGTTTACAATATCTAGGACTTCATTTATTAATTTAAGATTTACAAACTCATGTACTTAAACATAGCATTAATAAATGAATGACGCCTTTTATTAAGAATATAAATTTTATACATATGAAAAACATCCCTATTACATGGGTTCTAGGGCATACTCTCTAACATATGTATGTCTATAAATAATTACTCAAATATCATAAAATATGCATAATGCCTAGATCTTCAAGTGTGAATATGATTGTTATTGATTTCTTGGATTTACTGACATGCTCATAGTTTGAAATGTTAACTTTGCATATACGAAATATGTAATGAGATTACAAGGGTATATAAGTATGCATAGACATATAACATGATCATGCCTAAATGGATTTTAATATTTAAATATTTTTAAGTGTAAAGATGCAAATGATTTGTTCAAAGTGAAATGTATAGATATGCATTTACATAATGATAATATATATATGTGTATATTTATCTTCATATAATTATGGCTCCTATAAATATATCATTCAAGTATGTTAGTAGAATGTGAAAGCATAAAAATATAAGCATACTTAATATGTGGTTTTAAATCATATTGTATGCCTTGAAGAAAAAAATGGAGATATAGATATGTATACACATATCATTGGAATAAGGAAACTCAAGATAGCATGATGATAGTATCATTATCATATACATATGAATATGCTACATGCCTTTAGATTGATTATAATTACATAATGCTCATACTTGAATATGTAAATGATATTAGGTTCACAGAATGTTTATACATGAAAAAGTAAATAATGCTATGCTCATATATATATATATATAGAATGCTATGATTGATCGGTGTCTAGCAAGTGTACTAGATCGGCTAGTAATATAGGGAAATATAATTATGAACCTTTAACATTGAACCTAAGGGAAACATGTGTTTGTGTGAATGAGTTGAGTTCTAAACTGGAATTTGTGTGTAAAAGATAAAAAGAAATCCCAAAAGTTGTGTAGTTAAAGATTGAAACTAAAAATAGAACTTTAAAACTAAAAATAATAAACTAGAACAATAAGAGATTTTAAAACAATTAAATCAAATCTAAAATAAAAACAAATAATCAAATGAGGTAAAAATCAATATTTAAAAGCAACTTTTACTAAAGGACTATCCACCTTAACCGATATTGTCATAACTTAATTTAAAAGAAATACAAGTGATTATAAAGAACTCAGATAAATAAAACTAGATAACTTAACTTAAGATTATCATTCTAAGTATTAAAACTTTCTTATTAAGAATAATCCAATACTTAGCATAAAATCTAAGTTAATCCTCCTAGATGTCTATTAAATCCTCTTTTAAGTAAATTCAACTTTTACCTATTCTTAGTTACACGTTTCTCAACCTTAACTTACTTCAATTAACATAAAATTATATCTAATGAAGAACATAATCACGCATTAATATAAGTAAATTAACCAAAGAACATAAACATCAATGATTAAACCAAAAGTCAATTATTAACTAATAATTAAACAAGTTAACAATTGAACTTTAGCTAATAGATGATAAGACTATGCTTTAGAACTAAGAAATAATCAAAACTTGCATTAAAATTAAGCACAAACTAAGTCATAACAATAAAGGGTTAAGGATTCAAGTATCATTTAGCAAAAGTTACAGAAAACTACTCACTACACATGTTTAAAGACTAAAACCTGGTTTTAAAAAGAACAATATTGAATAATAATAGAGAAAATAAAAAAAAACATAAAAGTAAAACTATTGAATGAGTCTTACTATTGAATTCTTCTAACTCTTGATGATCATCCTTTGGTGTTTGAATCCTCTATTTATAGGCAAATTAAGACATGGAAGTCTTCTAAACTTCTTTAATTAGAATAGGAAAGGAATTCTTCTTAAACTGTAAAATCCTTCAACGTATCTGACTTCAAACTATACGGCCAAGCAAAACACTGCATTATAGGATGCACTGCCATGCCTCTTTCCTCAAAGAAGTGCATGGCCAAACAAGTTTCTTTGTTTCTTCATGCATTGCCATGTATGGCTTCTACTATGAGGAGTTGCATGACCACTTGAGGAGACTAGTCTTCAGATGCACGACCACTCAAGGTTTCATTCCTTTGGACGCACGGCCACTTAAGAATTTCCTTATTATTATGCACTGCCGTGCATGGTACAAAATGAAGTGCATGACCACTTACTCACTTGGCTTCCTAGATGCACGACCACTTACTTCTTTACTGGATTGCACATACGTCTTATTAACATAACTTTTCCAATTTCACAATTTTGGCCCAACTCTTCTTGTCTTTTGCAGTTAAGTCTTTTTTCTTGCAAAATAACCTTAAAACACACAAAAACTTATAATTAACTCCTAAAACACAAATGTAAACATTTAAACTATAAATTTACCAAAATTAAACCAAATTAACTAACTTAAACATCTAAAAACATACTAAAAACATTATATAATTAATACTTATCAAATATCCCATACTTAAACCTTGCTCGTCCTCAAGCAAATTGGAACAATCCAACTCCTCAAAATAATCAAACTTGAATAAAGAACCATGCATTTTATAACCAAGCTCAGCATTTTAACAAAAGCACTTAATAGAATCTTTAAAATAGAATAACTTCAATCAAGACAATATAAGTTAGTTTCCTTTTATGTGTGTTAAACCAAATCATTTTAAGTATTTTGCAAATCAAAATATCAATACAACTACATAGTGAAGCTTAGAATAAATGTATACAAATGCATACAAACAGTTTCATGCTTGAAACTCTAAAAACACCATAAGCCTCTCCTTTAGCACCGGAACTTGAAGGTCATCTCCGATAAACAACTCAAAACCGAACTTAAAATCACCAAGGTCTTTTAAAGGTTGTAATGGGGCTAAGGTAATAGTTATCAAAGAATGGATATAAGATAGTAAAAAAGAATAGTCACTCTAAGATAAAATAGACTAACAATTCTTAAAATACCACCCCATCAACTTAATCAATAAAGAACTATATCAAACATGCTCAACTTTCTATAACTCAAAAGCTCTTATGAGAGAAAACATATTGAATTTTTCTCAACTTTCCCAGTTCATACCCTTTTAAAAGTCATTATTTTTTCTCCTTGCAACTACCCCACATTTAAGATTTTATCATAAATGTTAGTTTTGTTTTCAAACCTCCTCCTTTTTCTTCTTCTTTTTTCTTTCAATGTGATGCTAGTAAAATAGTAGAAACCTGGATAATAACAAGGTAGTTACAGGGGAAATTTTGCATTTGACTTTAATAATAACTCTTGCCAAAACATTTCTTACTACACCTATCAAGAAATTCAATTCCCATTAATCCATTTAATACTAAAGTGGCCAATTCCATAAAGGAAGATAAAAGCTTTTTAGGTTATATAGTTGACAATTTGAGTGCAACAAGAAAAATCATTGATGGTACGCATTAGGCATACCTTTTTTAGGCTCAAATTGAATTACAACGGATAAAACTTTCATAAGGTTAGGTAAAAGGTCTTTAGAAAGCTTAATAAGAAAATTTATTGGCTAGATCATTTTCTAAATCGTTTGAGTTACTTATATGCTTTGAAGGGTGATGACAAAGGTTCTAGTGCTCTAAATTTCCTTCACTATTTTATTGCATTATTTTTCTTTAAGTTCAAAACTGGTCTTAAGTACTTTTAAGAGAATGGAAACTAATAGATATTTATCAAGTTGAAGATTAAATTATCTAAAGATTTATCAAACAACATATTTGTTCTACTGCTAAGCAAAGATTCTAAACATGCATATTCTAGCATTCAAGTTCAACATGTTCACAATTTTTGAGGAAAAATAGGGCAAACTAAGTTTTTGAGCAAACTAGATGATAAAGTTGAACTACATTCTATTCTTTTAATAAGCCTTACAAACATCTTAAGCAAAGGAAACAACCTACTACTAACTTCAACACAAAACATAAACATAATAAAACAAACACAAAATCGATTCATGAATAAAATTGAAGAAGGTTAGAAGTATAAACTCCCTAAACAAAATTAAGCTTATGGCTCTGCCCCCTCCCAAAACTTTGCTATCCACAGAAAATGAAGAAAGACTATGTTGATGGAGGTGGAGGTGGTGGATAACACTGCCAAAACTGATGCACAAACGTCTCAACAATTTTTTGACATCCAAAACCGTATCCTGTAATGTCTCAATTCTTCCATACATTTGAATTAGGTCTATTGTATATCCATCCAACTACTCAACTGATTAAAAGGAGCTTCCCACTCAGGTGTAGCTGGATCAGCTGTAAGGTGATTATCGACTGGAGTGGCTTCCTCTTTATCTGGTTCAATGAGTTGCTCATTAAGACAGATGTTATTTTCCCTTAAATATTCCTCCTATGTAGTCTAATGGCACCATGGCTTAGGCATCAGGATCTTCATTCTTTTTAGCATAATATTATCAATACATGAAAAATCTCCCTTAATTGGATCTCCTATTGTTGGACGACCAACTGCTGCTGCCAAAATTGTAGTAATCCAACCAATACAGATGCTATTAACATTAAAGGGCATCTTCTGTAATTCCCTAATCTTGTATACGATAATCAATTCCCTATTAATAAAGATTCCATCCACCATACACCAAAGAAGCATGGCCTGTGAAGCATTCGCTGCACTAAGATTCTTCAAATTACTGTAAACACTTTTGCTAAAAAATCTATGAATGATTTTAAGTGCATGATCTCTTAAGGCATAAACCTTGCATCTTCCTCCTCTCCATGGCTTAGGATTTAGCAGATCTTAAATTTTCTCCCAATTATCCTCAGCAGAAACATCAGTTAATTCAACTGGAGCATCGGGCAAAAATTCTAGGTGTTCAAAAAACTGCTTGAAGATCATAGAGTATCATTTCTTGCCAAACTTGAATCCAACTGTACCCGTGTTATCACTATCCCCCTTAAAATAGCACTCAAATGAATATAAGAAATCTCGTGCCATGTTGGGGTAATCCTTAGGCTTTTTATCTATGAACTGTGTCCACCTAATATGCTGAATTAATGGAAGTACCTCATTCTATAAGTTGCCAGCATTAATGTTGAGAAAGAATTGACTCAAGTATGTTAGTTGAATGTAGGTGTAGGCATTAAAGTAGTCAAATTGATCAACCTTAGCTCTATCAATATGAGAGGGAATACGAATACCAGATAAGCTTGCAACATCAGGATTTTTTAGTCCTCTTATGTACCACTGAAAGAATGAAATATAAGTGTGAGTACAAAATGGTAAGCCATGGACTAAAACACAACTTATTTTAAAGAAAACTCAAGGAAGATAACAACGTATGCACATGAAGATGATGGTAGAATGATGAGATTCATAATATAAAGCAATGTGAGTAGATAACTACTAAGCATGTGATAAGTATGAATTATATATGATTTTTAATGTGTTTTTAGTTGTTTTATTTAGTTATTTTGGTTTTATTTGGGTTAAATTATAGTTATTTTGTTAATATTTATATTTTTAGAGTTAATTCTGTGTTTTGCATGATTTTCAGGGCTAAAATGATGAAAAAGGGCTTAAAGTGTGAAAAGTGCAAAGTTTTGGGCCAAAAGCAAAAATATTGGAAGTTTAAGCGAGAAAACTAGCTCTTAGTCCAGAGGATGGAGCCGTGACCACGTGAAGATATTGAAGGAATTTACACGTGACCACGTGTAAGAGTAAAGTGAAGGGTAACGTGGCCATGTGAAGTAGAAATGAAGGAATAAGAGAAAAAGGATGTGACCACGTGAAGAAACAAAGGAGAAAATAAGCCATACACGTGACCACGTGTGATGGAGTGTACATTCCACATGTGGCCACGTGTGAGGAAGGAAAGGAACACGTGACCACGTGTTCCTCAATGCAAAAGGATGCGTGGCCACGTGATTTTACTCTCCCATCGCGCGAAGGATTCGTCAGACTTCCTGTTTTGAGCAGACTTCCTTTCCTATCTTGATTCTGCAATTTAAGAAGAATTCTACCACGTTTTTACCTATAAATAGAGCCCCAAAACACAGAAGAAAGAATATATAGAGATCAGATCCTTAGTTTAGCTTTGTCTTTCTTAAAGTTTTTTTTACGTTCTTAGTTTTCAAGTTTTTATTCAAGCTTTTGTTTTTAGTTTTAACCATGTCTTTTGAGTAGTTTTCTTTAACTTTTGCTAAAGGATACTTGAATCCTTGACTTGTATTGTTATGACTTAAGTTTGTGCTTCAATTCAATTACATGTTTGATTATTTCTTGGTTCTTAAGTTTTAGTCTTGTTTTTATTCAACTTCAAGTTAATTGTTAACGTGACTAAACATCGGTTAATTAATTGGTTTAAGTTGTTTAAAGATTTGCATGTTCTTAGGTTAATTTAGTTGGATTAATGCATGTTATAATCTGAATAAGTTATGATTATGTGTTAATTTGAGTAGGTTAAGATTAAGAAAGGTGTAATCAAGAATGGGTGAAAGTTAAATCTCTTGAGAAAGGCTTTAATAGACATCTAGGAGGATTAATTCAGACTTTTATGCCAAGTGTTGAATTGTTCTGAATAAGGGAGTTTAATGCTTGGAATGATAATCTTGAATAAAGTTATCTGGTTTTATTTATCTGAATTCTTCATAATCACTGATATTATTCTTTGAATTTAAGTCATTACAATGAAAGTTAAGGTGGATAGTTTCCTTAGCAAAAGAATTTCAGTTATTGTTTTGTTTTTAATTCATGTTTTACCTTTTATTTTGTTTAATTGTTTATTTTGTTTAATTTTTGCTTTCAAATCAAAAACATTTGGGAATCAATCTCAGGTTGATTTAATTCATACATAGATATTATCCTTAGCAATCCATGTTCCCTTGGGTATGATATTTGGGGTCTTAATCTATATTTCCCTGTATTACTAGCCAATCTAGTACACTTGCTAGACACCGGTCAAGTTTTTGGCGCCGTTGCCGGGGAACATCGGTGTTGTTTGTTTAATATCTTTGGTTGAGTTAGTTTGAGATTTTTATTTTGTTTTTAATTTGGTGATTGTTCTTTGCAGGTACAATTCTAAACATCTTTCAAGATGATGCAATATGAGGTCCAAGATTATGAATTGTTCCTTTTAAAACAACGAATGAATGATCTACTAAGAGAAAGAGAGGAGATAGAACGATTGCAAAATCCTTATTCATCACCATCCATGGCTGAAGATTCTTGTTCTCTTTGGACTTTGAAAGCACAAATGGAAGAATTGAAAAGAGAGAATCAAGAATTGCGATGTTCAAAAGAGGCCTATATTTCTAAGAATCAACGTCTTCATGACCAGCTTTTATGTAAGGACGAGAAATTTAGGGCAGAAAAAGAAAGATGGAGGGCCACACAAGAAGCTATTCTCTCCGAAACCGAAAATGTTTGTGACTTGCTTATAAGAAAGG
The DNA here is from genome assembly GCA_037975025.1 of Excoecaria agallocha. Taxonomy (NCBI): domain Eukaryota; kingdom Viridiplantae; phylum Streptophyta; class Magnoliopsida; order Malpighiales; family Euphorbiaceae; genus Excoecaria; species Excoecaria agallocha. Next base: position 20,934,936 of record CM075808.1, on the reverse strand, counting down.
AAAGGGAATATTATGCTGAAAAAGGAGAGTTGGAGGCTACATTAAGGGTTCAAGAGGAAGAGTTTAGAATTCAAGAAGAGAAAATAAGGGCTCAAGAGGAGACAATTAAAAGTCAAAAACATTTATTAAGGGATAAAGAGCATGGAATTGAAAAGTTGGAATCTAAGCTAGAACTTTTGAGCACACAAGGTGATGATGGTAAGGAAAAGGAACAAAATCATTCATTTATGGAGGATAAGGAACAAGAGGATCAATTCATATTTGAGGATAAGTCTTGTGTTTATTTAGAGGATGTTGGATCTCTTGTAGAGAATTTATCACCAAAGGAGCAAGAAAGAAAAAATCTTCAAGTGGAGACACAGGATTCAGTCCACTTGAAGGATTTATTTAGGCTAGAGGAGCCGGTAGAGTTCGTAATAAATGAGCCAAAGGATGAGTCATATTTTATTGAAGATATGGAGTTTCCAGCTTTGATAAACTATGACAAGTTTCTTCTACTAATGGGAGAAAATGAGGAGCAAAATCCGGAGAGACCTATATTTGGATCACAAGCTCGACCTCCCGAGAGTAACATGAGTCGAGCTGGGACTCAATAAACCAGAACTTCTTCTCTAACTCTTCTCTTTATATTTTCATCCTTTTTTTTATATATTTTGCATGTTATTTGTTTTTATTTGTTTTTATTTTTAGTTTAAAGTGTAATGCATGTTTTAGTTGTGTCTTTTAATTCACGAGTTTAAGATTATGGATTGGAAATAAGTTACTCCTAGTGATTTTGTGCTTAATTGTCATATTTAAGAAAGGGATTCTAAGAGCTACATTAATTTTTGAAGAAGTTGAACTTAATATGGATTTATGAGTCATGAGTTATTTTCATTGGTTGAACAAGAATTTGATCCTAATTGCATAAAGCTTCATGAACTTAGCATGTCTTGAGTTACGAGTGGACTACAATTGAAATTTAATTGATACATGTGCATATTGTTGGCATAATTCAATTGTAGCTTGAAAAAAAATGCATAAATAAGTGAGTATGAGTTGTAATTGGTTTATATGGTTCAATGCTTGGTTTACATTGTTAATGTGATTGATTGAAAATGGTTAAAGATGAATTAAGATGAATACAAGTTAATTTGGTGCTTTAATGTACAGGAAAATAAAGGTTGGGAATGCAGAAGTAAAGATCATTGCGTGCCCACGTGAAGGAATCAAGCTAGAAGAAGCATGGCCACGGGTTGGAATTCTGCCTGGCAGTAACCTTTCGCGTGCCCACATCCTCCTTTTCCAAAGGCTCATGCGTGCCCACGCATAGAAGACCTTCCCTAGCAGCAGCATGCATACGTGCCCACGTCCTTCTTCTTCAATGTTTCCTACGTGCCCACGTGAATGGAGACTGCCTGGCAGCAAGCCTATGCACGCCCATGTGAATTTGTGCCTTCAGCTGAACATGGCCACGGATTCAAAAAAAGTTTTTGTGCAGAAAATTTTTCATGAGTTCCTCGTCGCTTCAAAGCTTCGAGGGGCGCTGCCCCTCAGGAACCCCGTAAGGGACGTCGCCCCGTAACCCCGCCCGCTAACCGGCTAGCGGACCGCCGTGTTATCTAATCCTAGCGCCTTAAATTTTATTCAAGTTATTATCTGCAATTTTGATACATCAATGTTTATATATACATTTAGTTGCGCATATTATGGATGACTTGATTTTCGTTAATATCTTTATGATGCATGGCATGGCTAGTTGAGACTTTTATGATGAAGCATGTTACATTTCAAGCACACACCTTTTTCCATAAGGCACACACACTTAGTTTTTCATTTGCATGATGTACTTAATTCACATAAATTGGCATTGGTTTCATTAGTGTTGAATATAAGTATGCTTAGAGATTGATTTTCAGTTATGCATTATATTCTTAGCTACTTATTGTTTGACATTGAGCATCATTGTGGCTTCATATAGGTTGAGTTTGTATTTGAATTGGCTTATTTTCTTTTGGGCTTACCATGACCAATTAACATCTTTCTCTTCCTTTTATTTAAGCCTAACCATCACCAATTATCTTTACACTTGAGATTATGCATTCATACATTGTCCACTTTGTCACCTATGGATAGTATGCATTGAGCACTTAAGCAAGTTTGGCCTAGTTACATTTATTCACTTAGTTACCATGTTTATTAAGTCTTGTTCATTGCACTGCATTTGGTTTAGAGGCATGTTTGCTTGTTAACTTAATTCCATTGACCTCTTGCCTTCTTTTTGACTTGATTATGGTTCTAAGTATGGTGAGCTTACATTTTTGGTCACTAACTTGTTTCTCAAAAGTGATAAAGTGTGCTGACATTTTCATACTTTGCTGAGGACAGCAAGATTTTAAAGAGGGGGATAGAGCTCAGCTGAGCTGAAATTGAAGACCAATTTAAGGGAGTTTTTCTTACCTTACTCATTTTCTTACTCATGAATTATGTTGTTTTAGTTGAATCCTTCATGTTGTTTAATGAATTTTTGGCTAGTTTAATATTCAACTTGACTTATATTTGTTAGTTTCTACATTTTTTTTGAGCACTTAAGACCAGTTTTTGAACTTAAAGAAAAATAATGCATTGAAATAGTTAAGTGATGAATTTTAGAACACTAGAACATTCCTCATCACCCTTCAAAGCATAAAAATAACTCAAAACAACTTGGAAAGTGATCTTGGCAATGTTTTTCTTGTTAAGCCATATCTTAACTTATTTTCCTACCCTATATGCATATTTATCCTTTGTTAGCCATTTTGAGCTTAATGAGGTATGCTTAATGCGTGCCATATTTATTTTTTTTTGTTACACTTATTTATTTTACCATATAGCCTAAAAAGATTTTAGCTTCCCTTCTAGAATTGGCCACTCTAGGATTGGATGGATTAATGAGAATTGAGTATCTTGATGAGTGTAGATAATTTTGAATTTTATTATCAAGGGCTATTGTTGAAGTCAAATGAATAGTGACTTTGTGATTACCCATGTTATTATTGTATTGTCAACATCAAAGCTAGTGAAAGAAAAAAAAAAGAAAAAAAAAGAAAAAAAAAAAGAGAAAAAGTGAAAGAAAAAGAAAGAAATTTACAAATAAAGCTAGCATGTATGGCAAAATCTTAAGTGTGGGGTAGTTACAAGGAAAAAATGGTTATGACTTCTTCAAAAAGGGTATGAATTGTGAATGAAAAAGAATTTCAATTATTATTTCTTGTTCATAAAAGAGCTTTGAATTGTGAAAGGTTGGGAAATTTTGGCTAAATTTTGTATTGATTAAGTTAATGGGATGATATTTGTGAATTATTAGTCTATTTTATCTTAGAGTGGCTATTCTTATTATTGAACTTTTATCCATTCTTTGATAACCAATACCTAAGCCCCATTACAACCTTTAAAAGACCTATGTGATTTTAAGTTTGTTGTTGAGTTGTTTAGCGGAGATGACCTTCGGGTTCCGGTGCTAAAGGAGAGGCCTATGGTGTTTCTAGAGTTTCAAGTGTGAAACCTTGAGTATACTTATGTGTACATTCATTCTAACCTTGACTATGAATTTGCATTGGTGTTTTGGATTTTGAAAATACTTAAATTGTTTTGGTCTTGCACACACACACAAGGAAACTAACTTATATTGTCTTGATTGAATTTATTCTAGTTGAAAGTTTTATTAAGTGCTCTTGTTAATTGTTAAATTGGTTTTGAAATGAATGATTCTTTATTTAAGTTTGATTATTTTGAGAAGTTGGTTTGTTCTAATTTGCTCGAGGGCGAGCAAAGTCTAAGTGTGGGGTATTTGATAAGTATGAATTATATATGATTTTTAATGTGTTTTTAGTTGTTTTATTTAGTTATTTTGGTTTTATTTGGGTTAAATTATAGTTATTTTGTTAATATTTATATTTTTAGAGTTAATTCTGTGTTTTGCATGATTTTCAGGGCTAAAATGATGAAAAAGGGCTTAAAGTGTGAAAAGTGCAAAGTTTTGGGCCAAAAGCACAAATATTGGAACTTTAAGCGAGAAAACTAGCTCTTAGTCCAGAGGATGGAGCCGTGGCCACGTGAAGATATTGAAGGAATTTACACGTGACCACGTGTAAGAGTAAAGTGAAGGGTAACGTGGCCATGTGAAGTAGAAATGAAGGAATAAGAGAAAAAGGACGTGACCACGTGAAGAAACAAAGGAGAAAATAAGCCATACACGTGACCACGTGTGATGGAGTGTACATTCCACACGTGGCCACATGTGAGGAAGGAAAGGAACACGTGACCACGTGTTCCTCAATGCAAAAGGATGCGTGGCCACGTGATTTTACTCTCCCATCGCACGAAAGATTCGTCAGACTTCCTGTTTTGAGCAGACTTCCTTTCCTATCTTGATTCTGTAATTTAAGAAGAATTCTACCACGTTTTTGCCTATAAATAGAGCCCCAAAACACAGAAGAAAGAATATATAGAGATCAGATCCTTAGTTTAACTTTGTCTTTCTTAAAGTTTTTTTTACGTTCTTAGTTTTCAAGTTTTTATTCAAGCTTTTGTTTTTAGTTTTAACCATGTCTTTTGAGTAGTTTTCTTTAACTTTTGCTAAAGGATACTTGAATCCTTGACTTGTATTGTTATGACTTAAGTTTGTGCTTCAATTCAATTACAAGTTTGATTATTTCTTGGTTCTTAAGTTTTAGTCTTGTTTTTATTCAACTTCAAGTTAATTGTTAACGTGACTAAACATCGGTTAATTAATTGGTTTAAGTTGTTTAAAGATTTGCATGTTCTTAGGTTAATTTAGTTGGATTAATGCATGTTATAATCTGAATAAGTTATGATTATGTGTTAATTTGAGTAGGTTAAGATTAAGAAAGGTGTAATCAAGAATGGGTGAAAGTTAAATCTCTTGAGAAAGGCTTTAATAGACATCTAGGAGGATTAATTCAGACTTTTATGCCAAGTGTTGAATTGTTCTGAATAAGGGAGTTTAATGCTTGGAATGATAATCTTGAATAAAGTTATCTGGTTTTATTTATCTGAATTCTTCATAATCACTGATATTATTCTTTGAATTTAAGTCATTACAATGAAAGTTAAGGTGGATAGTTTCCTTAGCAAAAGAATTTCAGTTATTGTTTTGTTTTTAATTCATGTATTACCTTTTATTTTGTTTAATTGTTTATTTTGTTTAATTTTTGTTTTCAAATCAAAAACATTTGGGAAAAAATCTCAGGTTGATTTAATTCATACATAGATATTATCCTTAGCAATCCATGTTCCCTTGGGTACGATATTTGTGGTCTTAATCTATATTTCCCTGTATTACTAGCCGATCTAGTACACTTGCTAGACACCGGTCAGCATGCAAGATATGTAACCAAGAGTATGCCACAATGGATAAAGAGAATAAGTCAAAATACAGCCTTAAGTTGCATTGATAAAGTCATGTAATTATATGTAAATAAGCATGCAAGACAATAGAGAGGTAATGAGTTACGAATAGCGATCAAAATAATGTCATCAAAAGAGTTATGTATAAGTCAAAACAAAGATAAACTCATTGAGACATTTCATCAAGCATGTGATGGGCGCATATTTGAAAATCAAATTGAAGATCAAAATGAAGTGCATTTTCCACCAAATTTAATATAAAGCAACTATTTCATGCATATGAGGTACATAACAAGCAACATTGTGAAAATAAATAATAATGAAGTAAAAATTTAATGTTGAATGTGACCTAAAAGATGCAAGTACATATGTTAAATTTTAAGCATAACATGGAATAAAATGGTATTTAAACAAAATATAAAGTTCAAAGAGAGAATATACTTACTTGAAGGTGGAGAAACCAACAATTTTGTGCACAATTTATAGTGGTGAGTGATGTGTATGATAAGAGTACAAAAACATGAAAGACAAAGGAAGAAGAAGAAAATGATGAAGAAAAAGAAGAGAGAGAAATGTAGAGAGGAGAGAGAATAGCTAAATGAGAGAGGGGGAATGTGGCGGTCGAAGAAGAAAGATGGTGGCGAGTGCCCATGTGGGGTGTTTTTGGTGAGGGAGGTGCGGGAGTGTTTGAGTAAATAAAAGGGAAATGTGAAAATGAGCCAAATAAAAACAAAAAGTGATATATATGGTAGTACCTCCCTGCACGGTCGCACATGTGTGCATGAAGCTAGGCGTGCGACCACTCACAAGGATAGGGCGAGAGACCCGAGCGTTCAGGTAAAGGGGAAACATTCACGTGGTAGTACAGTAGTAGGAATTTACTGATAGATACCTAATGCTTGGGCACGCAAGGGCACGGGCAGGCAGACCCATGGATGCACTAGGGCACAAGTAGCTGGCATGGGCATGTAGGGAGAAGGGAACATTGGCAAGTGGCAGTGCAACTTGGACTGCTAATTTGGAAAAAAATTTGTCGATATATTAAAAAACTGAAATTTATTTCCAAAAACTGTGCTTTTTGTATGACTTTAAAAATTCTAGTTCCCCTTCAAAATTTATTTTTCATCCTTGAATTGAAAACACATTTTTCTTAAAAACCAAGTAATCTTATTAAAAATCAAGTAAACTTATAAATCTCCCAAAAACATTCTAATCAAGTTCTAAAATTTATTAATGAATCAAAACTATGGAATTAAAACCAGCTTAACAAAAAGCACACAAAAATAAAAATTTAAGGACTGAAAAATAAAGAGATAAAAGAGAGAAAATTTGAGTTTAAGAGTCTTTAGCTAGACTATCAAATTGTATTTAGTAGTCCTGAAGAACTATGGTTGCCTCAACAACCTCATGTTGTCCAACTTGATATGGTTTAAGTCGATGACCGTTCACCTTATAATCATGACCATCTCTTGGATTTTTGATCGTCACAACTCCAAATTCATTGCTTGTCAAGACTTGATATGGCCCGAGCCACTTGGATTTTAGCTTTCCCTGGAAACAATCGAAGATGATTGTTATATAAAAGCACTAATGTAAAGGGAACAAAGTCTTTTACCTTTAAGCGCTTATCATGCCAACGTTTTGTCTTCTCTTTGTATTATGCTGCATTGTCATAAGACCATTGCCAAATTCCATCAAGTTCGCTGAGCTGTAATTTTCTCTTTTCTCCTGTACTTCTCAAATCAAAGTTAAAAAATTTCGTAGCCTAATAAGCTTTATGCTACAATTCAATTGGAAGATGACATGGTTTTCCAAAAACCATTCTATAAGGGGACATGCCTATAGGGGTTTTAAATGCAGTTCTATAGGTCCATAGAGCCTCATCTAATTTCTGAGACCAATCTTTCCTAGAATTGCTAACTGTCTTTTCTAGAATTGATTTCAGCTCCCTATTAAATACCTCTACTTACCCATTTACCTAAAGATAATATGGGGTAGTTATTTTGTGTTTGACTCCAAATCTCCTAAGCAAAGTTCAAAATAGATGGTTGATAAAATTTTTGCCTCCATCACTGATTATAGCACTTAGTGCTCTAAACCTAGTAAAAATGTTCTTTCTAATAGATTCAATCATAATTCGGGCATTACATGTTCTAGTAGCTAAGGCTTCAACCCATTTACTGACATAATCCATAGCTACTAAAATATACTCAAAATCAAAGGAATTTGGAAATGGTCCCATAAAGTCTATACCCCAAACATCGAAAATTTCTACCTCGAGCACATTATTCATAGGCATTTCATCTCTTTTAGAGATATTACAAACACATTGATATCTATCACAAATTTTAATAAAAGACTTGACATCTTGAAATAAAGTAGGCCAAAAGAAACCTAATTGGAGAACTTTTTGTACAGTACGATTTGGTCTATGATGGCCTCCAACTTCTCCTCCATGGCACTGTTGTATTATATCTTCTTGTTTAGTTTTTGGTACACATCTTCTAAGCACTTGATTCAAGCAAATCTTGATGAGATATGGATCATCCCAAAGGTAATGCATGCTTGGTATCCACTTGAAGCTTTTTCTTTTGTTGCCAAGTAAACTCTTTAGGAAGATAACCGACTACAAGAAAATTAGCTATATTAGCGTACCATAGAACTGAATTTTCATAAGTATAAAAAGCACAAATATGTTCATCGAGAAATTAGTCAGAAATTTCTCCCTTTTCAATGCTAGCATGATCCAATATTGATAGATGGTCGGCTACAAAATTTTCAGCTCCTTTTTTATCCTTTATCTCAACATCAAATTTTTCTAGTAGCAAAACCCATCGGATAAGCCTGGGTTTGGAATCCTTCTTAGCAAAAAGATGTCTTAAGGCAGCATGATCCGACCACATAGTAACTTTGGAACCTAGGAGATGAGATCTAAATTTTTGTAGTAGCAAAACCCATTGGATAAGCTTGGGTTTGGAATCATTCTTAGCAAAAAGGTGTCTTAAGGCAGCATGATCCGACCACATAGTAACTTTGGAACCTAGGAGATAAGATCTGAATTTTTCGAAAGAAAATACTATCGCTTAGAGTTCTTCTCTGTGGTTGTATAATTGACTTAAGCTCCAGTGAGTGTATGGCTTGCATAGTAGATGGTATAAAAAATCTTCTCCTTCCACTATCTTAAAACTGCTCCTACTGCATAATCACTAAAATTACACATAATTTCAAAAGGTAAACTCCAATCCGGTGATGTTATGACCGGTACACTGACTAACTTTTTCTTTAACAAATTAAAAGCCTGCAAGCAATCGGCATCAAAGTTAAATGCAACATCTTTAAGCAATAAATTAGACAATGGCTTTGCCAGTTTAGAAAAATCCTTAATAAACTGACGATAAAATCCAGCATGACCAAGAAAACTTCTAATACCTTTAACACTAGTCGAAGGACGTAATTTTTTTATAACACCGAATTTTGCCTTATCTACTTCAATTCCTTTTTTAGAGATTTTATGCCCTAGGAAAATTCCTTCTCTAACCACGAAATGACATTTTTCCCAATTAAGAACAATGTTTGTCTTTTGACACCTCTTTAAGACAAATTCAAGATTATTTAGACAAAACTCAAAATCATGACCATATAATATAAAATCATCCATGAAAACTTCCATAAATTTTTCAATAAAATCATGAAATATGGCCATCATGCATCGTTGAAATGTGGCAGGAGCATTAAAAAGACTAAAGGGCATCCTTTTATATGCAAATGTTCCATAAGGACATGTGAATATGGTCTTTTCTTAGTCTTCCAGGGCTATAGGTGTTTAAATATACCCCGAATATCCATCTAAGAAATAGTAAAATCTATTTCCTGCCAGTCTTTCTAACATTTGATCAATAAAGGGCAATGGAAAGTGATATTTTCTAGTGGCATTATTTAATCTCCTATAATCAGTGTATACTCTCCATCTCATCACTGTGCGTGCAGGAATTAGTTCATTATTTTTATTGGTTATTACAATCATAACCCCTTTCTTAGGTACAAAATGAACTGGACCAACCCAACTACTATCAGAAATGGGATAGATAATACCTGCATCAAGGAGTTTGAGTACCTTATTTTCACCACTTCTTGCATCGCTAGATTTAGTCTCCTTTGGGGTTGCACTAGCGGTTTGAAATTGTCTTCCATAGGTATCCAATGCATACAATAGTTGGGGCTAATGCCTTTTAAGTCGGATGTTGCCCAACCAATTGTTCCTTTATGCTTTTTAAGTACCTCAATGAGCTTCTTTTCTTTCAAACCTATCAACAAAGAGGAAATAATTACTGGTTTTGCATTATCTCTTAAAAATACATATTTCAAATGAGATAGGAGTATTTTAAGTTCAAAATTTTCTCCATTAGGATGGGACGATTCAACATCCATATTTTCACTGCAATTCTTTTCCAAATCTTGTATCAACTTTTTCTCCTTAGCTTCTAATTCCTCCATTTTCTTTGGATGTATCAAACATTCTTGAAGCTCATCATCTAGGATAATTTCCACTTGCTTTGCTTTGACACACTCTTAAAGACTATTAACAAAATAAATTGATTCTTCGAAGTCATATGTGAAGTGTTTCATAATCTTATTTACGTTGAAGATCATTTCTTACTTATTAAACCTCAAAGTGACTGTTTGCCGGTGAACATCGATTAAAGCCCTCGCTGTGTTCAAAAATGGTCTACCTACTATCAAAGGTACCTTTCTATCCTCCTCCACATCCATTATCACAAACTCTACCGAAAATATAAAATTTCCTACTTTTACCAAAAAATCTTCAATAATACCCTTTGGTTTCTTCAAAGATATATCTGCTAATTGTAGTATCATTCGAGTTTCTTTAAGATCACCTAAGTTTAATTTCCTGCAAATTGAATAAGGCATCAAGTTAATACTAGCACCCAAGTCATATAAAGCATATCTAACAAAATTCCCTCCTAATTCATAAGGTAAGGTAAAACTACTAGGATCTTCTAATTTTTTAGGAATTTTATTCCTTAAAATAGCACTACAATTATTGAATAATTAAACCACTCTTATGCTTTCTAGCTTCTTTTTATTAGTGCAAAGTTCGTTTATGAATTTAGCATATTTAGGCATGTGTAATAAAGCTTAAGAAAATGGTAGATTTATATGTAGCTTTTTAAACATGTCTAAAAATCTAGTTAATTGTTCATTTTTCTTTTATTTTCTAGCTAGAATAGGAAAAGGTAATTGAGATTCATCAAGCATAGTAGAAACAAGTTTTTCCTTATCTTTACCCTTCTCAATTGTAGGAGGCACTTTCTCAATATTTTCAGAATTAGAAATACTTACCTCCGTTGTTGGTTCTACCCTTTGAGAGGAATTCTTACCAATATTAGTCTTTTCTAACTCCTTTCAACTTCTTAAGGTGATTACCTTAGCTTCCTCCTTTGGATTGCGGTCTACATTGGATGGGAAGGTTCCTTAAGCCCTATTGGATAGCGAGTTAGCAAGTTACCCTATTTGTTTTTTTAGATTTCTAATGGATACCTCTTGGTTCCTCAACCAAATATCTTGTCATTTTGATCTAGCATCTTGATTAGCCAAGATCAAATTTTGGGAGGTCATGAAATTTGCAATCATCTCTTCTATGTTTGATTTCTTCTCTTGTGGAGGTGGAGGTTAAGACTTTGGAAATCTCGGTTGTTGATGATATGATTGTGATGGGTATGTAGTTGGGTAGTGTGTTTGAGCTTGATTTTGATATGGGACATGGTTATTTGAAGGTTGATTGTCGTTAAAGGGAGCTTTAGGATGAAGGTTAGAAAAAGATGATTGATTACCTTTTCGCCATGAAAAATTTGGATGGTTTCTCCATCCCAGGTTATAAGTATTACTATAGGGATTCAAAGCATTCACTTCCTCTACCATTCCTTTACCGTTCTTCATTCTGGATGCTCCTTGAGTTCTTACATAAGCATCACATTCATTAGACAACATGGAAACATTTTTAACTTTAAGCTCATTTATTTCTCTTAAATGCTCTTTTCTCATTAATTCCATTTGAGCTTTTAACATAGCTATTTCATCTATATTATGAACTCCCTGCTTCTTTTGTATTGCTCTAGAGGTCACCCATTAAGCGTCATTGGTAGCCATCTCATAAAAAAGCAAGAATGCTTCTTCAGGAACTTTGTCCATAAAATTATCATTTGAAGTTGCATCTAACAAAGACCTTTTTGATTGATTAGCACCTACATAGAAAATATGCATTAGTTGATAAATAGAAAATTCATGATGTGGACAACTTTTTAAAATTCTCCTAAATCTTTCCCATGCTTCATGAAAAGACTCCTCATAAAATTGCTGAAAGTCATTGTTTTGTTTCCTAATGAGGGCTGTCTTGGTAGGTAGGAAAAAATTACACATGAATTTTTCTTGCATTTTCTGCCAAGAATGAATGGATTGATTAGGTAGCATTTGTAGCCAATCCTTAGCTTTTCCTATGAGGGTAAATGGAAAAAGTTTAAGCCTAATTGCATCAGTTGATACATTTGGTATTTGCACAGTATCACTAACTTCTAAGAACATATCCAGATGTTGTGTGGGATCCTCTATGTTTGAGCCTAAAAATTGGTTTCTTTGTACCATCATGATGGTAGCAGGCTTAATCTCAAAATGGCTGGTGATGAGGAATCCTAATAGTTCTATGCTCTTCATTTCACCAAGGAATAGCATAGTCCCTAATGGTTATAGGTCGAAACCCATTCCCTAGAGCTTGATTAGGTACGTCTCGCTCTTCAATTCTAGGTGGTGGTGGATCATTCATAGGTGGTTCTATTTCTGGTCATTCATATTGCTACTTAGCCTTTTAATCCAATGGAATGTCCTTTCAATCTTAGGGTCTATGGGTAAAATAGGGATTTTCTCATTATAAACTAATAACACTTGAAAAAATTAAGTACAAAAATCAGAAAATAGGTAAAAAAAAAGAAGAACACACAAAAATCCACTTTAAAATCAAGATAAATAAACACCAATGTTTCCTTGGCAATGACACCAAACTCTTGACCGGTGTCTAGCAAGTGTACTATATTGGCTAGTAATATAGGGAAATATAATTATGACCCTTTAATATCGAACCCAAGGGAAACCTACGTTTGTGTGAATGAGTTGAGTTCTATATTGGAATTTGTGTGCAAAAGATAAAAAAGAAATCACAAAAGTTGTGTAGCTGAAGATTGAAAACTAAAAACAGAACTTTAAAACTGAAAATAATAAACTAGAACAATGAGAGATTTTAAAATAATTAAATCGAATCTAAAATAAACACAAATAATCAAATGAGGTAAAAATCAATATTTAAAAGAAACTTTTACTAAAGGACTATCCACCTTAACCAATATTGTCATGACTTAATTTAAAAGAAATACAAGTGATTATGAAGAACTCAGATAAATAAAACCAGATAACTTAACTTAAGATTATCATTATAAGTATTAAAACTTTCTTATTAAGAACAATCCAACACTTAGCATAAAAATCTAAATTAATCCTCCTAGATGTCTATTAAATCCTCTTTCAAGTAAATTCAACTTTTACTTATTCTTAGTTACACCTTTCTCAGCCTTAACTTACTTCAATTAACATAAAATTATATCTAATGAAGAACATAATCATGCATTAATATAAGTAAATTAACATAAGAACATACATATCAATTATTAAACCAAAAGTCAATTATTAACTAATAATTAAACAAGTTAACAACCGAACTTTAGCTAATAGATAATAAAACTATGCTTTAGAACAAAGAAATAATTAAAACTTGCATTAAAATTAAGTATAAACTTAGTCATAACAATAAAGAGTTAAGGATTCTATTATCCTTTAGTAAAAGTTAAAGAAAACTACTCATTATGCATGTTTAGAGACTAAAACTAGGTTTTAAAAAGAACAATATTGAATAAAAATAGAGAAAATAGAACTAAGACTATTGAATTCTTCTAGCTCTTGATGATCTTCCTTTGGTGTTTGAGTCCTCTATTTATAGGCAAATTAAGACATGGAAGTTTTCTAAACTTTCACAATTAGAATAGGAAAGGAATTCTTCTTAAATTGAAAAATCCTTCGACGTATCGGACTTTAAACTGCATGGTTAAGCAAAACACTGCATTGTAGGATGCACTGCCATGCCTCTTTCCTCAAAGAAGTGCACAGCCAAGCAAGTTTCTTTATTTCTTCATGCACTGCCATGTATGGCTTCTACTATAGGGAGTTGCATGGCCACTTAAGAAGACTAGTCTTCAAATGCATTGCCACTCAAGGTTTTATTCCTTGGGATGCACGGCCACTAAAGAATTTCCTTATTCTTATGCACTGCTGTAGAAGGTACAAAGTAAAGTGCTTGGCCACTTACACACATGGCTTTCTAGATGCATGGCCACTTACTTTTTCACTGTACTGTACGTACGTCTTATTAACATAACCTTTTCAATTTCATAATTTTGGCCCAAATCTTCTTATCTTTTGCAATTAAGTCATTTTTTTTTGCAAAATAACCTTGAAACACACAAAAACTTATAATTAACTCCTAAAACACAAATGTAAACATTTAAACTATAAATTAACCACAATTAACTAACTTAAACACCTAAAAACATATTAAAAACATTATATAATTCATACTTATCAATGCTCATAGTTATACATACATAAACACACACACACACACACACACACACATATATATATATGAATGATTGGAAAGAGTAAAGTAAAGAAAGATAAAGTAAAGATATTATTGTGTTTGCATTATGTCTAGGTTATGGATAGATAGGTATGCTTATAAGGGTATTTTGTAGCTACAATAGTATAATTTTGACCTCGTTTGGGTCATAAAGTATGGATATGGTCCCGTTTGGATCATAAACAACCTTGTTTGGATTATTAGCTGGCTCTATTTAGGTACACTTGATCAATCTAGAGAACAGTTTGACCCCATTTAGGTCTTAAAGAATAGCATAGCTTAACCCCATTTAGGTCCTAAAATAGAACAGTTTTGAACCTATTTAGGTCTAAAGTTTAATACCTTTGAGAATCTTTATCATACCTACGGGTACCATATGTATAACCCATTATCCACTTCTTTAAAAAAGTGCAGGATTAATATAAAGTATAAGAAAGCAACCCATAATACTAAATAATATAGAAGCATAATAGTTCTTAATTGATCCTCATCTTTATGTGGAACTTTATTGCATATGTAGTACATTGTATTAAAAAAAAAAGAGGTTACATTATGTATATGAATATATGACATTTTAGTATCACAGGTTCATACAAGACCTATAAGTTATGCATATGAACTTGCTCTATACTGATAATGAATTCATGATCCCTATAGTCATATGCTTTTTACTTGATTTTATTTATACATTCCATTAATATGCATCAATGTATAATTTATAGAAAATATGACATAGAGTGAAAGAGTATTTTTATATGTATGAAATTATCGATATAGTTTCAAAGTGTTTTCAATACCTAGGAATTCAAGATTTATGAAATTGTACTTATGAAATGTGATATTTTGCAATAGTGTACTGGTTAATGTATATTTCTAAAACTACATGTTTCTCATTTAACATTATGTAATGTTAAGTTTGACTTCTTACATGTAAGCATAAATGAATCTATATTGATAATAACGTGTATTTGAGAAAGTTTGGTGGCAATAATTGATTAGACAAGATAAAAATATAAAGAATTTAGAAATATATAGTTGAGGTATATTAATACTTGTAAGTATAAATAATTGTCAAAATCCTAGAATAGTTAATACATGATAGACATTGGATATAGCAATAATATGAAATTGAATAAGTAATTGGAAGAAATTAGAATTATATTGCTATTGATTCAAATGATCGAATTATATGTTTAAAATGATGTTTTATGTGTATGCATCATTTTTTATGACTTTCAAAAGGTCATCTACATGTTTTAGATTCCCTACTATGTTTTATATGTAATGGTCAAAATACCGGGTTAGTCGGGAATAGTATTTTTCGATGATGAATAGTGACACTGGGGTGAATAGTACCTTATAGAGTTAAAAAGTATTTTATTTGATCATTGGAAAGAGCATGTTAGCAGGAGTCCATGGTTTGAATTTGGGATCAAACATAGATTATTTGGACCTCAAAAAGGCATTAGGAAGTTAAGTCACTTTTAAATTTTTAATATGACTAGTTTAACCTAGTTTGACTGGACCATAAAATATGCTACGAACCTCAAAAAAATAATCCAAAAATGTGGATGTGCTCGTATTGATGAGTATAATTATATGCTAATAAAAAATTAATTTATCGGTGACTTCAAAAATTTGGATTATCGGACCGGTAAAAGTGAATCAGACCATAAAGTAGTCTCTGATTGACTCAAAATTATTTATGGAGCCTAATGAATATATTTTAAGAATTATGAAAGTATTTTTAAGAAGGTTTGGAAAAATAAAGTAAGAGAAAAATAATGATTTCGATTTAAATAGTCACAAGTTGACCGTGGGTTTGACCAAGGCTTTAAAAATAACAAATGATCTTTAAAAATTGTAGGAAGTTCCAGCTGGGCTCTAATTAGTATTTATAATTATTTTTATAATGAGAAAGTGATTTTATGCTAACACCAAAAATTTGATAATCGGATCGGTTTGAGTGAACCGGACCGAAATGGACTTTAATTGAGCTAAAAATTTTCATGGGGGCTTGATTTATTATTTTAAGAAATATGAAATTGATTTTGAGTGGATTTGATCTTGGAAAGAGAGAGAAATAATTCAAAGTACATTAATAGGGTTTAAGTTAAAAATCTGCAAGCTTCCAGAATTCACCATAGTTTTATCCCATCCCCTTCATGGCCGAATTGGCCATATCTCTCTTACATGGATTCCTTCATTTTCTCTCTCAAAATCTCCCAACAAATTCCACTCTTTCAAGCAAATCAATGCTTATCTTTCACATGTTAACATTGTTTAACATAAGATGAAATGAAAATAATGAAAATAATGGAAAATGATATAGGTAGAGTGATAAAGGATCAAGGAAAGAGAATAAGATAGTAATTTAGTTATTTTAGAGACTAAATTGTAGTTCCATAAAATTATAATGAATTAAATAGATAGAGTATAGAATCGATGGTAATTTTGCAAATAAGAGTAATCTAATTACATATTACAATTTGAAAAAGAAATACAAACAAAAAACAAGTGGATGGGACATGAAAATTATCATTGTGCCGAAACATGCATTATGCTCAATCACATTGGGCCTTTGTTCATAACTATCCATCATGCAAATCATACACCCTTATATGCATTTCTAATGCATAAAGTAAAAACATATAATGGATTATTAACTTTGTTTTAACTCTTGAAACTTACTTTTGAGTTATTTTAATAATGTGATCAAATTAGGAAACTTTTTCCACTTTGGAAACTTTCATTTTAGGAAACCTTTTCGCATGCATGTGTTCTTGCCTTAATTATCAATCCAATTGATTATTAATTGATTATCAATTGATTATTTATTTAATTAATCATATTAAATAATTAAAAAATCAATTTTGGGCTTAAAACTAGTTTAGTCGAAAAGTTCGATAAATTGGTGTTTTCATGCAAAACTTGTTTGATTTTAATTTTGTTTGATCCTATGGCTTAATATCACATATTAAACACATAAATTAGCATCAAAATAATTTTAGAGTGCATCAATAAAAATTTAATTTAGAACAGCCCCTAAAATGTTTATTGAAAAATAGAAACCCTACATGCCAAAACAATGATTATTTTCTTAAAGAATCGTTTTTATTTTTCATTTTCTATATTTGATCACATATATCCATAAATCAATATTTCTCATTCATGAACAATCAAATCTGATATTTTAAATTTCATGAAATAAATAACTCAAAAATAAAAACTATTCCATAAAATATAGAATTGTAGATTCATGGCAAAACGTAGGCTCTAATACCATGTTGGAAATTATCGGTTACATGCATCTCATACATAAGCGGAATTGAAAATTTTTTAACCAATAGATCTGATCTTGCCATGAATTTACAATATACATATTAATGAGAATAAGAAAAATCACCTTTGATTTTTGTTGAATAGTTAATTTTCTTTCTCACCCGGTTGTCGGAAGGCATAGTGTCCAAAATTGAACACCTCCAATTAGTAATCCACACTAGAGAAGGATTGAATTAACCAACAATGGAGGAATACAAGAGCTGGAAAAAATCCCTTAATGCTAGCAAGGGGGGGGGGGTGGCAGCTAGGGTTGAGAGAGTGAGAGAATGTTTCTTTTCTCTTAATGTTTACTTAACCCTAAAATCCCTATCACTTGGATTTTTATAGTTAGGTTAAAAATTCCAACTTCATAATGGGATTGAGCTCTTTAAAATTGATGGAGAAATATTAAATGTACTTCTAGAATTATTAATAGTTTATTTTTGCTCAATTAAATCCAATTTAAATCCTTTTATAAAAGACTATGCACAAAACCCACAAACTAGGCCCTTCATGCATACACTTGGATTTAATCACACAAATGAATTCCAAATCCATCCAAATTAAATATGTAGGCTCCATAACACTTATGAAATATATTTAATTTATTTTGGTCAAACATTTAGGCCTCCAAGGCCTTCTATTAGGGTTTGGCGTGTAACCCTTCCTCTAAAGGGTTTCTGCGCCAAAACCAATCTTCTGGTCCTCTTTTAACTTCTCCAATGGATCTATTAATTATTATATCAACCTTATAATACTTATAGTCCAATAATAATTAATTATGAAATATGATATTTCAATTAGGTCCATTTTACAAAATATTTTTAAAAAGTTATCGGAATAATTTTACTTGATCATAATTAATTAAACTCCTTAATTAATTATTCTCTTATTCACTTCTCTATTCCCATAATAATATCAAATATTATTATCCTTGTCATTTTATCATTTTATCCTTTTCTCTATATGTGTGTGACCTATTGGGTTCCTGTCCATATTGGTAGTATAATATGTAATTGTGAGTTCTATTCAAAACTCACAAGATTTAAACTTCTTTAAATCATTTTATCAATCCCTATTAATATTTATGAGACACTATTATACAAGTCATGATTGCCCTCTAGCTAGGCATTCTGACTACCCAAATGTTAGGAAAGTCAAGTGGTTTGACTATACCCTTCCATAGAAATAGTTACCGTGCAATTACTCCTTTCACCACTCTTATCTCAATTAGATTCTAAGTATGGATTTCTGTCAACTCATATACATCTAATTATGTATGTTCTATTAATTTATCCATTATTCCCAAAATTCCCTTCATATATCCTTATCCATCTTAACATATTACTCTGGCCAGAGATTCTCCGAACAAGGCAATTACAGAATTGTGCGAGATAACTTCACTTAATAAATATGGGATGGTGAATCCTTTGTCAATCACTCTGTTAGAGAGTATGCCCTAGAGCCCATGTAATAGGGATGTTTTTCATATGTATAAAATTTATATTCTTAATAAAAGGCATCATTCATTTATTAATGCTATGTTTAAATACATGAGTTTGTAAATCTTAAATTAATAAAGGAAGTCCTAGATATTATAAACACAGTGCAAAGGCAATCATGAAGGTGTTCATGATGTGAAATGTCTATTGTATGCAAATGTGTTAATATCTAAATATCTCTAGTCATAGAATTAACAAGATCAAACATTATTAATTTGGACAGACTAGCATATGTTATGCTTCTTGAATGGTTCAAGCAGTAGTTCTCATAACTGTGATTATGAAAGATAATCAAAGCTAACATGTGGATGCTTGTTAGAAGAACAAGTTCATTGGAGACCTGCAAAGAGAATCCTCACATGGATATTAAATCTATATCAGTGAGGAATCTCTTCATAGCGGTTGTGCAAGTATCCTTAGACTTAAGATCACCAAAGTTATCTTAAGTAGCAAGTGGTATACTTTGACTCCATAACTGATTACTTCTAACTGGGAGTGAACATAGTTAGAAGATTGGGTATATCATGACCTACTTGAAGATAGTTGAGTGATTGACAAAGGATTCACCATCCCAAATTTAATAAGGGAAGTTATCTCGCATGATTCTATAATTGCGTTGTTTAGAGAATCTCTGGCCAGAGTAATATGCCAAGATGGATAGAGATCCATAGAGGGCATTTTAGGAACAATTGTTAAATTAATACATAATTAGATTTATATGAGTTGATAGAAATCCATACTCAGAATCTAATCGAGATAAGAGTGGTGAAAGGAGTGATTGCACGGTAACTGTTTCTATGGAAGGGTATAGTCAAACCACATGAATTTCCTGACATTTGGGTAGTCATGATGCCTAGCTAGAGGCCAATCATGACTTGTATAATGATGTATCAAAAATATCAATAGGGATTGATAAAATGATTTGAAAGAGTTTAAATCATATGAGTTTTGGATAGAACTCACAATTACATATTATACAACCAACATGGATAGGAACCCAATAGGTCACACACATATAGAGAAAAGGATAAAATGGTAAAATGACAAGGATAATAATATTTGATATTATTATGAGGGTATAGAAGTGAATAAGATAATAATTAATTAAAGAGTTTAATTAATTATGATCAAGTAAAATTATCCGCGGAACTTTTGAGAAATGTTCTATAAATTAGACCTAATTGAAATAATGTATTTCATGATTAATTATTATTGTCTTATAAGGTTATAAGACTACTATAAATGTTATAGAAATAATATAATAATTAATAAGTCCATTGGAGAAGTTATAAAGGGGCCAGAGGAATGGAGCTGGTGTGGAAGCCCTTCTGTAGATGGCCACACGCCAACTCCATACAGAAGGCCTTAGAGGTTTTTTTCTTGCACCAAATTAATTTATATATGTTACATAAGTGTTGTGGAACTCACATATTTAATTTTGTTGGATTTGGAATCCATTTGGGTATTTAAATATAATTAGTTGCACAAAGGGCCTAGTTTGTGGGTTTTGTGCATAGTCTTTTATGAAAAGGTTTAATTTGGATTTAATTAAGCCCAAATGATTATAATTAATTCCAAAGGCCCAATTAATAATTCTCCAGCAATTTTAAAGAAGCCAATCTCATTAAGGAGTTGGAATTTTAACCTAACTATAAAAGGCCAACTAATGAGGAATTAGAGTTAAGTGATTAAACACACAGGAAAGTCTTTTATTCTAACTCTCTCTCCCTTTTGCGCCGTTTCCTAAGCTAGCTCTTGGGAATTTCGGCCAGCCCTAGTTACACACCATTTAGTTGGTTCAATTTATCATTCTCTAGTTTCGATTACTCATAGGAGGTGTTCGATTTTGGATACTGTGGTTTGTGACAACCCGGTGCGAAGTAAAATCAATTGTTCAACAAAAATCAAATGTGATTTTTCTTATTCTCATATAGTCATATTGTGTATTCATGGCAAGATCAGATCTAATGGTTAAAAAAATTTTAAAATTCCGTTCATGTATGCGATGCATGTAACCGTTAAACTCCAACATGGTATCAGAGACAGGTTTTGCCATGGATATACAATTCTATATTATTCTACGAAATAAGTTTTGTTTTATTTTGAGTTATTTATTTCATGAACTTTAAAATATCATATTTAATTGTTCATGAATGAGAAATATTGATTTCTGGTTGTATGTGTGATCAAATAAATTTGATGGAAACAAAAATGGAACTTTTGAAGAAAAGTAACTAGGGTTTTGCATGAAACCCATGTAATTTTAATGGGGTGTTCTAATTTAATTTCTTATGGATCCATTAAAACTTCACTTAGATGATATTATATGTGTTTAATATGTGATATTAATCCGTAGGATCGAATGGAATTAGAATCGAACAAGTTTTGCATGAAAACTGGTTTAGTCGAAAAGTTCGATAAATTGGTGTTCTTCGTGTGTTCTTGATGTGTTCTTGTTTAGAACGACTTTTAATCTTCTAAATCTGATATATATGATATATTAAAGTGTTTTTAATTAATTGGATTAATTAAAATGGGCCTTAAATTAATTTGATTAATTTTAATTCATTAAAACCACTTAATGGGGTTAATTATGTTTATGGACTTGGTTTAAATTAGTAAATGACTTGGTGGGCCCAAGGATCTGATTTAAATTAAATATTATAAACATTAATTAAGTTTATTAATGGGTTTTAAGGGCTGGAGTGGGCTTGCCTCATTCCAAAAGGCCCAAATGGTCCAATAGACACAAAACTAGTTTGTGTGTGAACACATTTAGGGTTTATTTTGGTGGGTTTCGGCCTACCCTTGATCTTGAGCCAAAAATTGATTCTCTTAATTATTTAATATGATTAATTAATTAAATAATCAATTAATAATTAATTAATAATCAATTGGATTGATTATTAAGGCAAAAACACATGCATGTAAAAAGGTTTCCTAAAATGAAAGTTTCCAAAATGAAAAAAGTTTCCTAATTTGATCACATCATTAAAATAACTCAAAATATTGTTTCAAAGGTTGAAAAAAAGTTAGTAATCCATTTATTTATGCATTAGAAAGGTATATAAGGGTGTATGATTGGCATGATGGATAGTTATGGACAAAGCCCAATGTGATTGAGCATTATGCATGTTTTGGCCCAATGAGGACTTTCATGTCCCGGCAACTTGTTTTTGGTTTGTATTTCATTTCAAATTGTAATATGTAATTAGATTACTTAGATTAAAATTAGAAATAGAGATGGAAACCACTATCAAGGAGCAAGATGGGCCGGATGGAGATCCAACAAGTTTGAAGATAATGTAATTATTTTCTTGTTTGAATCATGCATACTACCCAGGTGTGACCTTTTGATTTCCCTTTGGCTTGGGGAAATCAATGTAGTGAAGTCCATAACTATACCATATTATATTTATGTGATAGATATAGGATGCATACCAATGTATGCCAACCATGTATTATGAGACTTAATTAACTAAAACCCTCAAACAAATACCATGGTATATAAGCCTTCCATTAATTTGAGGAGAACCAGAGTTCTTTATAGTGTGGGTTGTTGACCACAGTCAAGCTCACATTATATCGAATATGTTCAAATTTAATTAAATGGGTCATCTTAGCTAGCCCATCAGCTTGTTGACCACAGTCAAGGCTAATGGTTCTAGAAGCAAGATTAGGGAATGCATATACGATATGCATGCATCAAGAGTTGATAACCTAATGATCCAATAGTTGTGTAGAGACATAATTGGTATAAAGATACCTACCTTTCAAGGGTATGGAGTTTTTCTTGTTGACCACAGTCAAGGTCAAATTACATATCAAGGATTGGATATTGGCCCACTAAGAAAACCATCGGGTTTTCTCAGATTATATAGTGAGGGCTATTAGTTCGCAATAAAATAGTTGGAGTAAATGGATTAATTAAAGACCTTATTAATGTATACATATATATGAACATACTCTCATATCTTTTTTTTCATATCTATGTCATCATCATGAGCACATCAAATATACGATCAATCTTGGATAACAAGTTGGTTGGCAGCAACTATTCTGACTGGATCAGGC
Source organism: Excoecaria agallocha (assembly GCA_037975025.1). Taxonomy (NCBI): domain Eukaryota; kingdom Viridiplantae; phylum Streptophyta; class Magnoliopsida; order Malpighiales; family Euphorbiaceae; genus Excoecaria; species Excoecaria agallocha. Next base: position 20,911,893 of record CM075808.1, on the reverse strand, counting down.
AAGTGAGAATTGTTCTTAGAGCTGAAAAGATCCATTATGTATTGGATAAAGATCCACCACCACTTGCATCAGATGATGCCATTGATGAGATCAAAGGCACTTATTGAAAATACATGGAGGATAGTGAAGCAGCAGCATGTATGATGCTGGGTGCTTTATCCTCAGAGCTTCAGAAGCAACATGAGATAATGGATGGTGGGATTTCCAAGAAAAAGATTGCCAAGAAAGAGAATCCCAAAGGAACTTACTTCTATTGTGGAAATAATGGTCATTAGAAGCATAATTGCAAGGCCTATCTAGATTCTCTCAAGGAGAAGAAGCAAGCTGATGTTTCTACTTCAGGTATTCAAATGATTGAAAATAATACTTATTCTATTGCTTTAAAACTATCTTGGGTATTAGATACCGGATGTGGATTTCATTTGTGTAATGATCTACATGGGCTTAGAAGCTTTAGAAGAGTTGGAAAGGCAGAGATATGTTTGTTGTCAGCTACTGGACAAAACATCTCTACAACAGTTGTGGGCACTTATCATTTACCTCTACCAAGTGGATTAGTATGGAATTAAATAATTGTTATTGTTAGAGAGTATGCCCTAGAGCCCATGTAATAGGGATGTTTTTCATATGTATGAAATTTATATTCTTAATAAAAGGCATCATTCATTTATTAATGCTATGTTTGAATACATGAGTTTGTAAATCTTAAATTAATAAATGAAGTCCTATATATTATAAACACAGTGCAAAGGCAATCATGAAAGGTGTTCATGATGTGAGATGTCTATTGCATGCAAATGTCTTAATATCTAAATATTCCTAGTCATAGAATTAACAAGATAGGACATTGTTAATTCGGACAGACTAGCACATGTTATGCTTCTTGAATGGTTTAAGCAGTGGTTCTCATAACTGTGATTATGAAAGATAATCAAAGCTAACATGTGGATGCTTGTTATAAGAACAAGTTCATTGGAGGCCTGCATAGAGAATCCTCACATGGATATTAAATCTATGTCAGTGAGGAATCTCTTCATAGCGGTTGTGCAAGTATCCTTAGACTTGAGATCACCAAAGTTATCTTAAGTAGCAAGTGGTATACTTTGACTCCATAACTGATTACTTCCAACTGGGAGTGAACATAGTTAGGAGATTGGGTATATCATGACCTACTTGAAGATAGTTGAGTGATTGACAAAGGATTCACCATCCCAAATTTAACAAGGGAAGTTATCTCACATGATTCTATAATTGCCTTGTTTAGTGAATCTCTGGCCAGAGTAATATGCCGAGATGGATGGAGATCCATGAAGGGCATTTCAGGAACAATGGTTAAATTAATAGAACATACATAATTAGATTTATATGAGTTGACAGAAATCCATACTCAGAATCTAATTGAGATAAGAGTGGTGAAAGGAGTAATTGCACGGTAACTGTTTCTATGGAAGGGTACAGTCAAACCACATGACTTTCTTGACATTTGGATAGTCATGATGCCTAGCTAGAGGCCAATCATGACTTGTATAATGATGTATCAAAAGTATCAATAGGGATTGATAAGATGATTTAAAGGAGGTTAAATCATGTGAGTTTTGAATAGAACTCACAATTACATATTATATTGCCAACATGGACAGGAACCCAATAGGTCACACACATATAGAGAAAAGGGTAAAATGGTAAAATAACAAGGATAATAATATTAGATATTATTATGAAGGTAGAGAAGTGAATAAGATAATAATTAATTAAAGAGTTTAATTAATTATGATCAAATAAAATTGTCCGCGGAACTTTTGAGAAATGTTCTGCAAAATTGGAGCTAATTGAAATAATGTATTTTATGATTAATTATTATTATCTTATAAGTGTTATAAGACTACTATAAGTGTTATAGGACTGATATAATAATTGATAGGTCCATTGGAGAAATTATAAAGGGCCAAAGGAATGAAGAAGTTGGAGGAAGCCCTCCAAAAGAGGGCCACACGCCAACTCCATACAGAAGGGCTTAGAGGGCTTTTTCTTGGACCAAATTAATTTATATATGTTACATAAGTGTTATGGAACTTACATATTTAATTTGGTTTGATTTGGAATCCATTTGGGTATTTAAATTCAATTAGATGCACAAAGGGCCTAGTTTGTGGATTTTGTGCATAGACTTTTATGAAAAGGTTTAAATTGGATTTAATTAAGCCCAAATGATTATAATTAATTCCAGAGGTCCAATTAATAATTCTCCAGCAATTTTAAAGAGCCCAATCTCATTTAGGAGTTGGAATTTTAACCTAACTATAAAAGGCCAACTAATGAGAATTAGGGTTAAGTGATTAAAACAAAAGGAAAGTCTTTTTCTTTATTCTCTCTCCCTTTTTGCACCACCTCCAAGCTAGCTTCTTGGAATTTCGGCCATCCCTAGTTGAACACCAATTTGGTGGTTCAATTTACCCCTCTCTAGTGTGGATTAATCATTGGAGGTGTTCGATTTTTGACACTGTGGTTTGCGACAACCCGGTGCGATGTAAAATCAACTGTTCAACACAAATCAATGGTGATTTTTCTTATTCTCATATAGTTATATTGCGTATTCATGGCAAGATCAGATCTAATGGTTAAAAAAAAATTTAAAATTCCGCTCATGTATGTGATGCATGTAACCGTTAAATTCCAACATGGTATCAGAGCCATGGTTTTGCCATGGATATACAATTCTATATTTTTCTGCGGAATAAGTTTTGTTTTGAGTTATTTATTTCATGAACTTTAAAATATTAGATTTGATTGTTCATGAATGAGAAATATTGATTTATGGTTGTATGTGTGATCAAATAAATTTGGTGGGAACAAAAACGAAATTTTGAATGATTGTGATTAGGGTTTTGCGTGAAACCCATTAGGGTTTGGCGTAAACCCTAGGTGATTTAAGGGGCTGTTCTAATTTAATTTCTTATGGATCCATTAAAACATCATTTAGATGATATTTTATTTTTTTAATATGTGATATTAAGCCGTAGGATCGAACGGAATTAAAATCAAACAAGTTTTGCATGAAAACTAGTTTAGTCGAAAAGTTCGATAAATTGGTGTTCTTCATGTGTTCTTGATGTGTTCTTGGTTAGAACGACTTTTGATCTTATAAATCTGATATATATGATATATTAAAGTTTTTTAATTAATTGGATTAATTAAAATGGGCCTTAAATTAATTTGATTAATTTTAATTTATTAAAACCACTTAATGGGCTTAATTATGTTTACGGACTTGGTTTAAATTAGTGAATGACTTGGTGGGCCTAAGGAGCTGATTTAAATTAAACATTATAAACATTAATTAAGTTTATTAATGGGTTTTAAGGGCTGGAGTGGGCTTGGCTCATTCCAAAAGGCCCAAATGGTCCAAAAGACACAAAACTAGTTTGTGTGTGAACACAATTAGGGTTTTTCTTCTGTGGGTTTCGGCCTACATTTGTTTTTAAGCCCAAAATTGATTCTTTTAATTATTTAATATGATTAATTAATTAAATAATCAATTTATAATTAATTAATAATCAATTGGATTGATTATTAAGACAAGAACACATGCATGCAAAAAGGTTTCCTAAAATGAAAGTTTCCAAAATGGAAAAAGTTTCCTAATTTGATCACATCATTAAATAACTCAAAATATAGTTTCAAAGGTTGAAAAAAAGTTAGTAATCCATTTATTTATGCATTAGAGAGGCATATAAGGGTGAATGATTGGCATGATGGTTATTTATGGACAAAGCCCAATGTGATTGAGCATAATGCATGTTTTGGCCCAATGAGGACTTCAATGTCCCGGCCACTTGTTTTTGGTTTGTATTTCATTTCAAATTGTAATATGTAATTAGATTACTTATATTAGAATTAGAAATAGAGATGGAGACCAATATCAAGGAGCAAGATGGGCCTGATGGAGATCCAACAAGCTTGAAGATTATGTAATTATTTTCTTGTTTGAATCATGCATACTACCTAGGTGTGACCTTTTGATTTCCCTCTTGGCTCGGGGAAATCAATATAGTGAAGTCCATAACTATACCATATTTGTATGCTTATATTTATGTGATAGATATAGGATGCATACCAATGTATGCCAACCATGTATGATGAGACTTAATTAACTAAAACTCTCAAACAAATACTAAGGTATATAAGCCTTCCATTAATTTGAGGAGAACCAGAGTTCTTTATAGTGTGGGTTGTTGACCACAGTCAAGCCACATTATATCGAATATGTTCAAATCTAATTAAATGGGTCATCTTAGCTAGCCCATTAGTTTGTTGACCACAGTCAAGGCTAATGGTTCTAGAGGCAAGATTAGGGAATGCATATATGATATGCATGCATCAAGAATTGTTAACCTAATGATCCAATAGTTGTGTAAAGACATAATTGGTATAGAGATACCTACCTTTCAAGGGTATGGAATTTGGCTTGTTGACCACAGTCAAGGTCAAATTACATATCAAGGATTGGATATTGGCCCACTAAGAAAACCATCGGGTTTTCTCGGATTGTATAGTGAGGGCTATTAATTCGCAATAAAATAGTTGGAGTAAATGGATTAATTAAAGACCTTATTAATGCATACATATATATATGAACGTACTCTCATATCTTTTCTTTTTCACATCTAGGTCATCATCATGAGCACGTCAAACATTAATATACGATCAATCTTGGATAACAAGCTGGTTGGCAACAACTATTCTGACTGGATCAGGCAAGTGAGAATTGTTCTCAGAGCTGAAAAGATCCACTATATCTTGGATAAAGATCCACCACCACTTCCATCAGATGATGCCATTGATGAGATCAAAGGCATTTATCGAAAATACATGGAGGATAGTGAAACAGCAGCATGTCTAATGCTGGGTGCTATGTCCTCGGAGCTTCAGAAGCAACATGAAATGATGGATGCTAGAACCATCGTTTTGCATCTAGAGGAGCTTTATTCTTCTCAGGCTAGAACTGAGCAATATGAGATTGCTCGAGCTCTATTTAGCTGCAAAATGGTGGAAGGCACTTCAGCTGCTACTCATGCATTGAAGATGTATGGGTATATTGAGCATTTGAGTAGACTTGGCTATGTTATGGATAATGATCTATACATAGATTTAATCTTGTACTCGTTGGCTCCAAGTTTTGCACCTTTCATGCTTAACTTCAACATGAACAAGATCCAAGTATCCATTCCTGAGTTAATCAATATGCTCAAGACAGCTGATGGATCATTTAAGAAGGATCCAAAAAGTGTCATGGTTATCACTTTTGCTAAAGGCAAGAAGCAGAAGAAGAAGAAGATAACCAAGGAGCAGCCAAAGAATGGTGGGATCTCCAAGAAGAAGGTTGCCAAGAAAGAGAATCCCAAAAGAACTTGCTTCCATCGTGGAAAGGATGGTCATTGGAAGCGTAACTGCAAGGCCTATCTAGATTCTCTCAAGGAGAAGAAGCAAGCTGATGCTTCTACTTCAGGTATTCATATGATTGAAATTAATACTTATTCTATTGCTTCAAAACAATCTTGGGTATTAGATACCGGATGTGGATCTCATTTATGTAATGATCTACAGGGGCTTAGAAGCTTTAGAAGAGTTGGAAAGGCAGAGATATGTTTGCAGTCAGCTACTGGACAGAACATCTCTACAATAGTTGTGGGGACTTACTATTTGTCTTTTCCTAGTGGATTAGTACTGGAATTAAATAATTGTTATTATGTTCCAGCTTTGTCCAAAAGTATTATTTCTTTTAGGTGTTTGATGAACGATTATGATATTTCTTTAAAGGACAAATGTTGTTACATTTTTAAGAACAATATATTTTATGCAAAAGCTATCATTGAGAATGGTATATTTGTTCTTGATTTAATTAAAGAAGTACATAATGTGGATACCAAGAGAATGAAACATGATAATCTAAATACCTCATACTTATGGCATTGTCGTTTAGGCCACATAAATGAAAAATGCATGACCAAATTGCACAAGTCAGGTGATTTGGGATCATTTGATTATGAATCATTTGATACATGCGAATCTTGTTTATTGGGAAAAATGACAAAAGCTCCCTTTATTGGTAAAGGAGAACGAGCTAAAATAGTTTTGGACTTAATACATTCAGATGTATGTGGTCCAATGACTACACATGCTAAGGGAGGTTACTCCTACTTCATTACTTTCATAGATGATTATTCCAGGTTTGGATATATCTATCTAATGAAATATAAATCAGAAGAATTTGAAAAGTTCAAAGAATTCAAAAATGAAGTAGAGAAACAACTTGACAAAAGTATTAAAACACTTAGATCAGATCAAGGTGGACAATACTTAAGCCAAGAGTTTCAGGATTATCTTAGAGATAATGGGATTTTATCTCAATGGACTCCACCATATACACCACAACACAATGGTGTATCTGAAAGGAGAAATCGAACACTATTAGATATGGTTCGATCAATGATGAGCCGAGCGGACTTGCCTAAGTACTTTTGGGGATATGCACTAAAAACTGTTGTCTATGTGTTAAATAGAGTTCCTAGTAAATCGGTTGATGTTACTCCATATGAGATGTTGAATAACAAGAAACCCACGCTTTCTCATATGAAAGTATGGGGTTGTCCTGCTTATGTGAAGAGGACAATGTCAGACAAACTGGATGTTAAGTCTGACAAATGTTTATTTGTGGGATATCCAAAAGAAACATTTGGATATTATTTCTATCATCCCTTAGAAAAAAAGGTGTTTGTTTCAAGGCATGTTGTCTTCTTGGAAAGAGAATTTCTCCTACGAGAGGACAGTGGGAGTAAAATTGAACTTGGTGAAGTTTAAGACCCACAAATAGAAGATGATCAACCTATTAAACCCGAAACTGAATATCATAATGATGAGATTGCAGTTGAACCTGATTATACACAAAATCCTAGAAGATCTACTAGGATGCATTCTATCCTTGTGAGATATGGATTTCACATTGATTCGGATAGAGGCATAACTGTAGTAGAGGACAATGAGCGTACAAGCTATCAAGAAGTTTTGAACAGTTCAGAACGTGATTTATGGCTTAAGGCCATACAGTCTGAAATGGACTCCATGTATGAGAACAAAGTATGGACTTTAACTCAACCACCTGAAGGGATAAAACCCATAGGGTGCAAATAGGTCTTCAAAAAGAAGACTGACATGGAAGGTAATAAAGTTACCTATAAAGCTCGCTTAGTAGCAAAAGGTTATCGTCAAAAAGAAGGTATTGACTATGATGAAACTTTTTCTCCTGTAGCGATGCTTAAGTCTATATGAATAATTTTAGCCATTGCAGCTCATTATGATTATGAGATTTGGCAAATGGATTTGAAGACAGCTTTCCTTAATGGAAATCTTACTGAGGATGTGTATATGATACAACCAGATGGGTTCACATCAGAAAATGTCGAAAAGGTATGCAAGCTTTAAAGATCCATTTATGGATTGAAGCAAGCCTCTAGGAGCTGGAACATACGATTCAATGAGAAAATCAAAGAGTTTGGTTTCTCACAGAATGAAGATGAACCTTGTGTGTATAAAAGGGTCAATAGGAGTGCAATTGTCTTCCTAGTTCTATTTGTGGATGACATATTGATCATGGGAAATGACATTTCTCTTCTCCAATCTGTTAAAATATGGTTATCCAAGCAATTCTCCATGAAAGACCTTGGAGAAACATCCTATATTCTTGGAATAAGTATCTATAGAGATAGATCCAATAGGTTGCTAGGTCTTTCTCAGAGTACATATATAGATAAAGTATTGAAGAGGTTCAATATGGATCTCTCTAAGAAAGGGTTTATACCCATGGTGCATGGGAAACACCTTTCTAAGTCTATGTGTCCGCAAACACTAGAGGATAGAGAGAGCATGAATAGAATACCATATGCATCTGTAATTGGTTCTATCATGTATGCTATGTTATGTACATGTCCAGATGTAGCATTGCTTTGAGTGTCACAAGCAGATTCCAATCCAATTTTGGAGAGGAACACTGGGCAACTGTCAAGAATATCTTTAAGTACTTGAGAAGCACTAAGGATATATTCTTGGTATATGGAGAGCGCAGTTTGGAAGTAAATGGGTATACAAATGCCAGCTTCCAATCTGACAAAGATGATTGTAAATCACAGTCTGGTTATGTGTTCATAATGGGAGGAGGAGCAGCTAGTTGGAAGAGTTCCAAACAAGAAACAACTGTTGATTCCACGACGGAAGTTGACTACATTGCTACTTCAGAAGCAGCAAAAGAAGCAGTCTGGATCAAAAAGTTCGTAACTGAACTAGGAGTGGTGCCTAGCATTGTTGATCTGATTCCTTTATATTGTGACAACAATGGAGCCATTGTGCAAGCAAAGGAACCACGGTCTCATCAGCGATCCAAGCATGTTCTATGATGCTACCATCTCATAAGGGAAATAGTAGTTAGAAATGATGTGAAAATAGAAAGGGTTCCTACAGATGACAATGTGGTAGATCCCCTCACTAAAGCACTTTCCCAGATTAAGCATGATCACCATATAAATAGCATGGGTCTGAGACATATGAGTGATTGGCTCTAGTGTAAGTGGGAGATTGTTAGAGAGTATGCCCTAGAGCCCATGTAATAGGTATGTTTTTCATATGTATAAAATTTATATTCTTAATAGAAGGCATCATTCATTTATTAATGCTATGTTTAAATACATGAGTTTGTAAATCTTAAATTAATAAATGAAGTCCTAGATATTATAAACACAGTGCAAAGGCAATCATGAAGGTGTTCATGATGTGAGATGTCTATTGTCTACAAATGTGTTAATATCTAAATATCCCTAGTCATAGAATCAACAAGATAGGACATTGTGAATTCGGACAGACTAGCACATGTTATGCTTTTTGAATGGTTCAAGCAGTGGTTCTCATAACTATGATTATGGAAGATAATCAAAGCTAAAATGTGGATGCTTATTAGAAGAACAAGTTCATTGGAGACCTACAAAGAGAATCCTCATATGGATATTAAATCTATGTCAGTGAGGAATCTCTTCATAGCGGTTGTGCAAGTATGCTTAGACTTGAGATCACGAAAGTTATCTTAAGTAGCAAGTGGTATACTTTGACTCCATAACTGATTACTTCCAACTGAGAGTGAACATAGTTAAGAGATTGGGTATATCATGACCTACTTGAAGATAGTTGAGTGGTTGACAAAGGATTCACCATCCCAGATTTAATAAGGGAAGTTATCTCGCATGATTCTATAATTGCCTTGTTCAGAGAATCTCTGGCTAGAGTAATATGCCAAGATGGATACAGATCCATGGAGGGCATTTTGGAAACAATGGTTAAATTAATAGAACATACATAATTAGATTTATATGAGTTGTCAGATATCCATACTCAGAATCTAATTGAGATAAGAGTGGTGAAAGGAGTGATTGCACGGTAACTGTTTCTATGGAAGGGTATAGTCAAACCACATGACTTTCCTGACATTTGGGTAGTCATGATGCCTAGCTAGAGGCCAATCATGACTTGTATAATGATGTATCAAAAATATCAATAGGGATTGATAAAATGATTTGAAGGAGTTTAAATCATGTGAGTTTTGGATAGAACTCACAATTACATATTATACTGTCAACATGAACAGGAACCTAATAGGTCACACACATATAGAGAAAAGGATAAAATGGTAAAATGGCAAGGATAATAATATTTGATATTATTATGAGGTTAGAGAAGTGAATAAGATAATAATTAATTAAAGAGTTTAATTAATTATGATCAAGTAAAATTGTTCGCGAAACTTTTAAGAAATGTTCTGTAAATTGGACCTAATTGAAATAATGTATTTCATGATTAATTATTATTGTCTTATAAGTGTTATAAGACTACTATAAATTTTATAGGACCAATATAGTAATTAATAAGTCCATTGGAGAAGTTATAAAGGGCTAGAGGAATGGAGCTAATGTGAAAGCACTTATGTAGAGGGCCACATGCCAACTCCATACAGAAGGCCTTAGAGGTGATCAGATCTAATGATTAAAAAAAAATTTAAAATTCCGCTCATATATGCGATGCATGTAATCGTTAAACTCCAACACACTCAACTATCTTCAAGTAGGTCATGATATACCCAACCTCCTAACTATGTTCACCCCCAGTTGGAAGTAATCAATTATGGAGTCAAAGTATACCACTTGCTACTTAAGATAAGCTTGGTGATCTCAAGTCTAAGGATACTTGCACAATCGCTATGAAGAGATTCCTCACTGAAATAGATTAAATATCCATGTGAGGATTATCTTTGTAGGTCTCCAATGAAATTGTTCTTCTAACAAGCATCTACATGTTAGATTTGATTATCTTCCACCATCACAGTTGTGTGAACCGGTGCTTAAACCATTCAAGAAGCATAACATATGCTAGTCTGTCTGAATTAATAATGTCCTATCTTGTTAATTCTGTGACTAGGGAAATTTAGATGTTAACACATTTGCATGCAATAGACATCTCAAATCATGAACACTTTCATGATTGCCTTTGCACTGTGTTTATAATATCTAAGACTTCATTTATTAATTTAAGATTTACAAACTCATGTATTTAAACATAGCATTAATAAATGAATGATGCCTTTTATTAAGAATATGAATTCATACATATGAAATACATCCCTATTACATTGTCTCTAGGGCATACTCTCTAACAAATGATAAAGAAAGAAACAAATCAATATATCATAGGAAGATTAAGAAAATTTTGCAATTTGAATGTAAGGCTATTTCTTTATCTTTGTGGTTTTCTTTACCTTTGTTCCACCGACCAATGAGGAGTCTTGATCACAACTAGGCTGGGTGCTAGCTAGCACATGGCCCAATCATAGTTGGGAACTCCTTGTGCTAGCTACTTCTCTTCTTTTCCTTTCTTTCCTTTTCTTCATGGCTTGCAGTCACGCCCACTAATAGGGAGTTGATGGTCGGCAGTTGTTCTTGCTTTGCTTGTGATTTCATGCAAGTTGGCAATGCAATCCATACTTTCATTTCTTTTCTATCTTTTTTTTATCTCATTTTTGTTGTTAACATGTATGCTCTTTCTTTCACCTTTGTTGTTATTTTCATTATCATTGCTCATAATCTTGCTATTATAATTTTCATTAATAATATTAATATCATTGTTGTTTGGCATTATTATTTTTTGAAATTAATAATATTATTAGGAGCTTCATTTTTTCATTGTTATTTCTTTTGTTGTTAATTATTTTATTAACTATTATTGCTATTTTTTCAATTTTATTTCCATTTTTGTATTAGCTTTTTTTCATTTTCTTTAGGCTGAAAATTGTTATGTTAGTTGTTTTGTTTATTTTTACAGATGCTACATTCCTTCTGTCGGTAAAGGTCTCCTTAGTTATGGGCACCACTTGCCTCTTTTGTAGGTGATAGTTACCCACTTACAAGTAACACTTGCCTACTTGCATGCAACAACCATCTTCCTTGGATCTTTTACTAACATTTGTAAACTCTTGTCACTAAAAGTGTGCCATCTTCAAAATCCACTGTTGCTTGCTGCAAATTCCCTTGCACTTTATTTGCTTTGACCCTATGCACACCAAGCACACTCTTTTGGGCAACTTTGGTGTATTTTTTTATTTCCATTACTATCTTTATTATTATTATTATTATTATTATTATTATTACTATTATTATTATTATTATTTTTATTATTATTGTTGTTGTTTTTGTTATTGTTATTGTTATTATTATTATTAAATTGCTATATTTTTTACTTTTAGAGTAATGTTATAGTTACTGTTTCTTATATTATGTTATTTATTTTATTATTAATTTTATAACTACTTTTTATTTCTATTATTATTATTATTCTTATTATTATTATGTTTTTATACTATGCATTATATATTATTGTGTGTATATATATATATATTATTAATACCTATATTATTATATATATTGTTATTACTACCACTACATATATTATCACTATATTTAGATATATTATTATTATTGTACATATTATTATATATTATCTTATATATTATACATGTGAGGACCCAATCATGGCCCTAATAGGATTATAGTTAATTAATCAGGATTGAGATTTAATAAGGCAAAATTAGATTATTTTTGCATTATTGAAGTTAAGTCATATAAAAGGGTATGATGGTAATTATGCACATATGTATTGGAGTGTAGCTAAAATAGGAAGGAAGGATACAATTGAATTAAATTAAAAGTCTTGGGATTAAAGTGTGAGGAATGGAAATTTAGAAGATTATAGTGTATAAGGGTAATTTGGGAATTTCTCTTAGTGTGATATTAATCTCACTCAAGCATTTGGGGAATGGCCGGATCTACATTTGGAGGAGATCTCTCTCTCTCTCTATAATTTAAGAAAACTAGGGTTTTGACGTTTGGCTTCATGAAGGAAAAGACAGGAACTATGGGTAGTAGAGCTGGATCAAGATGATTGAAGGAAGATTGGAAGCTTTAATGTCAGGTATGGGAATTAGGGTTACTGTAATGTTCATATGATTGATTTTAGGAGTCTTTCCTCCTCTTTATGTGTATGGGTTCCCTTGAGAATGCGTAGGCTAAATCTATGGATTTAGATGAGTGTTGCATGATCTAAAACTTAAATGATCATATAAGTAAGAGGGGAAGTGAGATATGGGTTTTAAATTTATGTTATGCATGATCGAGATTCTGAATTTTTCTTCTTTCCTTCTCATACGCGGCCACGGGTGTATTTTCCCTTTGAAAACACACGACCACGCATGTTTTTCTTCTTTCCTATGCGTGACCACATGTGGTTTTCTTCTTTCCCATGCATGGCCACGTGATGATGTTCTTCTTCTCACACACGGCTATGAATTGTTTTGCCTTTGAGGATGCATGGCCATGTGATGATGTTCTTCTTCTCATACACGACCACACATTATTTTGCCTTTGAGGATGCATGGCCACGTGATGATGTTCTTCTTCTCACACACAACCATGCATGTGTTTTCTCTTGGAAATACACGGCCATGCATGTGTTTTCTCTTGGAAACACACGACCATGCTTGTGTTTTCTCCTTGGAAACACATGGCCACTCACTCATTCTTCATGAAAAATACGTGGCCACTCACCATGTTTCTCCTTGATGTACACTGCCACGTGATGTTTTTCTTCTTCCCACACACGGCCACGCATATTTGCTTCCTTTCTTGCACATGGCAATTCATGCTTTTATTTATGGGAATGTAAGGACCCAAATTAGGCGCTAGTAGAATTCAATGACATAATTTCGATTATTAATGTTTAATCAAGCTTAATTAGATGAATTATTATAAGTTTATATATTGAAGGATAAACTAGTTGTTTATTTTTGTGTGTAATTGAAATAATATTTTTTATTTCAAGGATCAATTGGGATATAAGTGTAATTAGGTTGTAATTAATTATGTGATGAATGTGTGAATTATATGTTATGAATTTTATAATGGTATAATTAGAAAGGGAAATTAAATAGTTTGAGGGATAAATTAAAATAGGATATAAACTTAAAGGTCAATGTTAAAAATAATAAATGAGTGGGGTCAAATTTTATAAGAGATAGCATATGATGGGGTAAAATTGAAAGTAAGAAGATAATTTGTGGGTCAATGTTGAAAGAAGCTTTAAGTGGGGTTGATTTAAGATAATTACAAAATTTTTAGGTTAATGTTAAACATGCAAGAAATTGAGAGGCAAAGGTGTAACATGCAAGAAATTTAGAGAAGTTAGTGGAACATGCAAAATCTTGAGGGACCAAGAAAGAAATTTACCTTGCCACTATATATATATATTATATTTCACATGAAAGAGAAGATATTGGAGAGAGGGACGACATTTAGAGAGTGAGATTATAGAAATTCTTCTATGCTCTCTCTCATGTTTTCATGGTTAATCTCTTAAAGAAACCAAAGAAGAAATTCTTGCATGTGATGATTAATCAAGAGAAATTGTGCATCAAATTAAGATAATAAGTTCAATTGAATGACATCTTCTTCTTCTCCTTCTTCTTTACATTTTGATGAGGTAATGGTAGAGTAAGGTGCTGGAATTTTATTTGAATGATGATGATGTTTGTGAAGGAGAAGAGGAGGGTAGATAGAGTAAAGGAAAGGAAATTGCAAGGGGTTGAAGACAAGGGATTTTCAGCCAAGGTATGGAAAATTAGGGCTGTTCATAATTACATGTGAAATTTGCTGGAACAAGTTGTGGTTGATAGAAATTTAGGGTTGTGTTTTTCTGGGTTTTATTGGGGATTTTATCGAAATGAGTTTGAAGAACAGAATCAGATGTGAGAGTCATTGTCCAACTCGTGAAGCTCTTCACGAGTCGTGCATCTTTTTCTTCTGGTCACTCGTTAATGTTTGTCTCACTCGTGAATACCTTCATGAGTCGTGAATTTTAGTCCGACTCATGAGGCTCTTCATGATTCGTGATATGTAACTTTCTTCCCCACTCATGAACCCCTTCACGAGACGTGAATTTTGGTCTTTTTGCTTCACTCGTGAATCTCTTCATGAGTCAAACGCTTCTTCATGACTGATTGACCTATTTGGATTGTTTTGCTCATAAGATGAGCTATAGAATAGAAAATTGAGTAATTATTTTTGTGTTGGAAACTATACTTCCATACCTATGTTTCATATGAAGAAACATAAACTTAAATCTGTCTCTAAGTATATGGAATTTAGGGTTGAATCCGGACTAGTCCCCTAGATAGCTCACAGAAACAGAATTTACAATAATGGGCATAACTTTTTGTAGAGATGTTGAAATGATACAAAGGAAATTTATGGTAAAACTAGAGACATGAAAGTATAAATTTGATGAAGAAATGTTGATCTAAATCCCTCTCAATTTTACGTTATGAATTTTTCTCTGTGTCAGCCCACCCTATTTTGGTTCTATGAATAGTAAGGATTATTGGTAATGATATATAAATATTCATATGTGATCAAACTTATGTACATGGTTGTTGTGTGCAATTATGCTTTCCTGTACATATTTTTAATGATGGAGTAAATGTTTATTTGATGCATGCATCTATACTATGAAGTTAAGAAATGCTTGAATATGATAAATGAAGGTTTTTAATGTACGACTATCACATGATTAGATGAATGTAATATATATATATAGGTATATTTATGTAAACATCTAAATAATTATACCCAATTTTTATTGATCTCTTGAAGTTACTATGATACTTATAGTTTGAAATGTCAACTTTAATTGTAGAAAGAAGTAATGTGATTTGTAGATTATATGTGAACATATAAACATATGAATTTATATAATATGATCTTACATGATTGGGTTTGAATTTTGAAAGATGTTTTAGAGTAACGATTCAAAGAATATGTGTAAAGTGAAATGTATGAATATGTCTTTACTTAATTGAAATGACATGATTAAGCATATGTGTTGTCATATGTTAGCATGCTGAAATACAGATCTACAGTACTATAGACTCAATTATAGAAATTTTATTAAAGCATATAATGGCAATATTATATGAGACTATGTATACAAGTGTATGCATTAAAGAAGGAGTATCTTGTCACGTGATTTTATATGAGAAAATTGTATAAATTGTTTATGAATTGTGCATATATGTATATGTGCTAGAGAGGATATATATATTTTTACATGATTATGTATGGGTACAAATGGCATTATATAAGTATAGTCTTGACATACGGAATAGTTACAAGATTGAATAGGATTACAAGAACATAATAGTAATACCCAACAGTGAAATGTTCACAGGTTTACAGAAAGTTACACATGAGCGCTTTCATGAGTACATTGTTCGTAGTTATACAAGAGTATACATGTGCATATAAGAATATGAATGAATAAAGAAAAGATAAAGTAAATAGATTTTATTGCCTGTGTTGAGTCTAGGAAGTGGATAGATAGGCATGCCTATAAAGGTACCTTCCAGCTGTGATAGTTTTAACCCCGTTTGGGTTGTAGTCAACCCCGTTTGGGTGACTAAACAGACTTGTACCTTCTGGTGCTACCGTATAACTCATTATCCACCTCTTTAGAATAGTGCAGGCTTTATACCAAAGTCAAGAAAAGTTTAATGTTTAACTTAAAGTTTTATGAAGCATGACAATTCATAAATTGATTTCATAATCTAATTTATATGTGAAATTCCTTTTCATCACATATAGAAATTATGATATTAAAAGATGCTGTGATATACACTTTATGCATTATTTTTGCATATAAAAATAGTATGTACAGAGTTATATAAATGAACTAGTGCATCACTAATGTCTAGTTATGGACTATATTAGAGATAGTATGTTTTCTATAGTAATATGTTGCTTGTTTGAGGTAGATAAATGACTTACAAGATTCGTCATGTATGAAAGCTATGAAAAATGTTTTGCTGAAATAAGTGTTTTCTATAACAATGGAATATAAGAGTTATGTATAGGTATTCATATTGGTGATTGCTTTTCAATTAATATATTGGGCTATATGTTTTCCCTATATCTACTCGTTCTCGTTCTTTATTAAGAATTGATGTATAATGTCTTGTGCATACACATAAAATATTTACAAATTTACAAGTGATAAAGTTCACATGATAATGACATTTGAGATGGAAGCGAGCTAGAAATTTTGGTACCATAAGCATTACAAATATATTTCTAGATTGATAAATGATAAACTTTCATAGTACTAATGCTCTATCTTACTTTCGAATATGCATATGTCCTTGTTGATCATAAGCTTATATGTGATATATATATATATATATATATATATATATATATATATATATATATATATATATATATATATATTCCTAGTATATGTTAAAGTGTGTAGTAAGTGGAAGGAGTGACTGAGTATAAACAGTGGTATATCATTCAATGAATGAATCGCAAGTCTAAAGGATAAATATGCTTATATGATTAAATGTTGTGCATATAAAGCATCAATGCCAAATTTACTATCATTAAGTTAGTTGGTTATCATGTGTGGACTCTTGTCTGCATTTTGTTATTTTGTAAATTGGGCATAAGTTATACTTATAGTTCATAATGTATACTTGTTGGCGACCATCGTGAGTGGTCGCTTGTCATATTTTGTGTTCCCCACTAAGCTTTATAGCTTAGCACGGATTTTTATTTATCCGTGTAGGTTGCGAGAATAAGACTTTCTTCCAGGATTGATATCTACAACAGGTTGGACAACACAAGTCTTAGAAGATCGATAATAGAGTCTTCTTTTTGTCCTTATATTTTGTGGTTATGGAAACTTTAATTATGTTGGAAATTTTGTAATTACTATAGATGATTTGTATATGTAATATTTGATGTTGATGAGATGCACCCGTAAGTAAATCTCCTATTAGTTAACTTTTAGATATCTGTTTAGTAGAATAACAGATGAAATGTTATGATAAGCATGCTTAATTAATACTAAATAAAGTGTTATAGCTAAGTATAGGGTAAGGGTACTACACTCCAGAAGTTATAGTTGGTACTTTTTCTCTTTATAATTGTAACATACATGCACTCATTGATCCTGGCTCTACTAATTCATATGTTTGTAGTGGGGTTTCGGGTAGAGATAGGTTTAAAATACAATAGTTAGAGTATGATGTATGTGTAACTAGTCCTTTGAGACATAGTGTAATTGTTAATAAGGTGTGAGTATTCTCTTTGTAGGTCTCTAATGAACTTGTTGTAAGGACTCAAATTAGGCCTTAGTAGAATTCAAGGACATAATCCCAATTATTAATGTTTAATCAAGCATAATTAGATGAATTATTATAAGCTTATATATTGAAGGATAAACTAGTTGTTTATTTATGTGTGTAATTGAAATAATATTTTATTTCAAGGATCAATTGGGATATAAGTGTTATTAAGTTCGATAATTGTGATAAATGTGTAAGATATATGGTATGAATTTTATAAGGTCATAATTAAATTATTATTGTTGGTTTAATAACATTCAAGGGTGTAATTGAAGTTCAAAATATTAGTTTAAGGGTTAATTTGTAAATTCAGCATCTTAAAGGTCAAAGGTGAATAAATGAATATTTGAGAGGTTAATTTAAGAGAAAGAATAAGTGATTAGGTTGATTTATAACATGCAAAAAGATGTGGGTTGATTAAAGGACATGCATTTTGTTGAAGGATCAAAGAGGGAATTTTCCTAACTATTATATAAAGTCTTTTGCTAGTGGAATGAAAGGAAAAAAAACTCTTTGAAATGGTGGTGAACGAAATCTTAGTGAGAGTTACAGTAACTTCATTTTCTTCTTCATATTTCTTAAAGCCATAGATGAATTCTCAAGGTCTTGTTGAAGAGGAATTGTTGCATGTTGTTCAATCTAGATCATTAGTATAACTATAAGGTAATATCCTAACTTGTTAGTTCATCTCTTCATCTTCATCTCTTTCTTAATTTGATTGATGATGGATGATTGTTGTTGTATGTATGAAATGATGTAAAGGAGAGAGAGAAGGTGGAAGAAGCAAGGAAACGGGCTTGCAATGGGTTTAAGACAAAGGAATTTTCAGCTAAGGTATGGGAATGTAGGTTGTTCATATTGCATGTGGAATTGGTTGCTGAATTTGGATGTAATTTACAGAAATTGAAGTTACGTTTTTTTCTGGTTTTTGCTGGGTTTTCGGGTTGATTTTGGAAGAACGGATTTCATCAGTTGTGAGAGTCAGTGCCGAGTCGTGAAGCACTTCACGAGTCGTGAACTTTTGTCCGACTCGTGAAGCTCTTCACGTGTCGTGAAATTCTGCCCTTTTTCACCACTCGTGAGCCCCTTCACGAGTAGTGAAATGCTGCCTTTTTTCTCTACTCGTGAGCCCCTTCACGAGTAGTGAAATGCTGCCTTTTTTCTCTACTCGTGAGCCCCTTCACGAGTCGTGAAATGTTGCCCTTTTACTTCACTCGTGAGCCTCTTCACGAGTAGAACGTTTCTTCACGACTGATTGACCTATCTGGATTGTTTTACTCATAAGTTGAGCTACAGAACAGAAAATTGAGTGATTCTTTTTGCGTTGGAAACTAGACTTACATACCTATATTTCATATGAAGAAATCTAAACTTAAATCGGTCTCTAAGTATATGGAATTTAGGGTTGAATTCGGACTAGTTTCCTAAACTGCTCACAGAAACAGAATTTACTATTATGTGCATATTGTTGCTACACTTGATAATATGATTTCTTTAATAAATTGAGAGAGATATTTGTTTATGTGACAGTAAAGTTAATTGGTTAAAGCATGTAATATGGCTATCCATGAAGGATTTATATGAATACATATGCATTCAATTGTGTATATCAATAAAGACTAATGATGAAATATCTAACTTATACATGTAAATAGTTTTGTACATGATTGTCACATGCCAAATTGATATATATATTATACACATGTAACCTTATGACATGAAAGTGCACATTTTGACATGTATTTATGCTATGAAATAAGGACTGCAATAGTATGACCTTGGCATGTGTATATGCCCATATGGAAACATGTTGACATTCTGTATAGCACATGATTTTAATGATGATAAAGATATATATATATACATATATATATATTTGGTAAATATGCTCATATGAGTAAGTCTACTATATGCGAGTGTACCCACAGGTACGTACATCTATGATTATGTACATGAGTGTATGAGCATGAATTTGTACTATGAGATAGAAAATGTCTTAGCATGACTGTGAACATGTGAGATGCTTAATGTGATTTGTAGATTATGTGAACATATAAACATATATCTATAAATATAATATGATCTTACATGATTGGGTTTGACTGTTGAAAGAAGTTTGAGAGTAATGATTCAATGAAAATGAGTAAAGTGAAACGTATGAATACGTCTTTACTTAATTGAAATGATATGATTAAGCATATGTGTGGTCACATGATAGCATGCTAAAATACAGATCTACAGTGCTATAGACACCATTATAGAAATTTTATTAAAGTATATAATGGTAATGTCATACAAGACTATGTATACAAGTGTATGCATCACAGAAGGAGTATCTTGTCATGTGATTATTATATGAGAAAAGTGTATAATTGTTTATGATTAGTGCATATATGTATATGTACTAAAGAAGATGTATATATATATGTTTTACATGATCATGTATGGGTACAAATGGCATTATATAAGTATAATCTTGACATACGAACTAGCCACATAAGTGAATATGATTACAAGAACAGAATAGTATTACCCAACAGTGAAATGTTCACCGGTTTACAGAAAGTTATATATGAACATGAGTATGAGTACATTGTTCATAGTTATACAAGAGTATACATGTGCATATAACAATATGAATGAATAAATGAAAGATAAAGTAAATAGATCTTATTGCCTGCGTTGAGTCTAGGAAGTGGATAGATAGGCATGCCTATAAGGGTACCATGCAGCTGCAGAAAAACTTGTGCCTTCGGGTACCATCGTTCAACCCCGTTTGGGTTGTAGTCAGCCCCGTTTGGGTGACTAAACAATTTGTGCCTTCGGGTACCATCGTTCAACCCCGTTTGGGTTGTAGTCAGCCCCGTTTGGGTGACTAAACAGCTTGTGCCTTCGGGTACCATCGTTTAACCCGTTATCCACCTCTTTAGAATAGTGCAGGCCTTATACCAAAGTTAAGAATAGTTTGATGTTAATTTAAAGCTTTATAAAGCATAACAATTCATAAATTGATTTCAGAATCTAATTTATATGTGAAATTCCTTTACAACACAAATGGAAATTATGGTATTAAAAGATGTTACAATATATACTTATGCATGATTATCGCCTATAGAAACAGTACGTACAGAGTTATATAAATGAACTAGTGCATCACTAATATATAATTATGAACTATATTAGAGATAGTATGTTCTCTAAAGCAAATGAATATAAGAGTTTATGAATGGGTATTCATGTTGGTGATTGCTTTTCAAATTAATACAGTTGAGTTATATGTTTCCCCTATATTTACTCGTTCTTGCTCTTGATTAAGAAATGATGTATATTGTCTTGTGTATACACATAAAGCATTTATAGATTTACAAGAGATAAAGTTCGCATGAAAATGGTATTGGATATAAAAGCAAGCTAGAAATTCTATGTATGCATTGGTACAATAAGTAATTCGAATATATTTCTTGATTGATAAATGATGAACTTTCATAGTACTAATGCCTTGTTTTACTTGCGAATATTTATATGTGAATGTTGATCATAGCTTATATGTGAATGTTGATCATAGCTCATATGTGAATATGTATATGCTTATATTCCTATCTTATATGAAAAAGTGGAAGGAATGACTAAGTATAAACAGTGGTAAAATAATCAATGAATGAATCGCAAGATTAAAGGACAATTATGCTTATATGGTTAATTGTTGAGTATAAGTTATACTTTATAGTTTATAATGTATGCTTGTTGACGACCACTGTGAGTAGTCGTTATCATTTATAGTATTCCCCACTAAGCTTTATAGCTTAGCACGGATTTTTGTTTATCCGTGTAGGTTGGGAGAACAGGACTTTCTTCCAGGTCTGTTTTCTGCAGCAGGTTGGCCAACACAAGTCTTAGAAGATTGATATTAGAGTCTTCTTTTTGTCTTATGATTTGTAGTTGTGGAAACTTTAAATTCTGGAAATTTTGTAATTACTACAGATGCTTTGTATATGTAATATTTGATGTTAGTAAGTTGCACCTGTAAGTGAAGCTTCTAATAGTTAACTTTTGGATATCTGTTTAGTGGATTATCAGATGAAATGTTGATAAGCATGCTTGATTAATATTAATCACAGTGTTATAGCTAAGTGCAGGGTAAGGGTGTTACACTTGTTCTTTTAACAAGCATCCACATGTTAGCTTTGATTATCTTTCATAATCACAGTTATGAGAACAACTACTTGAACCATTCAAGAAGTATAACATGTGCTAGTCTATCTGAATTAACAATGTCCTATCTTGTTAATTCTATAACTAGGGATATTTAGATATTACGACATTTGCATGCAATAGACATCTCATATCGTGAACACTTTCATGATTGTCTTTGCACTGTGTTTATAATATCTAGGACTTCATTTATTAATTTAAGATTTACAAACTCATGTATTTAAATGTAGCATTAATAAATGAATGATGTCTTTTATTAAGAATATGAATTCATACATATGAAATACATCCCTTTTACATGGGCTCTAGGGTATACTTTCTAACAGTAAGTGTGGCAGAAATGAGAAGAGTCATTTAAAGTGAACAATTGGATAAATGTATAAATGTCTAAATGAATGAATGCTTGTCCGAATGACTAAATAACTATGTAATGAGTAAAAGTATGAAGGTTAATTCCCAAGTGAAAATGGAATGTGAGTGATTGTATTTGTAAAGAGTGAAAAGAATTGGTATTAAAGTGTCAAACGGTAAGAAAATAACATGTTAAGCATTGAAATTTTAAATTGAATAATGAACAGTAAATGAAGTGCTTTAATGAGTTTAATTAGTGATATTAAAAATAATTAATGATAATTGAAGGATAATATTGTAAATTAATGAAAAATAAGCATAAAAATGGTAACTACACTAAATGATTTGTTTAAAGGATAAAACTGATAATTTTAATCTACTGTATGAGTGAAATAGTTTCCATGTTAAATGCATGTGTGCATGAATGTGGGATGCACATCAAATGGTAAATAAATAGTTAATGTTAAGTAATGCTTATGGAAGCATGCATGTGTGCATGTATGTGCATATGCATGCATTTATATGTATGTACGAATGATATTTTTATGAAAATTTTGGGATATGTATCCACTACTAGGCATTTCGATGCTCGACATGTAGTATGTTGACTTCGCACATGTTATAAAGATAGAAAGATGGATAACCGATGCTATGATGATGATCAAGAACAAAATAGGGTTCAAGGATGTTAGTAGTCATGGTATGTATATATATGTATATTGGAGGTATAGTATATAAATTGTACTTGTGTAATATTTAATTATAGTTATGTCTACCTTATGGGAATGTTATATGGTATGAATGTATTTATGATTTAAGAAAAAGAAATTTTAGCAGATTGTTTAGTGTAGCCATATTTGGTATCACCTTTCTATTGTGACATCTGATCACTGTACGTTCAGTACAGTGGTATAAGGATGTTACATTATAGCTTAGCAAGGGTGTTTTACCCATGTAGGTTATTGAGATAAGAGTTCTTCTCAAGGATAATATCTACATCAGGATAATCAACACAAGGGAGAGACTAGAAGTATATAGTTCTTATTTTGGTTTTAATTTGTGCTGAATTTTGTATAGTATAGATTATTAGAAAAAGGAAATATTGAAATGTTTAAAGAGACTTATATGAAAGTTATGTTTTAACAACAAAGCTTATATGTTATGGTTCAGATTTCCTATAAGACCTTTGTTTAGTATTGATAAATAAAGATTAGTTCAATTTGATTATTGTTAAATTTTGTATTATGTTAAAGGATATAAATATCCTATAGATAGGGTGTTACAATTTATGGTATCAGAACACCTTTGTTTTAGGTGTTTTTGGTCAATAAGAGTCTATAAATAATTATCATAGGAAGTTATAATGTATTGGCCCAATGCAAATATCCCTATTTTGATTTATTATAAATAAAAAGATGGATGATTTATAGGAAATTGGAAAAATATTGAAAAAGTTAACAGCTTCGGGGTCATGAATTTAATTTTTGCCAATTTTTTATTGTTGTACTTTGTTTTAAGGTTTTGGCTTCTATAATAATAAGTTATTAGAAATGAACCATAGCTTGACTAGGAATTTTACAAGAGTTATTTAATCATAGGATATCAAGGGATGTCGAAAGGAAATGTGAGACTAAATGAAATAGAAATAAGAGTACAAAGTGAAAACAAGTAAAAGAAAAGTGCAACTATCACTTATGAGTGAAAGGAAGTATAATGTTACAATTGTACCTCTGAAAGAAGAAGTAGATCATAAATATTTTAATTATACACAACATTAACTAAAATTCATAAAACATGTATAATCATGAACAAATTGAAATATATACGTTTTAGGTATCCACTAACCTTATTTCCTTTAAATCTTAGCTAAGCTATTTTTTCCTTACCTTTTCCCTTTCTTTTCCTTTCTTCTCCTCCTAATTCCTTACCTAGCTAAATTTATGAAAGCAAAATCTCACTCAATTTTCTTTCAATTCCAACAAATTTTCCATATATTCTACTCATATTCATTAATTCTAAATCAAATATTTAAAAATTTTGATATAATACTTACTTGGGAATAATTTATTCTTTAAAATTCTTTAACCTTTTTTTCACTAATTACTTGTACAAAGTAGGAAGGATGATCAAGAATAGATTTAGGTTTGAATTTAGGGTAAAAATCAAGTTAATTTTCAAAAAATATGAAATAAAAATGTTGGATTTTGATGGGGGAATGGTTCAACCACTTAAGGAACATGAAGATTTGATAGGTAAGTTCATTAAATTTATTAAATCTTCCATCCATATTTATGTACATGAATGGATGGCTATGATTAAACCAATACATCTCAATCCAATGGTTCAAATGAATCAAATTTGTCATATTTTCATTGGTTCCATACTAATTTAACTTCCATATGCTCAGTCATTTACACCTATCTCACTCTTACACATATCCATTTCACTCCCATATACTTCGCTCACACCATTTTATGTACTCAAATGGCTGACCATGATTAGATTAAATACTATTTAATCGAATGGTCCATATGACTTTATTGATCATTTCTTCATTGCCTCAATTTTTTCATATATTTTCCTTAAATACGAAAAAAATTCCTTTAGGTGTGTAAAAATTTTCAAGACAAAATTGCATCATTTCAATAAATTTTCTAGTTCGACGGTAATTTTATCGATCAGCTAATACACTTTTCTGTCTCAATTTTATTTTCATTTTTCACCTTTAAAAATTCTATTTTAGCATTTATAATAATTCTACATGGTTAAATAAATTTTTTCAAAAATCTTGTATAATTTTTTAACATTGGTCAAAGATCTGGTCAAAGTGTGTGTTATATTCACACTAGATCATTACTTATTTTTATTTTTGACTTTCAAATCCCTATTTAACCTCAATTTCACCTTAAATTATATCTTTGGACTCTCTATAAATTGTACTTCCTAATTCTTGAAAAAAGCATTAAAGTCCTTGGTGGCACTATTTATATATCGAAAAGTACTATTTATTAGGCATAGGTTTTAGGGAGATAGGTCGATGCTCAAAGGGGTAGGCATTGGACTTGGATTGAATTCTGCAAATAAAAGATAAATTTCTTATTTTTTATTTGGCATGTATAATAGGACCATATTTGGTATATGTATTGTATAAAAATTACTATTATATTACATGGAGATATTCTTAATATATGGGTGTTACATTTTGTTGTATCAGAGTATGCTTAGGCATCCTAATATTGCAGTAGGTGAAACGATTAAGATGGTTTAGCAAGGTAAGGTGACCTATCCCTTCTTGTGTAAGATAAGTAATTAATAGAAATTATATTAGAATGAGGAAGTATGGTAGAGTAGTAGTGATTTAATATTCATGAACAATATGATACAGGTCATGAATAATATTATTGGTGTCACACATGGGGTGTGATCGTATCAGTATTAATGCACTAGATTCCATAAGAGCGTTTGGGTTGAATGTGCTCGGGTGAAAGAAATACTAGGATGGGTGACCTATTGGAAAGTTAGTGCTTAATCATTAACTTAGATATTATGAATTAAATGCAATCTAGTTGTATAATTTTAAAAGAAAATGAGATCGAATAGACCCTCAAAATAAACATTAAAAAATTTCTCAAAACAATAATAAGGATGACCATAAGCTTGATAGAGTCCAAAAATATTTCAAACAAGTGAAAAAAATTTTGTCCTCTTCCAATTTTTAGATTTTGGATTGATAAAATTGGTCTCTAAGATTAAAAATAATGCTATGGATTCATTAGAAATATTATGGAGGATTATTTGATGATGAAAATCAAGTTTTTTTAACCAGCCGGAGATTTTTTTATACCCTAAAACCTATCAAAATAAACTTCGTTTGACCTAAAATTTTAAACACATCTTAATTATAATATTTAAAAAATTTTGGAATAATTATGGTGGAAAAATAAAATAAGGATGGGTGAGCCAATGGGAAATTGACAAGTGGCACATTATATCCATAAAAAGTAGTTTGATTTGTCCACCCTTTAAAATACTAATTTTTGGGTTGATTCTTAGGCAGAATATTCACCCAAAATCCAAAAATATTTGGACAAAAACCTGAATAAAAATCTACTCTCACTCTCCTCCAAAAATATAACACCAAACTTTGAGAAAGTCTAGCATTTCACTTAATTCAAGCTCTTTCACCATAATTTTTCATGCTATATTAATCGAAACAATTATTATCATCTCTTAGAAGCCCTAAAATAAATAAAAATTCAGATTTAAAAATGGAAAAAGTGCATGGAATTATGAAAAGAAAGGTTTGAAGAAAAATTCAAAAAATTAAAGAAATAAATCTTGGAAGAATTTGGCCAAGGTGGAGTTTATGGAAATTCAAGTGGAATCAAAGGAGAAATGAAATAAAAAGATGAAAAGGAAGGAGAAATCATGGATAGAGCTTGGAAAAGAGGTAAGTGGGTGGCTAAACTAACTAATTTCATGCAAATCCTAATTATGTGTGTTTTGGAGTTTTTGTTGCAAATAATGCTTAAATTTAAATTCATGGTAGAATAATGAAATTGAAAGATAAAGAATTGAATTGGCATGAAAAAATGTATGAAAGAATGAATAAAAGTAAGAAATTAGTTTAAAATCTTATTATGTCACTTAGAGAAAAATTATTAATTGTGAACTATAATTCAAAGAAAAGGTAAAATAATGAAACTTTATGATGAATAATAGAGCATAAAATGTCAATTGAATGAAATTATGGGTTGAGATAATGCATTAGTTATGTAATCTATTATGTTTTGTAAGAATGAATTAAGTAATGTTAGCATTAATTAAAATTAATGATTAATTAAGGTAATTAGAGGATGAATAATGAAATATATGATGTTAAATACATGAAATTATGACTAGAAATGGTACATTAGTTATAGGACATATTATTTAAGCAAATGAAATTAAGGTTAGATAAAGAATTAAAAAAATTTAAGGATAGGTTCAAGTTTAAGATGCATGAAAATATGGTATGAATGCATTAAATTAACTAAACAAATTTATATACACATGATCTAATAATGGAAAAATAGTAAAGTATAGGAATGAGAAAAAAATAAATGATGAAAATGATTGAACAAATTACGATACCTTGATAAAGCGATGAAATAACATTGAACAAATGACAATTAGGGAAGAAAGCAACTAAGAATAAATAGAACTTTAGTTGGTCGAATGATAACCTAAGGTTGATCAATTGGTAATTTGACAATTAATTGAATACTTAACATGAAATGAGTATTATAATGATGAATAAACCTAATGTGAATGATTAGAGCGTTAAATTATAATTGTACATTATATTGACTAAGCGGACATAATGATATTCATATGTGAACTAAATAGATATTAATGGAATTTGATGGTGTATCATCATATGAAAGCTTGAAATGGTCATAAGAATGTGTAAAGCATGATAATGTGTGAGAAACACACATTGAATGGATGTAAACATGACATGGCCGAATAGTATATAATGTGAAAATGGTATGTTTTCATCATATTTAAATGATATTACACTTGTTTATTATGAATATATGCATGTTAAGAATGAATGAATAAGAAAAGAGCAAATGAAAATTATGGCATAATGTGAATAGTGTGAAAAGGTATGTGATAGTATGACATAAGATTATTAAAAATAATTGACCTTAGTGTATAGTGGTTAATCAATGATTTTAGCTTAAAATGGCTAGCCATAGGGATATATACCGCGATAAAGCCATAAGAAGATTTGAATTGTAACTCTGCACATTAGATTGACAATTGAGGCATTGACCACGTTAAGTGGTCACCTTAACACATTTTGGAGGTATTGATCATGCTAAGTGGTCATGTCTACATATTTTGAAGTAGATCATGCCAAGTCATTACTCTAGCTCATTTTGGACTATTAGAGTTCTCGTCTTGCATATCTGGTTTGAGGGTTTCCATTGGGGCACCACTAGGAGCAAAAATATAATTATTTAAGAAAATAGGGATTAAACGGTAAATTATGCATAAAAGGATATCAAATATTTGATAAATAGTGAATAAATTTAAAAATATAATTAAGTGATTAAGAACAGGGGGTAAAAATGTAAGTACATGAGAAATTTTGAGTAAGTTAAAATGGTCAAAGGGATAAAAATGTAATTAAAAAAAGTTTTAGGGACCAAACTATAATTTGCCATTACATAAGGACATATAAGGACTAAAATGTAAATTTTGAGTATGAATGGAATAAAAACTAGAAGAAAGCAAAATGGGCAAAATTTTTGTAAAAATGGCATAACATATATTAAAAACAAAAGCTTAGGGACTAAATTATAATTTTCCACTTTAATTAGGAAGTAAGTGAGAAAAAGATATAAACAAATAATAATAAAGATTAAATAGTAGTTTGAAGAATTAAAGGAGAAATTCTAAGATAAATTATGTTATTAAACAATTAAGGGTAAAAGGAAACAAAATGTATGTAAATAAAATCAACGAGGGACTAAATGGTTATTTACCATTTCATAAGGAAGAGTTAAAGATTAAAATATAGTTTGAGAAGTTTAAAAGAAATAAAGGTTATAAATAGAATAAAAAGGATAAATTGATATTATAATTAAAGAATTATGTTATGAAATAAAATTTAGGGACTACAATGTAATTGTAATTTAAAGGTTAGAAATAAACAAGCAAAGGCTAAAAAAATAGTATTATGAGGGATAAAAAGGGTAATCAGGAAATTGAAGAATTTAATTTAAATTTCTAAGGACGAAGCATATAAGAATAAAGTTAATAAAAACCAAAATGTAATTTATCATTATGTGATGACATTATAAATGATTAAAATATAAATTGAAAAGAGAAAATGGAATGTAAGGTTAAGAAGAGTAGTTATGTAATCAATAATGAAATACAGTTAGAATTATAAACAAGTAGAGGAGAGTAACTAAATGTAAATAAAATACAAAGGAAGGATTTAAAATGTAATTAAGAAAAATAAAGAACAACATTAAAGAGATAGAATGTAAAAATTAGTGTAACTTACATGGATGAAGAAACGACAATTAATGAAAGAAAAGAAAATTAGTATAAGGGTTGAGTGGAAACTTTACAAGTGACTAAAAAGAATTAAAAGCCAAGGTTTATAATTTGGGTAGATAAATATGTGACTTAGTTCAATAGAACAAGGAAAAGCATATAAGTTTAAGGAAAAAATCATAAAGGAAAATGTATATCAAGATAAGACCACAGAAGACTTTTAAATATTATGGGTTCACCGAATATGAACATTAAACTCGAATTAGAGATCCAAAATCTAAACCTATAATTAACCATAAATGTTGAATCAAAGAGGGATGAATAATAATTTAAGAGTAAAGTATCAAGTAAAAAGTGAATAGTGTATTAATTTTTTTTCAAAGGTCTAATTGTACAATTATGAGAAAGAAAAAAGATTTAAGAAATAAGAAATGAAGTGAATATTAAAATATACAATAGAGTCTAAACGGAAATGTTAGTAGAGGATAAATATAAGATGTTGAACTAGATTCGTAATCCTTGAAATAAAATGTTGAAATCGACCAATTTTAGAAAAATCAAAAGTGAGGATTAAAAATGAAAACTTTTAAGCCTATATGTCTATGACTATGAAATTTGTTTGTTAGGTATCCACCATTAGGCATTATATACTTAGTGCTTTGCTATTTACAGCAGATAGGTTCGAGGGAGATGGGTCGATGCTCGAAGGGGCATGCATTGGACTTGGATAGAGTTGCATAATAGAGAAGATAACTTTTCTTTTTATTTTATATATGGCATGTATGAGTAGGACTGTATTTGCTATGTGTATTATACAAAAATTATTGTTATATTACATGGAGATGTTCACAATATATGGGTATTACATTTTGTGGTATTAAAGCAGGTTTAGGCAGTCCTAAGATCAAAGTGGGTGAAACGAATTAAGTATACATGGCACGAGAACAATTATAATTAAGATGTTTTAGAAAAGTAAGGCAACCTATCCTTTCTAGTGTATGAAAAGGAATTAATAGAAATTATATTAAAACAAGGAAATATGATGGAATAGTAGTGATTTTTAGCTATCTAATGAGAGAAAATTTTTACTACAATTTTTTTTAGTGGAGAAGAATTGTATTGGCTAAAAAATTCAATCTTCATGAACAATGTATTTTTGGCCGTGAATAATGTCACCGGTGTGATATCAGATGTGATCATATCAGTATTAATGCACTAGATTCCATAAGAACTCTGGAGCTGAATGTGCTCGAGTGAGAGAAATACTAGGATCGGTGACCATCAAGGAAGTTGGTGCTCAATCATTAACTTAGTGAGAATTAAATGGAGTTGAGTGGTATAATGTGACATGAAATTAAGGTAAGATAAACCCTCAAAATAGACAGCGAAGAATTTTCTTGAACTGTAATAATGTTGACTACTACTTTGATTGAGTCCAAAAATATTTCAAAGACCTCCAAACATTATTCCAATCACATAAACCTATTAGAAATAGCCTAAATTAATTTATGGAATTGAAAAATATTTTTTCAAACCACTTTAAATTTTCAGATTTTGGACCAATAAAATTAGTTTTTTGGCTTAAAAATAATGGTAGAGACCTTTGAAAAATTATTTGAATGTTTGGAATCACTAGAAATATTATGGAGGATTATTTGATGGTGAAAAATTAATTTTACGGTGATTTTGAAAATCTAGTTGTCAAACTGGTCGAAGATGTTTCGACACCCTAAAATCAATTGAAACGAACTCTAATTGACCCACAATTTAAAAAACATCTTAATTATAATTTTTTTGGAATTTTTTGAATAATTGTGGTGGAAAAATAAATAAGGTGTATGAGCCAATGAGAAATTGAGAAGTGGTATAATTAGGTCCACATAAAGTTGTTTGATTTGTTCACCCTTTAAACCATTGATTTTGGGGCTGACTTTTAGAAATAATATTTACCTAAAATCCAAAACATTTTGGAAAAAATAGGACTAAAAATCATCTCTCCCTCTCCTCTAAAAAATATAACCCAAAACTTTTTGAAATTCTATCATTTTCATTTGATTCAAGCTCTTCCACCATAATTTTTCATGCTCTATCAATTGAAATCATTCTTATAATCTCTTAGAATCCTTAAAATAAAGAAAATTCAGTTTTGAAGTGGTAGAAGTGCACAAAATTAAAAAGAGAAAGGTTTGGAGCAAAATTAAAAAAAATAAAGAAATGAATCATGGAAGATTTTGGCTAAGGTGGAGTTTATAGAAATTCAAATCTAATCAAAGGAGAAATGAAAGAAAAAAATGAAAAAGGATGAGAAATCATGTATAGAGCTTAGAAAATAGGTAAGTGGATAACCAAACTAACTAATTTCATGTAAACCATAATTATATATGTTTTGGAGTTTTTGTTGTAAATAATGCTTAAATTTAAATTCATGGTAGAATAATGAAATTGAATGTTAAAGAATTGAATTGGCATGAAAAATTGTATGAAAGAATGAATAAAAGTGAGAAATTAGTTTAAAACACTATTATGTCACTTAGAGAAAATTTGTTAAATGGGAACTATAATTCAAATAAATGGTAAGATAGTGAAATTGGATTATGAATAATAAAGCATGTGATGTCTATTGAATGAAATTATGGATAGAGATAATGCATTAGTTATGTAATCTATTATGTCCATTAGGAATTAATTAAGTAATGTTGGCATTAATTGAAATTAATGATCAATTAATGTAATTAGATGATAAATAATGACATATATGATGTTAAATACATGACATTAGGACTAGAAATGGTACATTACTTATAGAACCTATTATGTAAGTAAATGAAATTAAGGTTAGATAAAGAGTTAAATTAATTTAATTATAGATTCATGCTTAAGATGTATGGAAAACATGGTATGAATGTGTTAAATGAATTAAATAAATTTATATACACATGACCTAATAATGGTCGAATAGTAAAGTATAGGAATGAGAAAGAATAAATTATTAAAATGATGGAACAAATTAAGATACCTTATCATGGAGTGAATGATAATTAGAGAAGAAAATAACCAATAAGAAATAGAATTTTAAATGGATGAATGATAACCTAAGGTTTATCAAGTGATAATTTGGCAATTAATTGAATACTTAACATGAAATGAGTATTATAATGATGAATAAGCCTAATATGAATGATTAGAACATTAAATTATAATTGTACATAATATTAACTAAGTGGTTATAATGATGTTGATATGTGAACTAAAAAATATCAAAGGAATTTGATGGTGTATCATCATATGAAAGCTTGAAATGATCATGAGAATGTGCAAAGAATGATAATGTTAGGGGAAACACAATGAATGGATGTGAGCATGACATGGGCAAATAGTATATAGTGTGAGAATGGCATATTTCCATCATATTTAAATAATATTACACATGTTTATTATGAATATATGTATATTAAGTATGAATGGATAAGAAATGAGCAAATAAAAATTGTGGCATATATTGAATAATGTGAAAAGTTATGTGATCATATGACATAAGATAATTATAAATAATTGCCATTAGAGTACAATGGTTAATCTAGGATTTTAGGATATAATGACAAGCCATAGGGACATGTACTGTGATAAAATCATGAGATGATTTGAATTGCAATTGTGAACATTAGATTGATAGTTTAGACGTTGATCATGCCAAGTGGTCACTTCATCACATTCTAAAGGCATTGATCATGCTAAGTGGTCATCTCTACACATTTTGGAGTAGTAGATCATGGCAAGTGGTTACTCTAGCTCATTTTGAATCATTGGAGTCCTTGTTTCGTATATCCAATTAAAGTTTTTCCACTAGGCACCATTAGGGATAAAAATGTAATTATACAAGTGTAACACCCTAATTCCACTAACCAAGCAAAAACATCAATCATCAACATCATAACCCAGCAAAGATAAGGCAAGGATAAAAATAAACAGTACAGGCCATAATTATTACATGCCACAATAACTTAAACCAACTTATAATTAAAAGGCCTAACATAATGCCAAAGAAAATACATAATGAAATCCTCAAGCAACTGCACTTAGTCAGATCTTCTCTTCAAAGGCTAACTAGCCACCAGCTATCGATCCACTAGAGCTTAATCAGTATCTATATGGATAATAAATTCGTGCTAAGCTATAAAGCTTAGTGGGGAACCCAACTCCAAGAATAAACATTAATAAAATATCATAAAATCATTACACCTTTCAAATTAGGAAAATATATATGTCTACAATATTAAACGATATCACCCTTATTATGCCAATTGAATTTACAATCTTAAACATGACTATTATTCTTACAATCATCCAGACCTCATAGTAATCCATAGTACAATTTTCATCGTAAGCATTTAATTAATCACATTTATTATGTATGAGATACCTTTAATGTTCAATCAAAAAATAAGGGGAGTATATATATATCATACATCATCAATAAGAGTTATTTTAGGTGTCAATAGTTCACATATGTCATGCATGTTAGTGTAAGCCCTAGCCCCAATACATTGTAATAAAACACTTAGTTAATAAAATGAGGCATTTGTTTTATCTTTTGTATTCCTGTGCATGTCAATTGATAAAACTATCCAAGAATGTCGTTTCGGTTTAAGTTATCATGTGTGAGGCACATGGATTGTAAGACCTTGAAACAAATGGGACTTCATTCTAAATATCCCTAGTCAGTCATTGTTATGGGAATAACAAATGAATTTAGACTAGTATGCTCTCTCTGATATTATGAGTTCTGTCTTACGGATCATTAGGACAAGAGTGTCAATCAGAGATCATAGATACATGTTAAACAACATGGTATCTGGATTCGATCCGCTCATGAGAACACTACATGGTATAAGTCATAAGTGTTTCTCATATGCAAGTTTTGTATCGGAGTTCTTAGACCTGAAATCTCTATGAAACTCTTTATGAATTACTGTGTACTTTGACATACACCTAACGTGCTCGTAACAGAGTGACAAGTACGGGTATAATTGGGTATGCATTGATTCATGTTAGAGAGCATGAGAGAAGTGAAGGGATTACCCCTCTCAATAAGAGAGAAAATATCATCGGCCACTTGATCAGTGAACTAAGAAGTGTATGGCCATACCAAGAGTTTGATGATCATCTAAAAGAGTGTGGTATTATTTCACAGCTCACTCCTCCTGGAACACCGCAATGGAATGGTGTGTCCGAAAGGAGAAATCGAACTCTGTTGGACATGGTTCGATCTATGATGAGTCAAGCTAATCTTGCTATCTCTTTTTGGGGTTATGCATTAGAAACTGCTGCGTTTCTATTGAACCGTACTCCAACTAAAGCAGTTGAGAAGACACCATATGAGGTATGGACTGGGAAAGAACCCAATATGTCTTTTCTCAAGATTTGGGCTGTGAAGCACATGTTAAGAAATTAACATCTGACAAACTAGAGTCCAAATCGACTGTCTGCTTGTTTGTGGGTTATCCTAAAGAAACAAAGGGATACTACTTTTACTCACAAGCCGAGAACAAAGTATTTATTGCTTGCAAGGCTGTTTTCTTGGAAAAGGAGTTCCTTCTCAAGAAAGACAGTGGGAGTAAAGTAGAACTTGGAGAAATTCAAGCGCCACAAACTCCTATAGAGGATGGTTTGGAAATGGGATCAAGTTCACAACCAGTTGTGGAACAAGAACCCATTACACAAGAACCTAGAAGGTCTGGTAGGGTACGTCAGGAGATTGAGAGATATGGATTTCTAATCACTGACAGTGACACTATTGAGTTAGTAGATCGTGAGGATCCTACTACCTACCGAGAAGCTATTGAAAGCCCAGACTCGGATAATTGGCTAGAAGCCATGAAATCCGACATGCAATCAATGTACGATAACCAGGTTTGGACCTTGGTTGATCCACCAGAAGGTGCTAAGGTAATTGAATGCAAGTGGTTATTCAAACTAAAAGCTGATAAGACGTACAAAGGTAGACTAGTAGCAAAAGGTTTTCGACAAACTCATGGTATAGACTATGACGAGACCTTTTCGCCTGTAGTCATGCTCAAGTCCATTAGGATCTTGCTTGCCATAGCTACATATCATGATTATGAGATATGGCAAATGGATGTCAGAACTGCTTTCCTCAACGGAAATTTACTTGAGGATGTGTATATGACACAGCCTGAAGGTTTTGTCAATCCCAAGCATCCTAAGAAGGTATGCAAGCTGCAAAAATCCATTTATGGATTAAAGCAAGCATCCCGAAGTTGGAATCTTCGTTTTGATGAGGCAGTCAAAGAATTTGACTTCATCAAGAACGAAGATGAGCCTTGTGTGTACAAGAAGGTTAGTGGGAGCATAGTAGCATTTCTGGTCCTATATGTGGACGACATCCTTCTCATTGGGAATGATATTCCAACATTCCAAAAGGTTAAGCAATGGTTGGGAAATTATTTCTCAATGAAAGACTTAGGTGAAGCCGAGACAATACTTGGTATTCGAATCTATAGAGATAGATCGAATCGGCTTTTGGGACTAAGTCAAGAAAAGTACATAGACAAAGTACTAAAGCGTTTTAGTATGGGAGACTCAAAGAAAAGGTACATACCTTTGGCTTTGGGAGTTCCTTTGACTAAAGAACAGTGCCTTAAAACCAAAGAGGAAAGGGACAACATAAGTAAAATCCCATATGCATCTGCTATTGGATCTATCATGTACGCTATGTTATGTACTAGATTGGATGTTGCTCATGCACTGAGTATAACCAGTAGGTTTCAGCAAGACCCTGGTGAGAAGCACTGGTCTGCTGTAAAAGGGATTCTAAAGTACCTGCGAAGGACTAAGAATCACTTCTTGGTGTATGGTGGTCAAGAAGAGCTCATCATACAAGGTTATGTCGATGCTGCTTTTCAGACCAGCACTCAGGATTCTAGATCGCAATCTGGGTTTGTTTTTGTTTTGAACGGTGGTGCTGTCAGCTGGAGAAGCTCAAAGCAAGAAACCATTGCCGACTCAACTACAGAATCTGAGTATATTGCAGCAAGTGAGGCTGCAAAAGAGGCTGTTTGGATTAAAAATTTCATTAATGGATTAGGAGTGGTCCCAAGCATCCTAGATCCATTAGAAATTTTCTGTGACAATAACGGGGCCATCGTACAGGCCAAGGAGCCCCGGTCACACCAGAAATCCAAACACATACTCAGGAGGTTCCACCTGATTAGAGAAATCATTGATCGTGGGGACGTCAAGGTTAGCAAGATAGCAAGTGAAGATAATGTAGCAGATCCTTTGACGAAATAGTTACGTCCAAATCTGTACGAGGCTCATTTGAGAGCGTTTGGTCTTAGGGCTATGCCCAATTGGGACTAGTGCTAGTGGGAGATTGTTAGTGTAAGCCCTAGCCCCAATACATTGTAATAAAACAATTAGTTAATAAAATGAGGCATTTGTTTTATCTTTTGTATTCCTGTGCATGTCAATTGATAAAACTATCCAAGAATGTCGTTTCGGTTTAAGTTATCATGTGTGAGGCACATGGATTGTAAGACCTTGAAACTAATGGGACTTCATTCTAAATATCCCTAGTCAGTCATTGTTATGGGAATAACAAATGAATTAAGACTAGTATGCTCTCTCTGATATTATGAGTTCTGTCTTACGGATCATTAGGACAAGAGTATCAATCAGAGATCATAGATACATGTTAAAGAACTTGGTATCTGGATTCGATCCTCTCATGAGAACACTACATGGTATAAGTCATAAGTGTTTCTCATATGCAAGTTTTGTATCGGAGTTCTTAGACCTGAAATCTCTATGAAACTCTTTATGAATTACTGTGTACTTTGACATACACCTAACGTGCTCGTAACAGACTGACAAGTACGGGTATGATTGGGTATGCATTGATTCATGTTAGAGAGCATGAGAGAAGTGAAGGGATTACCCCTCTCAATAAGAGAGAAAATATCATCGGCCACTTGATCAGTGAACTGAGAAGTGTATGGCCATACTGAGATGAAATAATGAGTAATCATTATTTATCTGAAAGTTCAGTGTCACTAGAATATCAAAAAAGGAATTAATATATATAAGGATGACTAGTTCCATGCCTTATATTAATTCTGATATTTATGGGTAAGGGACTATGCAAAATTGCATTAGGTCACTAAATGCCATATGCATTTTCATTTAATTTGGAATGCTATAATATCTTGCTAGAGAATATATATAGCCTTTGAATTAATTTATTAATTCATTGCCAACATTAAATGGACCTATAGGATCGCACACAAAGCATTGGGCTTAAAATACTTAAATTAAGTATTGGGCATTAATTTGGGCTTTTAAGTAAAGTCAAATTAATGTATGTAATGGGTTATAAAATTGCTATTGGGCCTTGGTCCATGAGAGAGAGAAATTCAGCCCACAAGGTTTAATTTCAATTAATTAATTATGTTACATTAATTAAGTTAATTGAATATTAAAGCCTAAAGGAATTTAAATTAAATTAAATCACTTATATATTTAATGATGTGGCCGAAATTCCAAGAGGGAAATCAAGGAATTTCGGCACATCCTATATATTTAAATTAAGTGATTTCATTTATTTAAATGTCTTATGTTTTATTTCAAATTTGATTTTAAATTCAAAGGAGTTTAATTCAAAATATATTACTTATCTTTAGAAAGTGATAGAGTTTGAATTAATTATCTTAGGATGGTTGAATTCAGATCAAAGACTTGCCAAAGGATAAGCATATATATTAAAAAGAAATAAAACCCTAAAGAACTAAGTGAAGTTGGCGTGAAAAAACCCTAGTTTTATTATAGTTTTTGCGTGAACTCTCTCTCTCTCTCTCTTAATTCTTTTGGCCCAATTTTTCATAAGGAGAAAGGATAGTTCCTCATTCTCTTGTGTTCTTGGGTAGTAATAGTAACCTAAGAGAAGTACAAAATCAAATTTTGTAGCTTCAAACTATAACCATTACACAATACCGAATAGAGAGCTAGCAATCTCGATTTTAAGCCGTCGGTGCAAGTGTGTGTGTGAGAATAAAGGGAGTGGCGTAAAAGGCTATTCCTTGGCATTGGTGATCGAGATCTAAGGCGGACAAAGTCATCTTAGTTGCTGGCCATCACCGAAATCAATATCTAAAAGGCATCTTAACTTGTAAATTCTACAACCTAAAATTGCATGTTTTCGTTCCTAGTTTTGGATATGTATGGTATGTATGATAAAAATTTTTGTTTTTCCGCTGTGCTATCATGATTATCATACCATGTCATATTCTATCAATGCAATCATAGTTATATAACGCAGAGTAGAGAACTACATTTCATTTATATCATTCTAGGCAAAAAGGAATTCAATCAAGAAATATAGTAAGCCATTTATCATGTTCACATTACATAGGTGAAGCAATCGCTATATATGTACATATATCCTTATTTAATAGTACATTGCTAAATCTTTTAACTTTTAATGGTCTGCCTAAGTGCTAGTTCAAAGGATGGATAATGGGAATAATGGATATAGAAGGTATCAAACGATGGACCCAAAGGGCTGAACTACGGTTCCATAAAGGAAAAAAGCAATAGACCCAAACGGGGTCGGCAATGGTTCCAGCAACGAACAAACAATAGACCCAAACAGGGTCGAACGATGGTTCCAAACGGGGTCAACTACGGCAGTTGCTGAATCCCTCTAGGCATGCCTATCTAATACACAACTGAACTAAAACCCGCAGGCCTTATCACTTTAAGAATGTCTTGAATTCATCATATTCTTCCTTATTTAATATAACATTTTCTTAAATCATTTTCTACAAATGAACACATATCATTCATTTTCATAGCAATACTGGCTTAAAGCCCTGATATTCAAGAATGCATGTCACATGTTTATATACTTGCATAGCCAATGAATAACTTATATCTTACACTAGAATGCTTTGGCATAATGGTAACTGAGTATTATGCAATATTATATCAAAACAATGTTTTAGGAACCTAATGTAATAAATTTCATTGATTATAAGATCATAAAGTAACAACAAGCTTTGCATTTCAAGGTTGACTTGGTAATACCTGATGATAGTTCATGAGAATGAAATCATACATAAAGTCATATAACCCATGCGCACATGACTCCCCACGAAAAACATATTCAATAATGAAGAACATACCTGAGTGGTTCCTCAATACCATTTCTTTTTGCATCATTATACTCAATTTAGTCATCGCACATTTATTTTATTCAATACATCATATACATGTATTTTATGTCTCACAAGTAGTGAAAGTAATCAAATGTGAGATTAACTTTTACCTATGTCCTTTATAATGCCTTGGAAAGACGTCCCCGTTCAATTATTTCGTTAGAAACTCTTATGGCTTATTAACCACCACTTTAATTAACATAAACCTCATGTACATTACTTATGGTCCATTTAATTCTCTCCAATTATATTTTATAATACGGGATTTATGATTCATGAGGAATTTATAGCTTAGAGTGTATAATAGAACCATTAAAAGAAAACATATGAGTGGCCATGCCAAAGAAGGAGGTGTAGGCATACACGGCCACTCAAGGAGAACAAAGGCCAAACGCGTGGCCAAGCAGAAGGAAAAGTAAACCATGCACGTGGCCACACAAAGAGGAAAGGTAAAGGCAAGGCGCAACCACATGGGGAAAAAAACTCAAGCCATCACGTGGCCATACATAGAGAACCAAAGGGAACACACGGCCACGCATAGGAATCCATAAAAAATCACGTGGCCATACATAGGCAACCAAAAGAAGGTACACGGCCACGCAAGGAAGGAACAACAAGGAGGCATAACCACACACTGAAGAAACAAGAAAGCATGGGTATGCGTGGCCATGCAAGGGGATGAGGAACAAGTCACATGGCCATGCAACGGACTTCGGCAGCCATGGATAAAATCCGAATTTTCAGCTTGAAACACAAATCCTAAGTCTCATCTTAAGCACTTAGTTTTAATTCATTATAAATTCGTCCAAATCTCTACAATTTAACCCTTAACTTCTACTAAGGGAACAAATACAAGAACATATGAAGGAATTTATCAAGTAACTATCTACATAAAGTTCCCGTACCTCAAATACCAGCTTTATTTCCTTAGGAAGTCCACTGATCTAGCTCTTTCTTCCTTTTCCTATCCTTGATAAATCAGCTTCTCTCCTTTCTCCTAACAAATAGGGATAACAACAGGATCTTGTAATCCCTTTAATGTTCACTAACAAACCCTAGCTCCATTCTCTAACCCGTAACCAGCAGAGAGAGAGAGAGAGCTATCTCTCCTAAAATGTTGATCCCCTCAATCTCAAATCCCCTTTATTTTCCTTTTCTAAGAACCTATTGAGTGAGAAAGTGGGGTAAATATCTCATTGTGTGAATTTCCAAAATTGGCTTTATGCAACTTGACCCTATCAACTTATCTCTTTTAACATTAACACCCAAACTTCTAATTTACTTCAACTATATCCCTCTTTAATCTTAAATTTAACCATAATCAATTTACATACATGTTAAAATTACCAAAATACCCCTAATGGGTCTTAACCTTAACAATGCAAAATAATTCAATATTTACCTTAATTAACCATAATTCTCATCACTTTACTGTAATTCAGTTAGGGCCATGATTGGGTCCTTACAACAAGAAAATAGATATTGAACGGTAATTTATGCATAAAAGGATATTAAAAGTGTGAGAAAAATAGTGAATGAAGTGAAAAACATAATTAAGTGATTAAGAAGGGGGTAAAAATGTAATTACATGAGAAATTTGGAGTAGAAATGTAAATTTACATAAAAATGTGATACAGAGAGTGAAAATGGTCAAAGGGGTAAAAATATAATTAAAGAAAAATTTTTGGGACCAAACTATAATTTGCCATCAAATAAGGAAATATAAGGACAAAATTTTAAATTTTGAGTATGAATAAAAAAAACAAAAAGAAAGCAAAAAGGGCTAAATTGATGTAAAAAAGGTATGACATATGTTAAAAGGAAGTTTAGGGACTAAATTGTATTTTTTTACCTTAATTGGAAAGTAAGTGAGAAAAATATATAAACAAATAATAATAAGTACTAAATAGTAGTTTGAAGATTTAAAGGAGAAATTCTAAGATAAATTACTTTATTAAACAATTAAGGGTAAAAGGAAACAAAATGTAGGTAAATAAAATCAATGAGGGACTAAATGGTTATTTACAATTTCATAAGGA
This sequence comes from Excoecaria agallocha, assembly GCA_037975025.1. Lineage (NCBI taxonomy): Eukaryota > Viridiplantae > Streptophyta > Magnoliopsida > Malpighiales > Euphorbiaceae > Excoecaria > Excoecaria agallocha. The sequence goes on along the minus strand of CM075808.1, from coordinate 20,870,182 downwards.
AGAGTTAAAGATTAAAACATAGTTTAGGAAGTTTAAAGTAAATAAAGGTTATAAATAGAATAAAAAGGATAAATTGGCATTATAATTAAAGGATTATGTAATGAAATAAAATATAGGGACTAAAATGTAATTATCATTTAAATGTCAGAAATAAACAAGTAAAGGCTAAAAAAATTAGTATTAAAAGGGCTAAAAGGGTAATTAAGAAATTGAAGACTGTAATTTAAATGGCTAAGGTCGAAACATATAAGAATAAAATTAATAAGGACAAAAATATACTTTATCATTATCTAATGACATTATGAAGGATTAAAATATAAATTGAAAAGAGAAAATAAGATATAAAGTAAAGAAGAGTAGTTATGTAATTAATAATAAAACATAGTTAGAATTATAAACAAGTGGAGTAGAGTAACTAAATGTAAATAAAATACAAAGGAATAATTTAAAATATAATTAAGAAAAATAAAGAACAGCTTTAAAGAGATATAATGTAAAAATTATTGTAACTTACATGGATGAAGAAAAGAGAATTAATGAAAGAAAAGAAAATAGTATACGGGTTGAGTGGAAACTTTAAAAGTGACTAATAAGGATTAATAGCTGAGGTTTATAATTTAGGTAGATAAATATGTGACTTAGTTCAATAGAATAAGGAAGTGCATATAAATTTAAGGTAAAATCTTAAAGGAAAGTATAGATCAAGATAAGACTACAAATTTTTTTTGAATATTATAGTGTCATCGAATATGAACATCAAACCCTAAATTAGAGATCCAAACTATATACCTATAATTATGCATAAATTTCGAATCAAAGAAAGTCGAATAATAATTTAAAAGTAAAGTATTAAGCAAGAAACAAATAGTGGATTAAAAATTTGTTCATGGGTCTAATTATACAATTATGACAATGAAAAAAATTTAAGAAATAAGAATTAAAGTGAATATTAAAATATAAACTAGAGTCTAAATGAAAATTTCAGTAAAGGACAAGTATATGATGCTAAACTAGATTAATAATCCTTGAAATAAAATGATGAAATCGACCAATTTGTGAAAAATCAAAATTGAGGATTAAAAATGGAAATTTTTAGGCCTATATGTCTGTGACTATGAAATTTTTTAGTTGGATATCCACCACTAAACATTATATGATTAGCGCTTAGCTATTTACTATGTTCAGGTTTGAGAGAGATAGATTGATGCTTGAAAGGGCAAACGTTGGACTTGGATGGAGTTGCACAACAGATAAGATAACTTTCTTGTATTTTGTATGTGGCATGTATGAGTAGGTCTGTATTTGGTATGTGCATTGTGCAAAAAACTACTATTATATTACATGGAGATATTTTGAATATATAGGTGTTATAAAGCCAATATGTATGTTACTAGTCCCACACATTCAATGATCTCATATGGACCAATAAACCTAGGGCTTAACTTGCTTTTCCCTAAATTGAAGCACTTTCTGGCATGTTGAGACTTTCAAAAAGTCTTTATCACTAAAAACATATTTAAAGTCTTTCCTTTTTAGATTTGTATATGCCTTTTGGAGATCAACTTTCAACCGTTATTTAATAATCTTCACTTTGTCTTTGGTTTTTCTTATCAATTTCAGGCCTACAATCTTATTTTCATCGAGTTATGTCTAGTATAAGAGAGTTATGCATTTCCTACCATACGGAGCCTTATATGGTGCCATATGTATGCTCACTTAATAGCTATTATTACATGAAAGTTCAATCAATGAACAATGGTACTCCATGTAGCTATACTATTTTATTTATAGGGCCCCAAAAAACACCCTAGTTGGATTAGAAACATGTTTAAGCCAATGTTGGCATTATTGCTTACCCAGGACATGATTAAAATTTAAGCATTTGTTTCGAGTATTCAGTGTATTATGTAAATTATGGTTATATGTGTACATATTATGAATTTGGGGTTTAATTGAAATCAAAAAATAGTATCATATGTTAATGGCAATTAAAATTTAAGTGAGTGATTACATTGGAATTTATCAAAAGGAATTAAAGAAGTAACCAATAGGAAAGAGACATTTACAATTTTAGAAATTGCTTATTTAGTGATGTGTGAGAAAAAATTTACTGGAAAAAAAGAGAAAATACCTTGGCTGACCATATCATACTCCAACTTGCAGAAATTTTCCTTTCCTTCTTCTTTTCTACTTGCATTTAAAATTTTTCCATATTTCTGCTGGAGTTGGGAAAAAGAGATATTTTGTTGTGTGTAGATCAGTAAGGTGATCAAATTTAAGAACTTTTATAGACGTAATTAACTTCTCAATCTTATTTCATTAAGTACTCAAACTAGAATATATATGCATATTTTTAGAGGTTTAATTGGTGAAATTTAATGGTCATAGTTAAAGACCAAGGAAAATAAGTGTAAGGAGGAGATCTAAAACTTAAAGCTACAAGTTTGTAAGAGGAAAGAGATTAGTTGATTTTGTTTATGTTTAATGTTATTGGCTACTGGAAATTTTTCTTTATGATATTAATATTAAAAGGAAGTGAGTTAGGTGTTAAAGTGTGCTTATAGAAAGGGGTTTGTAGAGAAAGACAATGGTGGGAAAATTCTAACTTACTTGTTCACATATACATTTTTAGTCCAACTTAAAGACTCCATTTTGTAATGTTGAACTATACCTTTCTTAACACTCATTCTAATTATACGAAATCTATGCGCAGCAAATAACTAAACACTAAATATAAAATACCCAGTAGTGGATACATAAACAAATATATTTCAAACATGCATACCTAAGTATGCATTTCAAAATCAATCTATTATATTAAAGTAAAATTCTCTTCAACTAATTTTTTCACACATGATTTCTTTAATTTCTAACATGTATTTAGTTTCTATATACATTTTCTTTAATACAGGTTTATATTATAATTTATACACATATTCTTATTTACATTACCATTAACTTATTTCCTCTTTTTTTTTTATTCTCTTTACCATTCATTACTATTATTTATTTACTTAGTTATATTTTATCATTAATTTATTATTATTATCATCATTATTTATTACTTATTATTTTCCCTATTTTATCCCTTTATCATACATGTTTTCTAATGCATGCATATATACGATAATTTAAAGTCATTTAATTTGTTTTTATCTTTTTTGCCCACATTCTCTACTACTACACACATATATATATACACATTATTTATTATTTATTTTATCTATTTCTTTCTATTATCATTTTCTTTACTTTACCCCTTTATTACCAAATTTTTCTTCATTTATCAATATATTTTTACATTTCTACAATTTTCCATTTAACTACGGTTTTACCATTAAAATTGTCCGTTCTCTACAAAACAAAAATTTTTACCCTTAAAATTTCCACTTGTAACCACATAATTACCATTCTATCCTTATAAATCCATTTTATCATCAAAATTACCCCTTTACCCTTGAAGTTTCACTTTAATTCCAAAATTATAATTAACTCCTTATAATAAAAATTTTATCAAATAATTACAACTTTGCCATCAAGGTTTAATCTTATTACCAAAATTACCATTTTATCCCTAAAATATTAAGTTTCATCATTTAATTATGAATTTTCCACTAAAATGTGAATTTTATCTCTTATTTACAATTTTGCCACTAACTGTTTAATTTTACCATTTAATTTTCATTTTGCCATTATTTTATCAAATTTACTACTTAATTTACCATTTTCCCATAATTTCATCAATTTTATCATTAATCGCGATTTTAGCACTATTTCATCAAATTATCATATGATTAAAATTTTTCCATTATTTCATAAATATTATCATTTAATTATATTTTTTCCCATAGTTTTTTTTAGTGAAAGCTCGTGAACTGGATATTTAGGACGAGGACGTCAAAGGTCCAAATGATATCGAAGTGGCCACTTATGGGTCATTAGGTTATTACTTGGACCAAATTTCATAATCAACTTCTTTTCTTATCTATTTTTTTTTCTTTTTCTTACGATATCATTATATTAATGTGTAGACTACCATTGGTCTACAAATGCGAGTTGCCAAGACTTACTACTATCCCGTGTTCTTATTGCTAGCCAATTACATTTTATACCTTTAGTTTAACCACTAATTACTAAGGGTAAAATAATCACATCACTTCTTTAGTATTATTAATATCACATTCTCATTTTTCTTCATAGTTTTTTTTTACCTTCATGTATAAAAAAACTTTTATGCATCATATACAATGATTATCATTTCTCACTTTTATCATTTACTATCATTTTAATCATTTCGTACATAACATTTTCACATGTTAATTACTTTGACCATTGTATGTATTAATCCAAAATGTCCATCGTTAATATATCAAAATTTCATATGCATGTACTTTGCTATTACTGACATAATATATGAAATTTAGGGTTTTATCACTTAGGCTTTTATACATAAATGTACACTTCAAATCAACTTATTAACATCTAATTTAATCTTTTTAACATTGATTTTAATTATACACAACATTTACCTAAATTCATGTAACATGCATAATCATGAATAAATTGAAATATACTAGTTTTAGGTATCCACTAACCTTATTTCATTTGCTCCATAGCTATGCCTTCATTTCATTCCCTTTTCCCTTCCTTTTATGTTCTTCTCCTCCTAATTCCTCACCTAGCAAAATTTATGGAAGAAAATCCACTCAATTTTCTTTTAATTTTAATAAATTTCACATATTCTACTTATATTCATTAATTCTAACTCAATTCTCTAAAAATTCCAACATAATACTTACTTGGAAAGAATTTATTCTCTAAAGTTTTTTAACCTTTTCTTCACTACTCGTATATAGTAGGAAGGATGATCAAAATAGATTTAAGTGAAAATTTAGGGTAAAAATCAAGATAGTTTTTAAGAAACATGGAACAAAAATGGCGGATTTCAATAGGGGTAATGGTTTCTTAAAAAATATAAAGATGGAATTGATATTTTCATTAATTTCTACAACCTTCCATCGATATTTAGACACACAATGGTTCATATGAATCAAATTTGATATCTTTTCGTTGGTTCGATACTCATTTCACTCCCACATACTCACTCACACCTATTTAACACTCACATATCCATTTCACTCCTACATACTTCAGTTACTCACATGTATTTTATGTACTTGAATGGGTGACCATGATTAGATCACATGCTATTTAATTAAATGTTCCATATGACTCCATTTATCATTTATTAATTGGCTTAATTTTTCTTTCATGTAAATTTCTATAAAAAACATGTTAATAAATTTGTATAAATTTTCCTTTAGGTGTGCACAAATATTCTGGTCAAAGCTGCATCATTTTAGTAAATTTTTTGGTCTAGTAATTTACTTTTCCATCTCAATTTTATTTCCATTTTTCACCATTAAAAATGCCATTCTACCTTTATAATAATTCTCCATGTTCAAAAAATTTTCAAAATTCTCAGATAATATTTTTAACCTTGGTCAAATACCGGGTCAAAATGTGTACTATTCACACCGGACTGCTACGTATTTTTATTTTTGTCTTTCAAAGCCCCATTTGACCTTAATTTCACCTCAATTTACATTCTTGAACTCTCCATGAATTGTATATCCTAGTTCTCTAAAAATGTGCATCACGATCGTGGGTGATTTGAAAAGCATTATTTACGAACTTAGAATTTTCAAAACGTTACAAGAAAGGCAAGGTTGGATAGTGGTGGAGCAAATAAAAAGGCCGTGTTAGGTTGTGGTGGTCTTCCTCTTCCACCACCGCTGTGAGATTATCTATAGTCAAAAGAAACCAACTATTGACAATGGTGCATTTTTGGCTTTTCTTATTGGTTTCCATATCTATAAGTTTCATATAGTGGTGTACCCGCATTTGAATTTCATGTCCTTTTTAGTTTTTAATTTTATTTACAAAATAAGGAAATTTTGTTTTATTTTATAACAAATTAATCCAAATGTTTATCTTCTAGTTCATGTTTTTCTTAAAGAAAAGAGAGAGAGAGAGTTTTAATTTGAAGTTTTTTTTTATTTTTCACTTTTTTATTTGTATTTTATGCTATGTGGGCTCCATTCAATGGCTTACTTGGCATTTGAAATGATGTGGACATTTGGCTGAAATTGAAATATATGCATTGATGACTAGAATATCCATTTTTTTATGTTTTTGACTTTTCTATTATAAAACAATAGTAGGATTAGTTTTTATTACAAACCATAGAATAGTGGCCGTATCGTTATAGTTGTTAAAATTGAGTGACCACAAATAAAATTAATCCAGAGATATCTTCTTAAAAAAATCTTAACAAACCATATAATTTTCATATTAAAAATTGATATTGCAAATAAAATTTTATAATTTCTAATTCACATATATATTAAAAGATGATTTCATAGTCTAATTAAAAAATGATTTCAAGTTTTTTTTACTCAAAAGATAATATTATCAATAAAATGATAAAGTTTTACTTTTTATAGGATTTTATTAAATTTAATTTTGATTCATGTATATAGTACATATATCAAAAGATAATTTCATATAAGTGTTTTATTTGCACAAAAACATAATGCCATATTGACTTCAGAATTTTACTATTTACACTTATTTCTTAATGTTTAAATTTTTAAATGAAGAAAATGTGAATAATAAATTTTAAAAAGGAAATAACAATTAGTAATAAAAAAAAGATAAATATTTATCATAAGGGAGTTTTTATTTTTAGTTTTATACATATTGAATGTTATTTATTTAACTTATTCTTTTGATATTACATTTTGAAAATTTTTATTCACAATTTTTTGTGAAAATTTTATTATTGTTGTTATTTCACTTAATTCTTCTCTTTTTTTTTATATATCATTTAGTTGTTTATACTTTTATTTTGGAGGTATTGGACATTTATTTTTAATGATATAAGTGTATTGCATAATAAAAAGGAGTATATTATGATTGAAATTAACTCTTTAATAGTAAATAATGATTCTTAAAATATAAAAAAAATGATTGAGATTAAGTGGAAGACTGTCTGTAGATCAAATCATTAAGAATAATGGAACCTATAGTAAGATAAGTCTGGTTGGACTAGGCATAAGCACTCTAAAACTTAAGTTAGTAATGCTTTTAAAGAGAGAAAATATATAGAGAGAGATTCTTAAGAGTTCAATACTTAGAGCCTTTATGTATTAGGCTATTTATAGTGTATAGGAGGGAGAGAGTGTACATGTAGACACTTAAGTGCTAGAAGTAGGTGTACTTGAGTGTAGAGAAAGGATATACCTAAATAGTTTGGGAAATAGAGTGTGTTAGAAAGGTTTCAATGGATGTGACTGGTTAATACCTTATCTACCCATAAGGTGTTGGTCAACTAGGCTTCGACCGCCTTATTTAGATTTACACTTAGGTTAACCTTGGTAATGAACCAAAATGATATTGATTATTATCATTTGTCACTCCTAGAGATTTGATTACATCACTAGACAAGTGTTTTGATTTAGATGGTTAGCTTTTGAAATTTCATTTTTAAATTTGATTTTTAAATCTTTGAGCATTTTTTCAAATACCCAATCATCAAACAACTATTAGCCATTATGATAGGTGCCTCATTAATACTGTATTTATAATGACAATGCGTATGTTGAGTTAGCATGTAACACCCTAATCCACTAACCATAGATAATAATCATTCATCACCATTAACCTAATAGAGATAAGGTAGCAATAATAATAATAAATAATATAGGCGATAATTACATGCCACAATAAAATAATCAAGCTTATAGATAATTAATCATAACATAAATGGCCTTTAAGTATCCTGAAATCCTCAAGGCAACCACATCTTGCCTGATCCTCTAGAGCTTAACCCGAACCTACATGGATAAACAAACCCATGCTAAGCTATACAGCTTAATAGGGAACAAAACTCTATATGTATGTATATAACCTCTTTTCATAATTTATCTCGTCATGTAAACTTTCACAATAACACAAGATAACATGAGTCTATTATATTGATCATATCACAATAGATCTATTAGGGAAGTCCTCAACTTAATAATAAAACCATACTTACTAACATGTAGAGCATTTTGTAAATTATCTTGTTTCGAAAATTTGTCAAAATATTGTCATAATCTTACTTCTTTTCTTCCATTAAACTAGCCTAATTTATACCCTTCCTAATCCTTACTACTTCAGAATTCATACATCCAGGTTATTGATAGTACAAAACTTTAACTTAATGCATTAATCATATCATTACATAATTCATGCATTCAACATTAAAGTCCATGCACATAGGAGTGCTTATGCCATGTAACAACCATAGAGTTATTGTTAAACTTGATTTCTTCTTATATCTTTATACAATTCTCATTTCAGGTTCATACACACTTATTCGTTAATGTTATCTTATCATTGCAATTTAAACAGCATACCACGTCATATCATATCATGTTATACACTTTGGTTTATATCAGAATCATACATATGCGTACACATGTGTGAATGTTCATACACATACTAACGGGTTTGCATGCTATTTCCAAGAACAGGTATTATATGTTATAATTAACAGACAAACTCTTCATACCATATGTAAACATGTCATAACTCCACATACATGAAGATCATTATGTATACTATGGTTCATATAACTTTTAATACAATATTGTAAGCTTGTGGCCAAAATAGCCTAACCCTTCACAGTGGAACCCATTGGTGGAACTAACTCACCCCGGTGCTCACACGGGAACCTTCCTCATAAAAGATATGAGATATCGAAATCATATCCTAATGAACATAGCAATTCATTTAATAGAGACTGTTTTATAGCCAAAGGGGAAATTAAGATATACAACACAATAGGCCATTCATCATGCTTACCTTACATGGGTGAAGGAATTAATGCTTATTTTACTTTATCTTATGTACATTTCATAATCTTTAATAGCCTACCTAAGTACTAGTTTAAAAGGGTGGATAACGGGAGCAATGGATACTCGAAGGTATCAAACTATAGATATCCAAAGATATCAAACAATGGACCCAAACGGGGTCAAATAATGGTTCCAGCAAGGAACAAGCTATGGACCCAAAAGGGTCGAACGATGGTTCCATTAAGGAACAAGACCCAAACGGGGTCAACTATGGTAGCTGCGACTATATCTCTCTAGGCATGCTTATCTAATCCATAACTAAACTAAGACCTGCAGGCTTTACCATACTTGAGCATATTTCAATTCAACATATCTTTCTTTACTTAATATAGCATTCCCGCTTAAGACCATCATTCATATAAGAATGCACATTATTCTTATCATACTTTAATATTGAGCTCTAGGCTCCAATACGCATGAATGCTATCATATAATCATATAGTTGCATGATTATGCAAACAACAATAACATGAAATGTTTCATAATTAGCATTGAGCATGACAACATACACATTTACATATTTTTAGGCAACTTAAATCATAGCAATACACGCTTTTATTCCTCATACTTGTTTACATATTAAGTTATGCTACTCATCACAGCATGCTCATATAAGCTATACAATACATAGTACTTACATAACTCATGGATAGTTTTTGATGACATACCTTGTTGCTACTTGCTATGAATAGTTTCCCTATTCTTACACTTATTCACATTAAGACATAAACACATATTTATAAAGCAACAATCAAGCACTTATGATCCATATAATAAAATAAGTAGGTTCCCTTACAACTTAAGGTCAACACTTGTTCATATTTAATCCCTTGATTCACTTTCATGATTTAGCATAATAGAAACAACAAGTTATACATTTTAACATAGTCGTATATACTTCAATCATCTTAATTGCATTTTTTCATCTTATAATATTTTATACTTAGGTAAGTTGTGTGAGGTTATTCATCTTAGTCGTTAGTACACTACTTGCAGACTCACGATTTTCATGATATGACATTGGGCATGATTAAATAAGTAAGTAGGTTTCCTTACATCATAGCTCATCATTAAATTCTTGTTATGGCTTAAAGCATAACCAAACTTCTATAGTGTCACGTTTAAGTGTCAATTACTATTCCATCTCCTTTATTTTAAACATGTAGCATTGCAACTATTTTCGTATTAATACTAGGCTAAATTATAGTATTTTCATGCTGTCACAAAGGATTAACAATGTATAGCTTTTGAGGTAAGACAATTTGCTTTGGAATAGTACATACCTTATATCATACTACACAGGGCATATTAAATAGCATATCATCTTGTGATTACCATATTTCTTCTTACTCTTCTTAGTTTTGGGCTATTAGGCAATAAACACATATTAGTAGCCTAATTAATCATATTTATGTCCCTTAAACTTTTATAACACTTCATCTTATTTTCATGCCTTTCTAAACCATATCTTTATAGACTTTAACACTAAAGAGAGAGAGTTTCTTAGTCTATTAATCCATTGGTATTAACTAGTGTGACAACCAACACTTAATAACCATTTATCATCCATTTTACTTACCATTAGGCAATTCACCTCCACCCATGTTCTTAATAATCTCATGGACCATATAACACTATGATCAATATCTAAATACATGGCTTAATCTTGAGATGAGAGTATACTCAATTGAGTTAAAGGAGTACATATGACCATGTTGTGGAGGAAAGAAAAACATGCTTGGCAGTGCATCCAATGAACAAGGTGTATAAGTGGGCGTGCATGCGAAAAAAGAAAGGCTATGAGTGGCCTTGTATGTTAAATAAGAAAGGCCATAATTGGCCGTGTACATCAAAGGAAAAAAGCCTTGCTTGGCCATGCATTCTTAAGGACAAAAGCATACTTGGCCATGGAGAAGAAGAATAGGAAACTTGAAATCCCGATTATGCAGACATGAATTTAAATAACAAATCTCACCTTCTCACTTACTTAAATGATCATTTAAGTTTTCAAATCATACTATACTCATCAAAGCTTACTAGATTTATCCTTTAAACTCATCAATAAGGACACATACTAGAAAAGAGTGAAAATAAATCATTCACATGAACAGTACAAAAAACTTAATTCCTGTACCTGACATTGAAGCCTCAAATCTTCCTTCAATTATCTTAATCTCACTCTAGCACCATTAATTTCCTTCATCTCATTTGATGCTAAAACACTAAAATCCTAAGCTTTTTCTTCTTCATCCCATCACCACACATAGAGAGAAAGAGAGAGATAGTGCCGATCTCCTCAATCTCAAGGAATCTCAAATAAATGAGTGGGGAAAATATCTTCCAAGAAAATTCCCATAATTCCCCTAAGCACAAATAAACCCCCATTATTTCAATTCCTTTCAACTTAACCCCAAGACTTCCAATTTAATTTCAATTACATACCTCCTTAAAATTACAACTTACCCAAATTCAATTATATATATGCTGAAATTACCAAAATACCCCTATTGGGACTTAACCTTGATAACTACAAAATAATCCAATTTTGCCTTTAATTAACGGTAATCCTCATTAATAACCATAACCCAATTAGGGGTCATGATTGGGTCCTTACATAGCATCTTAGATGGCCAATATCCTTTTTGTGCGTTGCAATCCATTTTTAAGAGAAGCAACTAGCTTATTAGGGAAGCTTTAGCTTTCACCTATAAATAGGTGAAAACACTTAAAATTTTCATTTTGCAAAATTTATGAAGTTTTTTCTTATTTAATATTCTCTACAAGTTCTTTGAACTTCAAGATCTTTTTAAACTTTTAGTTAAATTTTTCCCAAATTCCTCAAAGTAAGTTTTCTTTTACTTAGATATTCTATGATTTTGCTTCAATTTCATCTTTATCTTCTTCATCTTCTAACAAATTTAGAATTGCAACTGAAGAACAAATTAGAAATTCTATTTTTGGGCCTTGTGATGTGTGCCAAAATCCGCTTGATTCGAATTCGCTATCAGAGGCCTACTTTTGGGGTCTAAAGATCGAATGAGATTTATAAAGTTCATAGATTGGCCACTTTCCAATAGGAAATGGATTTTGGCCTAATTCTATTTTTGAAAGTCAACCTATGATGGTGTCCAAATGGGTCTAAAAGGTAGGTATCATAGAGTTACCACACAATAAAACAATGGGAAATGAATCTAACCTTTGATGCCCACACCAGATAGGTGTTCTGGACTGATCTCTTACTTATATCTCGATTAGATGTTGTTTGTAAATAAGTTTTTAATATTAAGCTAATCACTCTTCTCACACAATGCATAACAAAGATAAAAAAAAAAATTTAAGCATACAAGAAAGCGATAAATAATCAAAAGAAATCAGTAAACCTACTTAAACTATTACATAGACAAATCATTCAACAAGAAAAGATAAATAAATTGGCATGCACAAGTCAGGCATGTAATGGGTTGGGAACATTCACTATAAGAAAATAGACTTTTAACCATAAAAATTTAGCGAAGGGTTAAAAATTCTATCGTTAAAATATACTAACAACAAAGGGAAATTATTTTGGTAATTAATTTTTATTATTTAACCATCGACTTAAATCCAGTGGTTGAAATAGTGGAGATCCCATGGTTACTTCATTGAAAATAAAATAGGACTTCAAAGTGGTTTACCTCAAAAATAAAAAATCGCAAACCTAAAAGATGAATAAAGAGCAAAAAATGCAAACCCTTTTCTTTCTAGATTCCAAACCTAAACTAAACTAAACCTAATAGAAATGGCAGAAATAGAAGCTTTGATTGCTCTCGACCTTGCTTGGTTTATGTCATTACTGCTTCAATTTTATTGGTTTTACAAGATCCAAATTTAATTTTTACGGTGTAGGGCGCTATGAAATTTGTGATTACAAGTGACAAATTGAAAAATTTCTTTCTCACAAATGTCATTCTAATCTAAAGGTAATCTTTCTCTTCCTCTTCTCTAACTTTGCTATATTTCTATTTTAGTATAGGCAAATTAGTAACCTAGTTCATGAATTCCATAATAATTTCTGGGTGGTTTAGACACTTTTTTTAATTAATCAGATTAAATCTTCAAGTTGCTGAAGCTAGCCCTGAGCATCGCTTTCATTTATTCATATGTGTATGCAATCCTCACTATTGCTAGTCTTGGCATTCATTAATAACCTAAATTAAATTACAATGCTTCTCTTAAAACCATAAGTGATTTCGTCATTGGCATTGTTTCTTTTTTTTATTTGGTTGAGATATGTTAGTTTATAAATGTAAATCTCATGGTACATTTTCTTTCAGCAAGGTATACTTTCCAGTTTGCATATCTGCACTTCATACATTATCTTTAATCCTTTTTGACAATATTTGAACTTAAAGTTTGTGAAAGAAGTTGAAAGCATTGCTTGTATATCTAACTCCAAGCATACAAAAATCTTGAAATGCTACATGATGATTGTGGATAGTGGAGACCAAAGAGCATCTTTAACAAAATTATTGTTTTATTACTGTGTTTTTAAGTCTATCTGCCTTGCTTTATGATTATATCTAAAGTTATATAAGTCAAATTAATTTATTCTATTTGCTAAAGGGAGAACTGTTAGTTATGAGGCCATGATTTTTTTTCAAGCTATAATTCATGTTGTAGTCACTTTCTGGTAGTTTGATTCAAAGCTTACTTTCTAATATTGATTTGCAATTATTGTATACCATAATCAAAACTACCTTCTCACTATTATACATCATAGTTTTGGAATATTGTATCTAGGGAAATTGAATGTAGTTTTTGAGAACAATCAAGATTTGATGATTGACTTCTATAAATTTATTGCTAAGTAAAAGCTCACTCTATCTCCTTGATGAAGTTTTCTGAGTAGTAATCTCCAAGTGGCATGTAATTATCACTTATAGAAGTTTTATTTTATACAATAGCTCTTATTATACATCTTCTTAGGGAGAATATCATTTTTTTGTGTTGTATTACATGCAGAAAAGCCCTGTATTTATTTGCACCCTCAATATAGATCATCACATCTATAATCTCTATTGTCTCCATTCATTCTTAATATTAGTGTATAATTATATATTTACAGTCAATACTAGCATTTTAATTTTTAGAAGATAACTAATTAATTTTTGTTGCTCAAAAACCCAGCTACCTTCATTACGCTCTTCGATGGCTAGCAATGAAATTGATAGTAGAGTAATTGCAGATGGGGTTGATGCAATTAGTAGCATATCTTGAGTCTTGTTAGCTCATGTTGAATATGCTTATAAGTAATTAAAAAAGGCTTCATTGTTTATTTTTAGGCAAACCTTTTCTTCATGGCATATCCTTTATTTGTAATTTCTTAATGCTATACTTTTTAATTATTATTTTTATATGAGGTGTGGAGGTCTAGCTCCCGCAAAGGCTCGCTATATTAAGAACATATTAAGTCCCTTGCTAGAGAAGAAGGGCAAGCTTTGCTTGCAATACCTCAGAGATTATCAATTAATGAAATTAAGGCTAAGCTCTCTCATTTCAAGGGCATAGGCCCAAAATAGTAATTTCATTCTTAATAATTACCTTACTTCATTAATGGGGATAACGTCAGTATCTAGCTATGTTTAATAGGGATATATGAAGTCCTTATCCATCTATAATCACTTATGTTTCAAGAAGTAAGTATTGTCAATTCCCTATGCCAAGGTAGATCTGCCACAGCCAGGGAAAATTAGTAGTTCTTGAATTTATGTTATAATTCTTGAATTTTCTTTTAAGTTGTAAATGACTAATGAATTTATGTGTGTTTGTTAGAAATCTATGTGAGGAAGCTTTTGTGTTCTTGGGGGCAAAAATCAACTCTTCTATCTTAAGAATGATGGCTGCCTTTTTTTTAATCTCAAAAGAGTTCCCCCTACTCCAATCTAGGGTTTTTAGGTTTATATATATCAAGGAAAGAGTTTGAATCCTTTCCCATTTGGAATTATTGAAAATCCTCCCTTAATCCCCAAGAAATTTGTGTAAAAAATCTCCCTTTAAAATAATTTATGAATAAGTTTAAAAAATATGGGTGATCAATTCCTAACAAGTATACTAGATCGGCTAGTAATATAGAACAATATAATTATAACCCTTAAATATCGAACCCAAGGGAAACTTGTGTAAGTGTGAAAGATTTAAGATTTTTAGAATGAAAACTATGTGTGAAGAGAGAGAGAGATCCCAAGGTTATAAGGATTAAGGTTTAACTAAAGTAAAAAAAAAAATTAAGTAACCAAATGTAACACAAGCTAGTAATTAAAGATTAAAGTAATAAAACTAAAAACTAAATAACAACAAGTGAACAAAGTTGATAAAAATAAATATTAAAGACAACTCTTTCTAAAGGACTATCCTCTTCCACGTATATTAAAATGACTTAATCCAAAAATATGACATAAGTGATCATTGAGAAATCAAATGAAAAAAGGCAAGATATCTTAAACAATAACATCATTCTAAGCATCAAACCTATCTTATTAGGAAAAATTCAACAGTTAGCATACAAATCTGATTTTAACCTCCAAGATGTTTATTAAACTCTTTTACAAGCAAATTCAACTTTCACCTATCCTTGGTTTTAACTTCTTCTTAATCTTAATTTAAAATTACCAACACATAATTACAACTGATTCAGAATATAATAATGCACTAATGCCAATAAACCAACATAAGAGCATACAAACAATTGATCATGCATAATTGAATCATCAACTATTAATTAAAACAAGTTAACAATAAAATCCTAGATCACCAAAGATAAGATTTTTTTCCAAACCCGAGGAATAATCAACTTGCATTATATTAAGCGTAAACTAAGTCTTCACTACAAAAAAACTGCAAATTAGGGATGAAAAATTCCGTCGCTAATTACCTGTTTTCCATCGCTAATTTAAATTAGCGACGCTGCGTCGAACAGTCGCCAAAAGGCCAGTCGCTAATTTAGCGACGAAATATTTCATCGCTAATTTTTTTCCGTTGCTAATTTATATTCCTAATTAGTCACCGGTATTATAATAATAATATTTGGTGACTACAATATCTGTCGCTAATTAAAAATTTACTTTAAAATTTAGCGACGAAATGTTAGTCGCTAATACGGATTTCGTCAACTTTTAATTTATTGCATATTAGCGAAACATTGTTTGTCGCCAATCCATCGCGAAATTATAACATAATTTAAATTTTTATTTTTTATTTACCAATTTACTGCTAATATAATCAACAAATTAATTTATTGTATGCAGAATCATAATTTATATAATTTAATTTCTGTAAATAAAAATTCTCCAATACAATAATTTAAAAAATATAATATTATACATGTACATTAAATTGCATAATATTTAAAAAATTAAACCTAACAAAAAAAACTAAATAATGTACTATTGCACTTGCAATTACAGAAGATCCAATATGTGTTTCCAAACAATTCTATGCTACACAATATTGATAGCTAAGGGCATGCCTAATTATACATACAGGCTATTAGCTCCAACTATCTTTTTTTAATCCAATAGCTCTTTCTGATTTGATTATCTCTATCCATTCACTTTCACGTCCAGTGATTTACACATGCTTTCCTATTTTTATAGATATATATAGTAAGAATATGCAAGCAACAAGGCACAACATATATAATTGGAGTATTTTTTACATTAATTTTGATTCAATCTTACTGGTTTAGGATTTAATATATGAGGAAGTGTTAATCAAGTTCTACATAATAGTAAATGATTTTCAATTAATTAAGAAATCATGTTCATACCGTGAATATATATATATATATATATATATATATATATATATATATATATATATATATATATATATATATATATATATACTAGGAAGAGATGAGACTAATCATATATATGACTTGGAAAAAAATATTATAGATTTAGCATTATTAAATAGGGTTCATGTGAATCTCATGAAATATTTCTCCCTGTTGAAATTGCCTACCTCAAAACTCTTTGATTACCTATTTTTATTGGTAAACCACAAATAATTTCCATATACATATATATATATAACAACTAATTCCCTAAGATTATGAAGTTTTATTTAAACTAACCAGGAAATTCTAAGAAATTACTAATTTCTAAATTTAACGGTTCTATTATATTCCCTTCTTGTCTACTTTGATAACAAGAGCCAAACTATTGTAATTGCTCGAGTAAAAGTAATAATGAAATAAAATGGAAACCTTTCTCTTCTAATAGAATTGAGTAGCTAAAAGAATTGTAATTGCTCTAGTGAAAGTATTTAATTTTATATATTATTATCACTTATTAAGGCTAAAGCATTAAATATGAAACAAAGTATTAATATATTAATTATTCTTCATTTGATAATGCAAAATCATTAATTAAGAGTGAAAGTATAATTGTAACATAATTGTGTTTGTTATAATTGGATTTAGGTTAATGGGTTGGTACATCCTGCTATAGAGTAATTAAATAGTAATCAATTTCACCAACTAATAAGTTCTACAAGAGAGTGAAATTGAACTAGTTTTAGGTTCACTAGTCATGGAAAAGCAGAGGTTTTAATTTACTTGCAATAAATGACACATGGCATATATACTCATCATAATCATACAATATGTAGCAATAGTACAAAATAAGTAGTGAATTAATATAGCAACACAAACTCATATTTAATGATTAAACTTAAAATAACAATAAAAAGAAAGATGGTTGATCTTATATAGTTATGGTTACAATTGAATTGAGAATCAAGGCTGCAACCTATATATATATAAAGTTAGCTATTTTATTATATATTTTGAACTTTAATTTATTATTTTTGGAATTAAGTTATTCAAGTTCTTTTGATGAAATATCCTGGCATGTGGACAATCAAAAGCCAATTTAATTCTTTAATTCAATAAGCAAAAACAGAACAAAAGATTTAGAGGATGAAAAATGAACAGATAAACAAAAATGAATTATAAAAATTATAAGAAAATGTTACAAGAAGCTGTATGCAGCAAAGCAACAATTATATGGGCAAGATATTGGTACTTACGTCAGCATAAACCAATTGTACAATGAATATGTCCTTCCTCAAACAAAGGAAAGGTCTTTCAATGGTGCTTTCCAATATATTCATAATATCATGCTTTAATGTTAATGGATCAAGATACCAGGATACCAACCTGCAGAAAGGAAGTTATAATATAGGAAAAAGTTAGAGAACAATAAAATATAGGTGGAAAACAAAGAATCTGATAGGTGATTCAAGAAAATTCTATCTCAAAACAACCAAATCAATATTATAAACATTTATATCTAACAACTATGTCAAAGAGTAAGGTATAATAAAACGAAAAGACATTTTAAACAGATAAAAGCTCTGTACTCAAACCAGATAAAAAGATAATGGCATAAAGTGACAGGAAAAAAAAAATCCACCTATTGCCAACCTTAATGGATTTCATGATTATCAAGGGAAAATTCTTTAGGCAAGCAATTAAGGAGCTTCAGGATACCAGTACTTCTTCTCTCAATTGAATTGACATCCAAAAAATGCATCCATGGACCCAAAAATTTATAGGAAGATGCCGAGATTGTAACTCTAGCAACAGCACACGATAGTAAAAGAGAAGGCATCCCTGAAAAACCAAAACAGTGGATACAATATATGATTAACTGGCAATAATGGCTAACCACCTAATCAAACAACTTAATCTTTTAAAAAATATTTATACAAGAATAATATTCGAGAACACCAAAACAGAAGCAAAATGAGAAATATATAATAAATGTTCTATGGAGTTTGAGCCATATTACTCCTCTCCTCAATAAATAAAAAGAAAAAAGAAAAATAGACACATAAAATGAAATAAGAAATATTTTCAAAAATAATACATCAATCCATACGCCCTATTTGATTAATGGACCCCATCTGAACATAGTTACAAAATTAACCATCTTTTACTAGTTATCCATTAATTTTGAAAGTTTTGAATCAATTCACTTAAATTCAGACATATAAAAAACAGTAAACTATTTTGCAATTTCAAACAAAAAAGAAGATATAGTAAAAATGAAGATAGTACAAGAAATCGTTTGTAGCTTTGTATTTTGCATATCTCAAGAAATAAAGAATCAATGCCTTTGGGACTTGTAATATTCAGAGCAATCAAAGAACCATCAAAATAATAGTAAGCAAAACAGAGAAATTAAAATGCAAACAAGAAGGCTGTCCTTTTTAGGATCATCACAAGAAGCCAAAACCTGTATTATGTGATCATCATTTACATGACATGTGTCTAAATGTATTAAAATATGTAACCCTATATAATACATAAAGTGACATGCAAAGTGGATGCATGATATGCAAATGATGGAGAAGGCAAAATCTTTCTAAGTGAATTAAAACAAGTGATTTTATAATATATGAAATGGAGACGACATACAAATGGTTAGTTTTTTAGTACTTCTCATATTTCTAAAGCAATAGTTTGACCAGATCGAACAACAGCCGAGAAAGGGGTTGGAGAATGGGTATCTCTCGCTGACCTGCTAGTTGTGTTGCATTAGGTTCCATTTCCAAAGAAGGGAAGAGCGGAGTTGCTGGTGGCATTTTCAACCTTCATATGCATCGCAATATTATATTATGTAGTAAAAGAACAGTGTTAATTAGGCCATAATTATGAATACGTTGTTTCTTACAAGCAACAAGAATGAGCAATCATACTTACAGCCGTAAGGCTCGAACTCATCGGAGATAGGTTGGGGAAGATCCTTTTCCCATTTATGCAAGCCTTTGAATAGAAAGAGGGACTCCTCTTCTCTGTCCCTTCCTGCACTCCATGCTAGCCCCAACCCCCTGCCTTTCATAATTGACAGTTGCTCATGCAACCACAATTATTAATGCTTTTGCAATATATATTCCTCCATATGTACTGTACTGCAAGTTTATTGTAGAGTGCCACGTGGAATTTGGGCCGGCATTTCCAAGGTACCTGCTTAAAGACACCAACGCCGGCATAGATTTTATAATCTAAATTATTATAACATCAAAAAGAAAATACCAGATTCTTTAGAGCACACATTTGGAAACTTTCTGTAGATGTTTGATGAATTGTAGGAAGCAAACTACATGAACCTAACCCCTTGACTCATATTTGAGTCGCTTATATTAAAATGGTGGATCGTTCGTGTAAATATACCCATTTCAAGATCTGGTTCAGAAACATCGAATTCGATTGTTAGCCCACAGTTAAAGCACTTCGGAATGCACCCATTTCAAGATCTGGTTCTAGCAATAAAAAATTGACTATAATATCTAGATTTAACATTTTCCCCAATTTTTTTCAAAATCCCTAGATTTGAAACTTCTCTCTGTTCTCCAAATTCTTCCTATAATTTATTAAATAAATGATTCATGGAGCTTATCTCATAAACTAACTAGGAAGAGTTGCAACAAAGGAGCTAAAATCTTAAAGAACTGAACAGGGGAAGAAGAAGAAGGCGGAAGAAGGAGAAAGGGCTAACCCTATCTTGGCGAGAAGG